>OY757905.1:137013901-137243323 GCA_963585895.1 Sepioteuthis lessoniana | reverse complement strand
CCACCATCTTCATCATTATCAAGGCATGCCGAAAGCACGGATACTTTTGACGCTCAAAAAGCTATCGCTCATGGCAATTCCTGTAGAAGGTATGAAATCTCTGCCCAGGGCTGATGAATGTAAGTGCGTAGGAGTCTATGAATAACAATCCACAGGAGGACGTCTCCTTATTTCTTAAGGGTTTCTAAGAGGAGATGTAAGTGGCCCTACCGATGACGTTTTTTAAGATGTTTCCAAGATTTATTAATTCCAAAGCCGTCCTTCTATGATAACAGTTGTGTTACAATTTAACCCGTTCGTTGGAGTATAAGACGGATTAGACTCTTTATAAAGGTACTATTTACCCAACCCCTCCGCTCGGGCAGGTGAACGTAATAGCGCAGCAAGAGTTTAAACTAGCTTACTACGATATCAAAGTCCAGCCACTACACCAGGGTATCTTCCCCATATATAGATCGATCGTTAAATAGATGTAAACTGATAGATAGATAGATAGATAGATAGATTTGTTTCAAAGAAATATCAACCCTTGTTAGTTATTTACGGGGTGGAACGATAACATTGTCGTCCTAAAGAAAACAACACAACTGCGTTATTTTAAAAATTTTATTGAAAAAATAAATTCTGGTAACTTGATTATGTAGTAGAGCTGACATCTATTCAATGTAGCCGCCTCCAGCCTCAATCACCGCCTCGATACGGATCCGGAACTGGAAACATGCCTTTTCCGCAAGAACCGGCGGGAGCTCGGCGGATGGCGGCGATCAGGCTGGCTTTGGTGTTGAGGGAGGACATGCTGGTGATGTTCTCGACATATGACCAAACGAAGTAGTCCAGCAGCTTCAGGTCAGGGGAGGAAGAGGCCAGTGAGAGAATGGTACAATGTCGTAGCACTCCTTCTAAAGCCAAGCCTGGGTCTCTTTAGACTTGTGAGCCGGCGCTGAGTCCTGCTGCCACATCCAGGGTCTGCCACTGGCCACGTGATTGCACCAGGGGATCACCACACTCTTCAACACATGCAGGTACATTTTAGTGTTGACTTTAGAGCCGACTTCGAAGATGTGATATGGCCCTCACTTGAAACCACACCAAAGACCATAACCATAGTCGGAAACTTTGTTTTCATCACCCTGGGCAGTTCCCTGTTTTTCGTGGCAATCCAGATTTGCATTTTGAGGGTACTGGCAATGGTCCTGTTGTCATAACTTTGATCGGTAGAGTGCATGAGTTGTACAGCGGTGCATCTCCGATCTCGCTCGTTGAACATTGTGTCACTTTCAGACATGATAGAAGGCTCCTGTCGCTCTAGGGATTTGTACACAACTGGCCAACTAGTAGATGATCTGCAAAAAAAAAAAAAAAAAAAAAAAAAAGAAACCGTTTTAATTAAACGGAAACGGAATTATGTCGTCTTTTCTAGGACGACAATTTTATCGTTCCACCCTGTATTACCGAATCATGTTATATATATATATATATATATATATATACAAGGCTCGTTATATAAGTTTCCAGAATTTTTTCGTATGGGCACTTTTATTGATAGTACACACATGAAAATCTAATTCCCTTCGAAGTAATCTCCCCCGGCTGCTGTGCCTTTTGTACCGTTCCAACAACTTCTGAAAGTCCTCTTGTTTGGCGTGTCAATGACCTTCGTCACAGCCTCTTTCATTTCCTCAATTGTCTCATAACGACAGTTTCTGAGCTTAAGGAATAACCAAATGTCACAGGAAGCTAGGCCTGGACTATAGGGACGGTGAGGAACAGTCTTGATGCCCATATTGGTCAAATAGTCCGTGACAAGGATGGAGTTGTGGACTGCTGCATTGTCCTGGTGGAAATGCCACTGACCCGATTTGAAGAGTACTGGCCTCTTCCCATGGAATCTCTTCCTGAACTCCCTTAAAACCTCAACATAGTAACCCTAAACCTAACCCTAACCGTTTCGCCAATCAACTCTGGTGTATTGACTTCTTTACTCCTCCAACATCTCTCATCATCCCTCACCTGCCTTCCTTGAATCTCTTATGCCACTCAAAAACTAATGCTCGATTCATGCATGATGGTCGAAAAGCAGTCTGAAGCATTCAATACGTTTCTGTGGCATTTTTACCAAGTTTAAAACAGAATTTTAGTGTATATCGTCCTTTTAAAGTGTCCTCACGTCCAGATTGCATTTTTTAAATTCACCAGCTGTGACAATCAGGCTTTAGTAGCGTGTATTCCAATTGCTGCTGTAGCTGTTCATTTGAACCAGAAATCATAAAAATTGGTCAGTCATATCATTGGACGTATAGCAATAACATTTTGAATTTTCAAAGGTCTACGACAATTTTAAAAATTATGTAAACTTATTGAATATACCACTTATATATATATATATATATATATAATATATATATATATATATATATATATATATATATATATATATATATACGATTTCTAAGTGAATAGTTCGTTGGTAAATTTTGTTTAAATCTAGTTAGAACTCATTTGATCGTACCCATTTAAACAGTTTTATGTATTCCTCCTTAACACTAATAATTCAATAAAATGGTTATTAATAAATATATTTATTATTAATTATTTGTTTACATATAATTATATGGTTTCAGGTATTGCTATTTATTATTAATAATTCTATTCCAGATTAACCATTTCTTAAGTTATTTCAGTTATTGCTATCTAACAGTAATTTTTCTATCTAATATTAATCATTTGTTTGCACACAGTTTAAATGGTTTCATCTATTGCTATCTCAGCGTAATTGACTCTCACCCAGCGCCTTCAAGCAACTTTAAGATTTAATAGTGTAGGTGACTTGATTGCCACCAGAGCAATTTGAAGAATACGTTCGAGACAATAATATGCGTTCTAGGACTTGATATAACAAACAAATAAGTTGGATCGGCCACTTCGACAACTCGTTTTTCTCTATAAGAGTCAAAGTGGAGTGTTGTTGTAAGTCGGGTGACCGCTTTAGTAACTGGCTATTCAGCCACCAGAATCTCGTCCTCAAGCATCAAGGGTTGCCACCGACAACCAACAGGTGAACTCGATGCAGAGATCTTACTCCTCTACAGAGGTCTAGTCGGTGTATTCTACTACACCAGCAGATAGATAGATAGATAGATAGATAGATAGATATGTTGAATATTGACCTTCTAGCGGCCAAACATGCCATTCCAAAGTGATGCACCGGAAGGAAGTGACACATTTCGATGGCAGTTATTAGAAGAAATCGCGTAGGCGGCCTTGGCTGAAAAAATGTGACAAGGTAAAAATCCTATGATACACTCATAGACTGAAGGACCGAAAGAGAGTGACCTGTGAACTGCATGACAGTTATTTCCACTTGATGACGATCAAACATGCCATTCCCAAGATTGAGTGGGCGATTGAACTATTATATAACTCCGTGAAGACAGGAAGTCAGTGAGTTGGAGATCAGATGAGTTGGAGACAAGAGTGGTAGAGAAAGCCACCACCCAGCAGAAGGGGCCCTCGGGAGCCCAGTGAGTTTTGGGGACCAGAGAAGTTTGTGAGCAGATGCTGGAATGAGAACATGTCCCAGAGAGGCTGGGCCCCCAGGCCCCCTGTTGAGCAGTCCAGGAGAACGAGAATGACACACGGCTATTCCCGGAGTGGCTGGGAAGGTCAATATGTTGCAGTCTTTGTTCAGTCTCCAACTCCCTCTCACAGTAAAACCCTTTCGAACCTTTCAAATAAAGTGGGAGGTATATTTTTTTAAAGAAGTCTTCGGTCGTCTTTATTATTTCGTCAATATGTATTATGTGTTTGTATAGTTAATCATGGTCATGAGTATACAAGACGATAGATAGAGGTCTTAAACAGATAGATAGATGTCTTAAATAGATAGATAGATAGATAGATAGATAGATAGATGTTTTAGTAGAGAGTGACGTAAAAAGGAAAAACGATAACCTCTCCTCTCTAAAACTCAGTCAAAAAGAAAAAGTCTTTGATTCCTGTTTTTTTCTGTTTTTTATGGAACAATAAAATCTCCTATTCTTCAGGTATAATAAACATTTTATGAAGAAGCATAAACATCGGCTGATAGTTTAACCTCACTTGATAATGATTCATTGTTTTCAGACGCACGTTGATTGCATCTAAAATTATTTTTACCACTAATTACAATTCCTCGTGACTTTATATTTGCTATTGAAGAAGGAAATGATTTAGAAACAAAACGAAAATAGCAAAATATTTTTAACCATCCCGGTTACTAATATGTATTCTATTTCTTTTTTCTCTTTGTACTTTCATTTTTTTATATTTGTCTTGTTTGCCATTGTGATTAAACATAAAAAAATTGGGAAACCCTGAAACAATCTATTTCTATTACTTCCTGTGGGGTGGGGTAACATAAATATACAACTAAATAAAACATGAAAGAGTCTTGATACCTTTTCTTTCAAGAATAGAAAAGTGATAATTGAATATGTACGAATAACGAAAAAACGAATAATTTATGGCGAATGTAGAAAGATAATATTCCGAAATCTTCCAAGTAAGGAACACAGGCTTACCTAAAAAATGAAGCGTGAATGTACACTGGATTCAAACGCTTACATCTGTCAGTGTCTTGATATCATTTAGTCCTATAATGCCTAAAAATGCAAATAGTTCTTTTTCATCAGAATGGAAAACACGTTGTTAACGAAGACCATTGCAGTTATCTAGATGTCTAGACTTAATCTTGACATCATACTGCCAGTTCTTGATAGCTTTGATCAGTCTTTTTGGTAATAGATCAACATGTTTTTGTTTTGTTTTAGTTTTTTTTACGAAAAACAGGTTCTTACAAGTGCAGTACCCTAACAATTGCAAGACCTGATACTTTCTCTGGTTTCTAAAACTGGTTATTTAATTGGTTCATTTTAAGGACATGTCAACATGTCTAGAGTTATTCTAAACCTACGGGCTAAGAAATCGAGTACATTGTAAATTTGTATTAACACAATTTGTGTAGTTGTTGTTGAAGATCTTTTCTCACGGTTATATAGCAATTATTCCTATGTAATAATTATCACACAGTTTAATTTCAAGTATTCCTATAAAATACAAATAACTATATGATTTCGAGTAACTATTTCCATTTAATAATTGTCTTTTGAATACTTGCCCAAATACACCAACTTCTTCTCTGCAAAGAGGTAGGATTCCCACCCCAACTACTGTCCTGGATATGATACTAAACAACCTGACGGTGTGTTTCCAGTAATGCAAGAGCTTTGGGGAATGTGGAGTACACATCTACTGCAATCACTCCCTGCTCCATTCTCGCCCAGAGTGGAAGTACGTGATAAGGCTCCTATCTATGGCTCGAATAGAACTAAATCGTGGGTTCTTGAGTTTACTGTTTTTGCATTTAAACTGTGTATTTAAGCCAAAATGAATTGTTTAAAATAGAATTGTTCTGACATTTAAACTGCGTACTTATGCTAAACTGAATTATCTGAAATAAATTTTTTTTACATTTAATCCTGTGTATTGCCCAGTCGGCTGGAGATGTAGAATACACCGAATGCATCTCTGTGGAGGGTAAGACCCCCCACAATGAGGGCCCTGGATATGACACTAAACAATCTGATGGTGAGGTTCCAGTAATGCAAGAGCTTTGGAGAATGTGGTGTACCTCTTTATTGCCATCACTCACCGGTCCACTTTGGCCCGGAGTGGTAGCACCTGATAGGGCCCTATCTATGGGTTAAATAGAACTAATAGGGTTACTTATGCAAAACTAAATTACTTGAAAAAAGCAGTTTTGGTCTTTAAAATCCGTACTAATGCAAACCTGAATTATTTGAAATAGAACAGTTTTTGACATTAAAACTGTACTTACGCTAAACTAATTTTTTTTAATCAGAACCGTTTTATTAAACTGAATAACTTGAAATAGAAATGTTTTTGACAATTAAACCGTGTACTCATGCTAAACTGATTTGTTTTAAATAGAACTGATTATTTGTATAAAAATGGATTTGGCATTAAATAATCTACAAAGGTTGATATGACATAACAGCCAAATGACCAAACAACCAACCGATCATTTGACTGCATACCTTTGTATGGTTTCAAATAACTTATAATAACCGTTGTTTGACAATTACAGCTTTAAGTAACTATTCTTGATACAAATAATTTCCAGTTATATAGTAACAAACATTCCTACTGAATAATTTTTACATAGATCTAATTAACCCATAGATGTGACCCTAACAGGTATTACCACTCTGAGTTACAGTGGACGTGAGAGTAATAGCCATGAACAGTTGTTTCACCTTCCCCCAGATCCCTAGAAGTGAAACCTCACCCTCAGGGGAAGTTTTGCTTCATACCCTAGAACTTTTTGGGGTCGGGGCTTTTACACTTCTCCAGGGATACAGTCGATATATTTTTTAGCTCTGTAGACTTGGTTGTTCTTAAAAGGGAAATATGTCGCTAGTGAGGAGAATCAGATCTTCTTTGACATACGGAAAACTCATTAGAAAAAATGCGTTGAATGGCAAAAAGGTGACAATTTTGAAAAAAATTAACGTTTTACTTACTGTTCATTTCTTCATTCATTAATACATCTATTACAATACTGCCTGAACGTAAAGAAGAAATGAACAACCTCAATAAAAAAATGTATTGGAATATGTCACCCAAATTACCCTCATCCTCATCATCATGTCGTGCCGCCATCACGGATATCCCTGAATCTTTCTCGCCACTTCTCCCTATCGTTCATCGCCTCTGGCAGGACTTCAGGGCTACATATGTATCTTTAAAGAGCTGCTGTATGTAGGTTCGAGCTAGTCGTCATGCTTTTGCTCGGCCATATGTGGGGGTCCATATGAACTTGTCCCTGCTTCTCCAGCAGTGTCCTGCATGTCTGGTTCGTCTAACTTGGATAGTTTTCGTGATGGGAGGTAGGTGGCCATATAGGTGTTGCCTTGTGGGGTGTTGCCTCCAGGACTTTTTTCAATATTGCTCGCAGCATTCTTGTGTAGTTGCCGCCTAGCTTTTTCTCCAGCCGTTTTGTTAGCGTCCAAGTAGTGTATCCATACAGCAGTATCGACACGAACGCTGTTTGGAAGAAACTGGGTTTCATTTTATCGGTCAGGTCTGACTTCCATATGATCGATAGCTTATCGATAGCTGTCCATGCCTTCGTTAGCCGCGTGTCGATGTAATTTTCGGTTGATGAGACACTGCTTCCTAGGTAGGTGAACATGTATTCAATTTTCAGAGAGGTTTCTTCTAGTGTGGAAATGTCGTCTTACATCCTCCCTGATGAAAAAAGGTTTTCCACAAATCAACTAGGAATAGTAACACCCCACGAAAAGACAGCAGTACAGCCACTAATTTACTCTCACTAAAAACATCTAAGTAAGACGAACAAGACACTGTTGGAGAAGCAAAGACGAACTCATGTGTGACGTTCTCCTATGGACCCCTACACATGGACGTGCCAGTGCTGGTCGAACAGCAAGAACGTAACTACAACAGCTCTTCGGAGACGCAGCACTTTAGAAGACCTGCTGAGAGCAATGGACGAGAGGGACGGAGGGAGAACGTGTGCTTAGAGCACAGCTTGATAATAATGATATGTATACATATATTAATGGCAGTCCGAATAAAGTATAAATATATGAAATTAGGTGGTAAATGAAACATGAATAATTGGTCAAGATATCTATAGTATAGTAAAGTTGGCGAATGTATTCGAGGGCGACCAGAAGGCTCTATTTTCCATAGCTTTTACACCGAAGTGTAGGGGAAGGGGCTACTCCTTTTCCTGGATTGCTCCTTGATACGTACATTATATTGCTGAATGTTAAGCAAGGAGGAATTAGGAAACATTTTTAAAGTCTTTGGTATGACACGACCTGGGATTGAACCCCGGTCTCCTGGACCATTGGCGGACACTCTACCCACCAGATCAATGAACCGGTAAGCTATCTATACTTGGATATCAATTCTATTGTTTGTTCAGCAATTCATGCTTTGCATGTTCTTGGGTGAGTCTTTTCCAGACACAATTTGCAGTTTTTTTACCTCATTTGTAATAGTGTGCTTTTGGTCACTTTACCTCATTTGATTATGGAAAATTTGCCGCTTTCCTCTTTTATTTGCCATGTGTGTTTGAATAGTGCTGTGCAATTGGTCTATCTTTTATTAGCAAAACTAAAAATTGTGGTTATGGCATCTATTATTCCAATTTAGTTCAGAGGCACTGATAAAAGATGGTTTTGGCATTAAATAACACACGAATGTTGATATTCCATCGTAAAAACATAGAAAGTCGTCTCGATGAATAAATTTTCATCATTCTAGTGAATTATTTTTCTTTTTTGATATTGACTGTTTATATCACATTATTGATCAGATGGTATCCTTTCAAAGAGTATCCAGATCTATACCTGCGGTCATTTTTACCATAATCATTTTCATTTGAAATTTTAGAATTACGCCAGCTAATAATTTCTTTGATATTGTTCTTGTAAAATAAATTATTTTTAGATGGTTTTTGATGAGCAATGTGTATGGAGGAACATAAACGCATTAATATGTGTCTCTTTGAAGCATATCAAACACAGTTAGACTTTAATAGAGACAACCTAAATAAATAAAAAGCTAATTAAGGATTATATAATGATTATTTCATAATCATTTAGATTATAATGTAAAGAAGTAATTAATCCAAATAATTGTAATGTCAGTACTGATGTAGTTTCAAATACACAAACACAATCTCCATGATGATAATATATTCTTATCTATACATTCATGCGCAACTTCTTATATATATATATATATATATATATATATATATGTTTGTTGCTAACCGATAATCTCCAGTTTTATACCAGTAATTTCAGAGAGTATTTTATTTAAATTCATGAGTGTTTTTATATACTTATTATCCAAAAATATTAAAATAATTAAAAAAAAAATTTTTAATAAGTCGTTTTTCTCCGAGAAAAGCCGAACGCGAATAATGATGGAAAATATTACTTCCGTTTTTCAAGAATTTGTAGGGAACGAATAAATAAATTAAAAATTAAAAATAAAAAAAAGAAATAAATAAAAAGAAAACTATTAAATTTGCTGTAAACTTCCAGAGGTCCATAACGGGAAAAAGGGATGACGCATGCGTAAAAGAAAAAAAGGCTTTCCTCTTGACAAAGGGAGCAAAGTAATCTTTCCCTTTCAGGCAGTGTCCGTCGAACCAACAACACCATTTTGCTGTCTGGTGTTTTGGGCACCACGCATACGTCTTAGGGCGTAGCGTCGGTTAGTCCCTTCACCCAGTAGCAGTCCTCTCTCAATCGGTCAGCATAATGTTGAAATATACAAGACCCACGAATGAACTGTAAACTAACTCTTACCAGACTTTGACAAAACTTCTAAAAGAAAACTAACCCTTATGGAAGCCCGAAATACCAAATGCGGACACATACATACATGAAACGAATTAATGTATTTTTAACACCTTAAACTGGGGGATTCAACCATTTCAATGTATTCAGGAAAAACTCCCTCATCCACAGAATGGTTGTTGAACCCAGTAAATAAAGAAAAGTATGAAAGAAACGTCTTCGTCTCTTGTCTATTTCTATCTTTTCTTTTTTATATTTCTTTTGGGACTTTCTTTGAGCAAGGCATTGCGCCAGCCAGTTAACATCGGCTAAAATAATATAACCAAAATATGGAGTCAGATATCTAAAATTTTTTTTCTGTTTTATTGGTTGACTTAAACAGACACTAAACTTTAAACCATATTTTGTTGGTTCAGTAGTAAGTATTTTCCTATTCTAACGAATTGTTTACAAAATATTTTCTTATATTTTTTCAACATTAACGAAAGACATCCATTAAAAAGTTTTCTTTCTTAAACCATATTTCGTTGGTCCACTAATAACGAATTGTTTACTAAATATTTTGTTTTCTTTTTTCAATGACATTTTTTTCTCTTAAACTTCAACGAAAGATATTTCTTAATAAGTTTTCTTTCGTTTATTATTATCGATAAGTTCAGTAGTAACGAATTGTTTACAAGATATTTTCTTTTCTTTTTCTTTTTTTGTTTAACTTAAACGAAAGACATTCCTTAAAAGTTTTCTTTCGTTTATAAAGTTTAAGCCATATTTCATTGGTGCAGTAGTAAGTAAATTTCTTTTTATTCCAAAAACTTATTCTTAAATTTTTTCTTCACTATTGATATCCCATTTATTTTGTTGTTTGATAAATATTTTATGGTGTGCCAATTATCATGTTGCGAAATATTAACCAGCCCAAGCTTTCTAATGGCACAGGTCTTTCAGTAAAAAAAAAATAATGACCAACATCATAGAAGCAAAAATTTTGACAGGACCTTTCGAAGGTGAAGATATCCTCACATCGCGAATTCCTATGATTCCAACAGATATATCATTTCAATTTAAGAGATTGCTATTCCCAATTCGATTGGCATTTGCAATCACGATCAACAAAGCACAGGGACAATCTTTAGCATTGTGTGGCTTATATTTACACATTTATGTTTTCACCGGACATTGGCCTAGTGGTTAGAGTGTTCGCCAATGGCCCGGAAGACCTGGGTTCAATCCCAGGTCGAGTCATACCAAAGACTTTAAAAATGGTACTTGATGCCTCCTTGCTTAACACTCAGCATTATAAGGTACGGATCAAGGGTAAAGTGGAGCAGTCCAGGGAAAGGAGTTGCGCCCTCCCCTACACCTTGGTGTAGTATCTATCGAAAAGGGAGCTTTCATGGTCGCCAACTTTACTTACTTATATTTACACACTGACTGCTTCTCACATGGGCAATTATATGTTGCCTGTTCAAGAGTCGGCAATCCAGACAATCTCTTTATCTATACGGAACCTGGAACTACCAAGAATATTGTGTATCCACAATTATTGGAAAATTAAGCATATTTGAAACATGCATTTTCTTTTTTTTTCCATTTAAACAAACTGAGCCACAGAAACGCGTGCCCGGGTACAGCTAGTATATATATATATATATATATATATATATATATATATATATATATGCTCTTGTATGAGAGTCCAGTGTACTTCCATGTTATCATTATGATCGTTCACCTGATTATAAATAGGACTGATAAGTCACTTTTCTTACATTTACGTACTATGTTGGTGCTGAGCCTATGAAACTTTATCTGATTAAAATTATATATATATATATATATATATATATATATATATATATCAGTCTCGTGCAAAAATAATTGCAAAATCAAAGCAGTTTATTTCAAATTATCAAATTCAAGGCAGTATACCCAAACTGAATATAAACTTTATTGATCGAAGTAGCTATTAGAACGATTTCTCTTGGTTCCATAAGCAAGTCTGTTTATTCCAGTAGCATAGAATTGTGGAGTCGTGTAAGCGATTAATTCTTTGAGGGCCCCTTGATTTGCTGCCTTCCTGTTAAAGGCCTCTTTGAAGAAAGTTGTTGAGATGATTGACAAAGTGGTAATCGGTCATTTGCTAGACGTGCGATCGAGCGTTTTCTTTGAGAGGAATCAGTTCTTTTTCAATTGAGTGATTGTATACGTAAATCTTGCAGTTCTTCTTGTATTCTATCGATTCTCTCGCAATACTGTCAATGTTTCTCCAGAATTTCAGAAGTTATCGAGGAGGATGACTCTACTAACTGACCGTCAGTCAGTGACCACAGACATCTTTTGATGTTGCTTTGGGATAGAGAAGTGTTTTGGTGCGCAGGTCCGTTTCAATAATAGCCTTCAATTGTTAAACGTCAATCTCAGAATGACGTTCAAAACTCTTCAAATCTTCAAAACTCTCGAGTCCATTACAAAAAGTTTAAAGCAATGTTGAGTTGAACTGTTGATAACGATCCTCTGGCTAAATAATGATATATAGTGAGAATAGCTTCCGTTTCTGCACGTCTTATTCTAAATTCATATAATAAAATCATTCAGATCTGTTTTGTTTTGTTTTTTTATTTTTATTTTTCATTATTTTTCATCATTTATCTGAGAGCCTAGAATATTAAAGTGAGTGAAAACTTTTGGAATAGTTTGGTAACGTAGGTCACAAATCGGCAACTTCGAACACTTTCGTCAATGTCTTGAAATGGGCGAACCACACTCGACTATGAAACACTACATTCAACTGACACTTTCGAAGTTCTACTCCCCTGAGTTGCCTTTATGGCTCGAAGTGCATCCTTATTATCTATAATTTTCAGCCAATATGACCTTGCCTGAGTGTAGAGGTTCTTGTAACCCAAGCGAAATTTTATGAACGATCTAGTTACTCTGCTACGATCAACTGCGCCTTAACGTTTCCCCCCACAACAAATGTTTTGGTTGCTTTCACTGCGTTATGACACAGTTCGAACTTATGAAGCATTAGTCTCCGCAATAGACAACTTGTCAAGGTTTATCAATGTGGCTTTCAAATCACACAACAACTGAAACAATTCAGCACGGGTCAGCACACCAACTACACTATACTACCTACCACAACTGGGACCTCCCATGACTGGAATTGCTTCGGTCACGTGTTATACGCGCCATGAACTAGAAGATATCAAAATATTGCAAATGATTTGTCTCACAATAAACAATAATTATGAAAACAACAATAAACAGAAATCTGGATAGCGAAGTTCGTGATTTTAAAAATGTTATATTAAGGGAACAAAGTTCAAAACGGGTCACCCAATGTTCGTCGCTTTCTTTATAGCATACCAACTTTTAAAATTATTTTCTAATTTTTTTTTTTTCCTTTTACTTCAAAAACTCTTTTTCTTTTGACGTTGACGTTCAGGTCAAAACTTGTTGAAACCAATAAAAAAAATCAATATTGTTAATTGTATTATCATTTTTGTTCATCTGTCTACGAATGTGTGTGTGTGTGTTTCTGTCTCTCCGTCTCTCTCTCTGTTTTTCTTTCTCTCTCTCTCTCTCTCTCTCTCTCTCTGTCTCTCTCTCTCTCTCTGTTTATATATATATATATATATATATATATGTTAAAGTGATTAATACATGATTCTTTAATTGGAAAATGGTCATAAACTATTATGGTTCTTTCAAATACACTTGCTCAATATGAATGGACACATACACTAGGCCAAACCAGCATTGACCGACCAGCAAAAACTTGCATTTATTAGTTCTGTGCAGACGCTTGATACCTTCTAGAGAACTTGCACAGAATGCTAGCCAACTCGGAGGAAGAGAGAGAGAGAGAGAGAGAGAGAGAGAGTGCATTTTGCCTACCTTGATGATGATGATGAGGGTGAGTATAGTTTTGGCCGTAAATGCAGCAATTATTGTGGTATAGCTCAGAAATTCATATCAAAATTCATCATGTCGCGGAGTTTTTTACTAATGCCATGGGAAGTAGCATGGTGGTTGTAAAGGCAAGCGGATAAACCCTCTGACACAATGCCTAACCTGGTCCTGGGCGTATGAAGCTCACGGTTCAACGGCCAGGATCGTTAGTTTGATTGGAGAACTACTGCTGCTCATCTATGTTTTCTTCTATGGATTAGAATAAAAACAGCCATCGAAAGATAACCATGACCATATCAAAATTAACATAACTAATCGTGAATCTTATTTACATCCAGCTAATAAAAATACATGTCTTTTATAAAATTGTACGTGTCTATAGGTAGTAGGATTATTTATTTTAATGATCACTCTTTACTGTTTATTTAATCGAGATATATCCTCACTAAACGTCGTATCATTAGGTTGAATAATTCGAGCCATTTATCTTATCTCTCCTAAGTAAAAGGGTGGAATACATTTTTCTTCCCATTACTTCCTGGTTTCGTCAACTTTGAATGAGAATACCTTTTAGGTTCTAATCTATCGGTCAAATAGAACTGTTCAATCATTTGCTTAAGACTATTATTTGTTATTTGAAACCACACAACCGTGGAAATTATACTTATTAGATATGGATAATTTATTAATTGATTTACTAATGTTAAATAGCAGTGCTTGAATTATCTCACTCTATTTGATAAATTTTCTATATGTTAAAGATCTCCGCGTGAGTATGTCACAATGTAAGAGAGACAAAGTATATTTATGTGTATATATATACATGTACGTAGCCAAAATTTTCATCAGTAGAGGAACACATTGAAATACGAAATTCGAGTACAAATAGCTTTGTGAATATTCAATTTAGAATAATTAAGCACTGTTGAAACTATATTGCAAACTTGAAGGAACAGAATGTTTGATTTTCCCTCAAAATAATTAAAATCAAAAATTTTGAGTAGATTTTCAGAATCTACAGAATATTTTATCTATTTCCCTGCATATTTATAAGAGTGAGGTTGGCTCTAAATTGTATTAAAAAGTTGATAATTCAACAATGATTCTGATTTGTCAAAAATTTATTTTAAGCAATCTAGAAGGGAAAACATTTCTTAAATTATTTTGGGTTGTGATCTTTCAGATTGATCATGGCAAGACAATTATTGTCGTCTGTAAATCGCAAAGAAGTTTCTAAAACAGTGAGTAAGCACTGATTGATCTATAAATACAAAAATACTGATACGAAAAGTCCAGCTTCTCAAACTTATTTTGGGGCTGTAGAATACACCGACTGCACCTCTGCAGAGGGGTAAGACCCCCTCAACGAGTGTCCTGAATATGATACTAAACAATCAGATGGTGAGGTTCCAGGAATGCTGGAGCTTTGGGGAATGCGGAGTACCCCTTCATTGCCATCGCTCCCAGGTCCACTCTGGCCCGGAGTGGTAGCACCTGATATGGTTCCTATATATGGGTTAAATAGAACAGCATTATAATGCTAAAATGAATTGTTTGAATAAACTGAATAGCTTGAAATAGAAATGTTTTTGACAATTTAACCGTACTTACATTTAAACTGCGTGCTTATGCTTAACTGAATTATTTGAAATAGAACTGTTTTTTCGACAAACTGTATTTACACTTAACTGAATTGTTACATATAACTGCTTTAATAGTTTGAAATAGAAATGTTTTTGATCATTTAAACTGTGTACTTATGCTAAACTGAATTGTTTTTAAAAGAACAGATTATTTACATAAAAATTGATTTGTCGCTAAATAACCTACAAAAGTTGATATGCCATGAAACCCAATAAACCATCAAACTTACTTTTGTACAAAATATAACTTTTTTTTGTATTGAAATCAGTTTATTTTCCATAGTCAACTAGAAAGACTCCCTGGGACCATAGGATCAGCTTATAAAGACCCACCAAGCTCGAACACCCGAGTATAAGCCATCTCACCAGAATGCTACACAAAACCTGCACATAAAAGACACTATCAAGAGCAGAGCTAAAACTTCCTGGGTTTCCATCGGTCTTTCTCTCTTTGAGAGGAGCCGCAGAAGTCAGATAATGAACCTGGTCCTTGCCTTTTTAGATGAAGGGGAAGCTATTGTCTTCAGTGATTCTCCCCTCTAAACCCGAGTTTGCGCGTCTTTTCACCTCAGCATAATATTGGTTTTCTCACTTATCGTTACACTATAGGATTTAATAAATATTATCTTATCTTTATTCGTATAAACTTCAAGATACATCGTAAGATTCTATAAGTATTAATAAGTAGCTATACAATTCTGTCATATTTCTTTTGTCAACTATCTTTGCTAAAAATCATCATCATCATCATCATCAACACGGGCTGAAAACACAGATTACCAAGACTCACTCTCACCATCCGTCCCTATCGGTCATCGCTCTTGGCAAGTTCTCTAGAAGGCATCCAGCGTCCGCAAAGTGCTGATGAATGTAAGTTTTTAATGATCAGGGTACACTGGTGTCTCCCAATTTCGGTTTCGGGTTCTTTGCTTAATGGCATATCGACCTACATGGGTTATTTAATGCCAAAGCCATCCTTGTAGAAGAATAGAAGTGGTGATAGTTAACTGATAGCTGGGTGGGATAAGTGATTTCATTTCTTTCCCAAGGTTCATCAGTCGGAAAGAGAAGGGGATAACGTGACTGAAGTTCTAACTCGCTTCCTGCGATGTTGCAGCTGAATACGGAAGTCACTACGCCTCGAGGACTTCATCCCTTGTGAACGTGTAGAAGTCCACAAGTGAACGTCGCTTACGTATAAATTCGCCCTTACTTATCTAGTAGTTTCCAGCATATCTTATTCGTCAGACTGAGATAGTTTGTGAGATGTGACAGTACAGCTGCAGTGTTGTAGGTTGCTACTTCGAGTATAGTTTCAAAACAGCATTCAACATCTTTGTGTATTTCCAATGTATTTTTTCAAGGCGTTTCGTTATAGTCTTAGTTGTGCATCTGTGGAGTTGTTCTGTCACAGCGAATGTTTGAATGAATTCCCATTTTTATATAATTGTAAACCTCTCAATTGCAGATCCTATTTGAGATCAACATAGTCTTTGTTTTTGAACATACAGAATGAAGATTTTCCCCACCGTATATAGACTCCTTGTATGAAGTTTTTTTGTGTTTTTTTAGAGAACATGATCTTGAATAAAAAATACATCCTGATAGTTCTTTGCATAATGTGAATTAGGAAAAAAAAAACCTTCGTGATTTAAGAAATCAGGTTCCTTGTGGAGTCTAAAAGACGGAACAGTTGAAATTCTAAACAAATCCAAAAGAACCAATAAAAACTCTCGGATTTGTCAAAAACATTTCAAGATAAATAATAACAATTCTCTCAGCTGGTTAAATTCTCAAGATTTAATGAAAAACATCTTTATAAAAAAAGTCAACAGCGTTTATCTTGTTTCATAGTTCTATATATTACACTGTTCCACATTTGTTGTAAACAAACATGTTTATCTGCAAACCACAATGAGTTTTATAGCTATCATCATGCTGAGTCCCGGACATACCTGAAAAATTCTCTTAACCCTCAAAATTTTACACCGGTGGTGGCCAAAACATTTATAGAAAGAGAAGAATTAAATGGTTTCGTTTCGTTTGGTTTGTTGGGTTTTATGGCATATCAATCTTTATAGGTTATTTAACGCCAAATCAATTTTTATGTAAATAATCTGTTCTATTTAAAACAATTCAGTTTAGCATAAGTACACAGTTTAATTGTAAAAAACATTTCAATTTCAAACTATTCAAGCAGTTATATGTAACAATTCAGTCAAGTGTAAATGCAGTTCTAAAGTTGAAAAACAGTTCTATTTCAAATAATTCAGTTAAGCATAAGCACGCAGTTTAAATGAAAGTACGGTTTAATTGTCAAAAGCATTTCTATTTCAAGCTATTCAGTTTACTCAAACAATTCAGTTTAGCATAATTATGCTGTTAGTTCTATCAGGTGCTATCACTCTGGGCCAAGAAGAATTAAATAAATTTTGGCATACATATTAACTTACCGTATATGTATTTACCAACTGTTCCGTGAGATCAGAACGTTACACTAAGTCAATTTTTAAGTTTGAATTCGGAGGTTTTCTTCTCCTAGACAAGTTACTGTACCAAAGTTGAAGAGCATAGTCTGCCCTACTATTTATCCATAGCAGGAGGAAGATTGATTAGATGCATACCTTTTCCAATGGTATTATCGCTCGGTGAAATGTAAACAGCTTCGTCCAAGATTTGAACTCGGGTCGCCATATCTATTTACGCCGACTATAGCCATATACTTGAGGAGACTTAATCATGTTATAAACGACTTTTTGAGACTCTGATTTTCATTCCAAAACAAGGAGTCGTAGGGAACGACGATACGCTTTGACGTATTAGAATACATACCTTAAGTAATTAACGATCCCTTAAGGTGGAAAATCGGTCTTAAAAAGTCGTTTATTCACGTGTATATACGATAAGGCTGTTATGGTGTAAGAGCTATTGTCGTAGTAAATGGAAACGATGACCCAAGTTCAAATCCTATACGAAGCTGCTTGCATTCCAAGTAGCACTTATATTTTAGGAAAGGCATGCATCCAAGTAATCTTCCTCTAGCTAGGGGTAAATAATCGGGCCGACGGAGCTCTTTAACCATGGTATGACAACCGGTTAAGGAGAAGGAAAACTCTGAATTCAAACTTGTTAAAATCCACCAAAAATTTCACCCAATCAAAGTTTTCCTTCTCTTAGACTGGTTGACATAACAAGAATAAAAGACCCAGTCTGAACTACTGTTTATCCATGTATAGAAAAATTTATAATTGAAAGTGATCTCATTAAATCTACTTTGGTAGGTTCTTTAATGGAATTAAAAAAAAAACGATTTCATATTTAGTGTAAACATTGAAAAAAAAACTTGTCCTTATAGATAAAAATTATATGCATTTATTGATTTAACGTTTCAAGTATTCCTAGCTAATACAAACAATTGTATGATTTCGAGGAATTATTTCTATTCACTTAGAACCATGTGTTTACAAAGAGTTATTCGGTTTTAAGTAATCAATTGTTACTCTTAGTAAACAATTGTAGCTTCAAGTAACAATTCTTAATACAAATTATGTAGTTATATGATATCAAGCATTCTTATCAAATTCAAATAATTTCATACTAATCGATTTGCCCGATGGATGGAGTATTAACAGGCACTACACCACCGGGACATTGGCCCAGCGGTTAGAGTGTTCGCCAATGGCCCGGGAGACATGGGTTCAATCCCAGGTCGAGTCATACCAAAGACTTTAAAAATGGTACTTGATACCACCTTGCTTAACACTCAGCATTATAAGGTACGGTTCAAGGGTAAAGTGGAGCAATCCTGGGAATGGGGTGGCGCCCTCCCCTACACCTTGGTGTAGTAGCTATCGAAAAGGGAGCCTTCGGGTCACCCTCGACTATGGTCGCTAACTTTACTACTTTACTACACCACCGAAAGTACTTGAAACCGTACAAATGTGAGCCAATTATTTGTATTTGATTGGAATACTTGATAAAACAATTTGGCCAGTTAGAATACAATTGTAGAATACGCTGACGACAAGACTCTCCCATGGGTGTCCTGGATATAACAGTAAACAATCTGATGGTGAGGCTCTAGTAATCCTTGGGCTTTGGGAAATACAAAGTTCTCCTTTTCTGCGATCGCTTCCAGGTCCACTCTGGCACAGAATGGTAGAACCTGATAGGGTCCTATCTATGGGTCAAATAGAACTAAACTGCGTATTTATGCTAAACTGAATTGCTTGAAATAGCACTGTCTTGATATTTAAACTGCGTACTTGTGCTAAACTGAATTATTTGAAATAGAACTGTTTTGCATGCTAAAATGAGTGTTTTGAAATAGAACAGTTTTTACATTTAACTGATTATATACAAAAAAAAACTATTTATTCTAAATTGTTTAAAATAGAACTATATGACGAAACTGAATAGCTTGAAATAGAATTGTTTTTGACAATTAAACTGTGTACTCATGCTAAACTGAATTGTTTGAAAAAGAACTGCTTATTTGTATAAAATGGATTTGGCGTTAAATAACCTACAAAGGTTGATATGCCATAAAATCCAACCAACCAACCAACCAACCAACCAACGGTGATTGAGAGCGCACCGAAAGATCCTCAATTTTCATTCATATTGATTGATTTATTTTAACGTATAAAAAAGGATTTGACATAAAATAACCTACAAAGGTTGATATGCCATAAAACGACATCAAACCAAAACTTGATGAAACAATGGGCAAAACTCTTTAGAAACAACAATTTAAAATAATCGAATAAAAACATACAATGAACGAGCTTCCCTACTGTTTAAGTATAAAATACCTCAAGACGTGTGGCATGCCATTAAAAGTAATCAACGTGGATATCTGAGAAATGTCTTCAGAGATTTAATCCTTTCTTTTTTTTTTTTTTTCAAGCAGATTTGGTAATTTATTCTGAGGAAATGGGGGCGGGGTACAATCGTTGATATCGACATTCTACTTTGACACAGTCTGATACAGTAATGTAGATAAGAATTACTTATATTTGATTTAAATTTATTTATTTATTTATTACTTTCCGTTTTGCCAAATCTCAACTATGGCAATCTTAAATTTTCTTTACAAGCAAAAAAAAACATGAAGTTTAGAATATGAATTAAAAGATAATAGAATATTGCCCAGGTTTCGTGATCTTTGTCTATATTGTTCGTAGATTTGTTTTTGAGATTATACAATAGCTGCAACAATAAAAAGAAAAAATAATGAATTAGATGAAATGAGAAGAGTTAACTGACTGAACTAATTAACCTATGCATTTTTATAAAAAAAAATTATTTTGTCTTTATTTCTGCAGTTACGTAGGTGTCACGAAATGAAAAGGATTTTTGCTTCTATGGTTTTAGCATCAATTATTTAAAGACCTTTGTATCAGTATATGAGAGACATGTGGATAAAAACAAAAATTAGGAAAATAAATCAAAATTAAATAAAAATCAGTATTACAAGTCAGGATTTATCTTTTTATAAGGATCTTGTTTCAAAGCTTTTTTTTTATATGGACATCGAAAAAATATTTACAGGGAGTTTCATAATATTTGAGTCAGGGTAATTGAACGTACATTTAGAACTAAAATTATTGAGAAATGAGAATCACATTGATTGAAAAAGTAAAAAGAAAAGATTTGAGAATCAATAAGCACTTAGTTTCAGTCATGAAAATAAAATGCCAAGAGAATCTGTTAAGTGCTTGCTGCAGATGTCCACCGTTTATTTGATGGCACTGTTGATTGCGGGGTTAAAAAATTGTTGATCACTCATTCACATTAATCCTGGATGTTCGGATTGTTATCGAAGGCACAGTCGGGGAGAAACCCATGAAGACAGGACCTTTAGAAGTTCCATAAGCTTAAAAAATCTTGACCAAATTGAAAGTCTGACTCTTGTTTGATAATGTGCTTAAATTGAACTTCTTTCCGTATCTTGCTTGAAAACGATCTTGAAAGACTTGATTTCGTAATGTCTCCTGACAAATGGTCTTCTGCAGCATAGTTTAAGGCATGGTTTAGCTAGATTTGATTAAATATTTGAAAATGGTACCTATTTCCCAGCAAAATTAAGAAAAGGGAAAGGGAATAATGTCAACTGGGAAAATCTGAAAAGCCACTCCTTTTTTTTCAACTATTGTGAAACAGCCCGCATAATGCTACAATATACATATATATATATATATATATATATATATATATATATATATATATATCATCATCATCAAATCACGCTGACATTACTGAGTTCCTTAACGCTCTGTTGCCATCCACCCCATCATTCCATCACTTCCGGCAGGTTTCGGCTTTATCTTGTGTCTACGGAGAGCTGAGGGAAGTTTTTGCTTGTTGATCAAGACCAGTACGCTCATGTGCTTGAGTCAAAAAGAGAATGTTGCTAATATGTTTGTCCTTGCTTCTTCCAGCAGTGCCCCGCATGCCTTGTACGTCTTTCTTGAATGGTTTGTGAAATTAGAGAAAATGGCCGCACAGCTCCTGTTTGTGTGTGTGTGTGTGTGTGTGTGTGTGTGTGTGTGTGTGTGTGTGTGTGTGTGTGTGTGTGTGTGTTGGTCATCAATTTTTAGAATGGTTTATTTATATCTATCTCGAGGAAGAACGTGTTTTATCGTACCAGTAAAATGTGTGTGTGTCCTTGGTTCGTCCTCAAACCGCAACCGGTGGTCAGCAATAATAGTTTGTAAAGTTTGCCTGGCTAAAAGGATTATGAACTTTGTTAATACATAGGCTTTTAAGAGATTGATACTGGAATTACGTAAATGGTGCTTTACTTGCTTAAAAATGTTTCTGAAGATTGACTTTTATGGTACACATATTTGGTAACAATAATTGTTAAACTCACTTGGCATAAAATTGTCTAAGAAAGGTTGATATACTGCAAAACAAACCTGCCTATATATATATAGAGAGAGAGAGAGAGACAGACAGACAGATAGATGCAGAAGCAGAGACAGACAGACAGACAGACAGAGAGGTTGCCAGAGAATGAGAGAAACAATGCGATATAGGTTTGAACAGCATAGACATATAGTCAACGGAACTTGCTGACAGTCAGTTTCTCGCCAATACGATCGGCAAACCTTTGAACCTAGATCTACATACGATGTCGCAGCTAAGCGCGTTAGATACAAGTCCTTGCGGTTAGGAAAGAATCAGAGAATAGTGCTATCTTTTCTTTATATTTCCAGGTATTTTTAGATACTGCCTGATAAAAAAGCATGGAAAACGACACCATAACCACTTCAAATCTACTATGAAAACTGGACATTTCTGTTCTCTAACGAGCAACGGCCATTCGTTCAATTGTACAGTTTTAAAATATCAGAAAAGATAATAGTGAAAACAAGCAGACAAGTTATTTCAGGAGCCCTTTTTTATGCAATGTGATGATTTTTGATAACCAACGTTTAACAGATTTGTTTCGTTTTCTTATTTGTTAAGGGTTTTATTTGGGGGGGATATTGTTTTTAGTTTTTATTTATTTATTTTTTTTCTTTTCTGTAAGAACTCACGGAGTTACAATTACAGATACAAAGAACTGATTTCTGCATTAATAAATTTGTTAGCTGAAAAATAGAATATTCATGTTTGAAAGTTTTATATTTCTAGGTTGCATAAAAAAGAAAAATGAACATTTCAAACACAAATTGTGAGATGTTATTTTAATAAAGAGAGCTGAAGAAAATGGCGTCAGAAATCGAAAAATCTCTTTTATTCTGGTGGATTCAAAAGCATTTAGAAAATAAATCACAAAATGGTTTTGAGCTGAAATAAAAACACTCTTTTAACCCTTCCGTCGTCAAAGACAAATTAGCGGTATCTACTCTCTTGTTTTCACAAGATTTTATCCTTTATTTTAAATGCTTTTTGAGAGCCACATACGGCCCTCAAATGTGTCACTAAGAACCACATGCGCATCACAAAGCAGTGAAAGGAATTAGCCGTAATGAAGTGAAAAAGAAGAAAAGCACAGATACACTTACATTATTTGATTCTAATCTCATGTCAACCCGTTAAGGGTTATTCTATGCCGAGAGTTCAGGGAATTGCCTTCGTTGTACGTTCATATAAACATCTTTGTTTACTTGTGTTTTTTTTAAGGTTTTCTTTTTGAACCCAGTCTAATTGTATACGAATAATCTAAAATCAGATAGTTTTGATAAATAGATGAGAGCCTAACATATTCTACACTTCCGGGTCAATGTGAACCTGGGAGTAATCGAATTAAAGAAGTACTCCTAACCATCAGATGTAGTTTAATGTTACTTGTAGGACACTAGTTTTTTGGGGGACGAGGATAATTACCCCTAAGCAGATAATACTGTCAGTGTAATCTGAGCAATGTGAACGGTGGGCTGTTGTATAGTCGTGATACCACTATACGTATACATATGCATGCGGAAACATAGTCAACACAATAATGACGAACGAACACACTTCTTTAGAAAAATATACCACTTACACTTTATTCGAAATGGTTGCGAAAGGGTTACGAAAGGGTTATGTGTGAGAGGTGAGTTGGAGACTGAACAAACTGCAACATATTGAACCCCCAGTCCTTTTGTCTTTAGCAAAACTTCTTTCTCGTTCTGCTGGGCTGCTCAATCGGGGGTCCTAAGGGCTCATAGCCCTCTGCTGGGTGCTGGTTCTCTCTACAGCATCTTACTCCAACTAACTGACTCCAAACTCACTGAACCTGTCTGTGGCACAGGGTTATATAATTGTTTGACCTCCACCTGCTTCTTGTGGGCGTCACATCAGCACCCAATTCAACCTGTCCACAGTCAAGGTTATACCCTGATATCTTCGACCGAATGCACCTGTTCCTTAATTGGTGGATGGTTCGAAGGTCAATATGTTACAGGGCAAACTGTATTGTGTCGATAGATTGAGAGGGAAAATAGTCATCTCTCAACAGCTTATTTGAAAAGGTTTAATGAATATTTACATGAAGTAAATTTGAGAAGGATATTTAGGAAAAAAGCTTCAGAAATATTCCGCGAGTTCACATGGCGTAACGAGTAAAGTGCAGGGCTGTAGCCTTGAAGTAACCAAATTCAAAATCTAGTAACACAGATATGTTCCCTTTCGGAATGATACCTTTTATGAAAGAGAAAAAAAACTCCTTACCCGCACCACCCTTGGGAAAGGTATGAATCCTATTATTCTACCTCCAGCTATGGGTAAATAGTAGGGCAGACTGATTTCTTCAGCCTTGGTGAGGCAACTAGTCTAGAAGAGGGAAAACTCTGAATTCAAACCTGTTAAACTCCGTTTAAAAATTGACCTTGCGTCATATCCTGTCCGAGCGGAGAGGTTGGTAAATATGGTATGAGTTTAATAGTAACACTAGTGTTCTACAAGAATGGCTTTTGCATTAAATAACACAAGAAGGTTGATATGCCATAAAACAAATAAACATAAATTGAGAAATGTTTAACATCTTCCATATAGACTACTTACATAGTGCGTTATGTTAGCTTAATTTGTTTAGTTTCAGCTGCTGAAAACAATGTAAATTTTATTATTACTAATCGTTACATTTCTATTTATTTTACTTTTACCTTTAGTGAGTAATGTTAGTTACTCAGATTTCCTTTTAGCTCTCTCTATCGTGCACAAATTTCGGTGTAAGTAAACCGAAATATTAAAAACTTTAATTCCAGACTATAATGACAGTTTTTAAATTCCGTCTGATGAACGAGTATAATATCTAAAAATCTAAGATTTGTAGAATCTTCAAGTTTTCTTTAGCTCCCTATGCTGCATTTCCAAGCAAAAAAAAGGGGGGGTTCTAAAGGGTTTTTCTCAAAATAAGACAAATAAATCATCATAAAACGAAAATAAATATAGACATCATAAAGTGATTTTAGTTCAGTTTTGGTAATATCGTTTCGCCAGCAAAATGATTCCGCCTCACTTCTTTTAAAAGATGATTAGTCGGCTGGAGATTTTGACATCAACTGAATAATCCACGAATCATCGCCACAAAAGAAAGAAAAAAGAATTCCAAGAATATACTTGTCATTTCTTTTTTTACTTTTCGAGTTTATTCTGGTTGAATGAGGTGTATGAGATTTCATAATATGGAGTGTTACACACTAGATATCCCAATATGTACAGCAGACAAAGACTTAGTCAATTTCTTATCCCATTCTGTCGAGCGGTCAGTTCTTAACTCAGATGTCTATATTCTTCTGAACACAATGACCGGGAGTGTGTACACAGCCGTTACTGCTGTTTGCCACTTCTCTTCTATGTCCTGTTTACCTTCTTGAATACACGGGGAGCTGACTTCCGAGAAATTGCTGGGACTGTAGAATACACTGACTGCACCTCAGCAGAGGGGTAATACTCCCCATCAATGAGTGTCCTGTATATGACAATAAACAATCTGATGATGAGGTTCCCAGGTCCACTCTGGCCCGGCGTAGTAGCACCTGATAGGTCCCTATTTATGGGTTAAATAGAACTAACGGCATACTTATGCTAAATTGAATTGTTTGACTAAACTGAATAGCTTGAAATAGAAATGTTTTTCACAAGTAAACTGTACTTACATTTAAACTGCGTGTTTATGCTAAACTGAATTGTTTGAAATAGAACTGATTATTTACATACAAATGCATTTGGCGTTAAATAACTTTAAAAGGTTGATATGCCATAAGACCCAACCAACCAACCACTTCCGAGAAAGAACCCCCATAGCTCGTGCGTGGACCTCTCAGAATCTAAATTACTTTTGATAATGTTACCATTGCCTCCTTATCACTGACCGTATTTGTGTCGAGATAAATAAAAAAAAGAAAGAAATTCAAAAGTGTAGCAGTTCCCAGAAACCTCTGATAAGAGCCATGCACACCTGAAAGATAGACTTACCGGCACTAAAAAGAAACTCTGCCACTTTCAGCAGTGTCCACTTGGACTGGAATGAACTATTCCTATCTTGCTGCTGGCAGGGAAGACCATGTGTCTGCTAAGTGGCATGCTGGCTCGCACTCCCACCAGCAGCAAATTTTGCTGAACATATCTGCTAGACAACAGAACAGACCTTCAAACTCACAACCCACCTAAAATGACTCTCCTGTTAGCAGTCGTCTCTGCTAACATACCTCACGAAAATACCTACAAGACATAATCATTGACTTCAAATTCATCAGCCACTGGAAATAAGTAATATATTCCAACGCCTTGTTTGGAAAACATGACTACGTCTATAAGATCAGAAACACATCTCCTCGCAAAAATATATCTGTTTTAGACCAATAAATAAAGTTGGAATTTAAAAGATATCTTCGTCTCTTTTCTTCCTTCCTTCTGAAATTCTCTTGCAGACAACCTCTGACAAGGAAGACAACGATAGTCAAATGTGGTAAGAAGAAAAACAATGGAGTCAAATACGCTAAGCAAAAAAACCAACGACAACAATATACGAAACGAAAACTTTTAACCAAACTAAACCTTCTTGTCTTCAATACTTGCACCGAAGAATTAAATTTTTTAAGAGCCTTAAAATATGAACGTTTTCGTTCTCGTCAAGAAATCCTTCTCTTTCTATTTTACCATCTATAAGATATGCTGATTTCCTTATATGTTTTTATATCTTTTCCATAATAAAATACACCCTCATCCATGTTATATGATACACATTTCTTTAGTTCTAGATAAATCAACCCAGAACCCGTATATAGAAATATTCCTGAAAAAAAAGGATCAAAGTCTCACTTGTATAGAATTTATACTCTTATATTTTTAAACCAATCAGCGAAGGTCACATAGAATAGAATATTCTTGAAAAAACGGATCAAAAACTAACTTGCAGAAATAAATTGTCACAGAAACAAAAAGAGTTAGGTTCCAAAATAAATAAGTTATTTCTGTGAATCGGATTGGTTAAGATAGATCACGGGTTGCGTTCTCGCCGACGTCGGCGCATTCGAAATTTATTTTACCCGTAATAACTTTAAGATAGTTTGCTTTGTTCCACTTTTATTTAACCTAAAATTATAAATAGCGAGTTTTTTTTAATTCAAAGTAGAGAGAGACCGACAGATCAGCAGACAGGCACATCAAGGCACATCTAGGCACGATAGATTGACGCCTGATGACCTACTAATATACCTGATGGTTAGGGGAAATGGCTGAAAAACTCATACATACCAATATTCACGCTCATATACAAACCTACACTTGTATGTAAGTACAAGCCTATTTTCTCTTTTTAATTCAGACATACTCACACATTTGCACACATTCAATTTGACTGATAACATTCGTGTTTTATACACAAACACACACACACACACAAACACACCTTTCGTATAATTATTGCCATTGTCGAGTTGATAAGTTGTTTTCCTTTAAGGTTTTTTTTTTTGTCAAATTTCTTGTGTCTGTGTTGCTTGTGCAAATTTGTGTAGTATTATTGTGGAATTGACATTTGAAGTTTTACTTTTCGCGGAACCTTGGGAAATCCTATTCCTCCATTATGAATATACATACATACGTATACACTACCTATGCCCACATACAATCCATCAGATACACTTGTACCACATGCATATAAATACATATATGCAACTCCTTTACGTATGCACAAAACTATACATGCTTGCACCTACTCATACATACATTATTGCACCTTGATATCTGCATCAAGGAAGAGAAGAGCTTATAGTGTCATACAATGAAAAGAACATTTCTGAATAAATTCCCTAACGTTTTCTTGTTTTTATCTCGTTTTTGGCTGATAGAGACGCATATTCAATTATTGCTGTTCGCGGAATGACACCTGAAATTTGACTATAGTGGCGAACAGCACAGCTTTAGGAGTTTTACTATATGGCGCAGGGCACTTATCATCAGATATCTTTCATGGTGTTTGTGGGATTTTATCGTGGGAAAATATCACAGGACGTGCACAAAAAAAAGACAACAGGGAAAAATTATGGTTTTGATCACAGACAGATTTTGGGAAACTGAATAGTAATCTATTAGTTTCTTTGTTAAATGGCATATCAACCTTCGTGGGTTGTTTAATACCGAATGATTCTTTGTAAAACGACAGTAATGGTACTATTTATCATATAACTGAGTAGATAAGTGAGTTTTCAGCCAGTTAACCGCAACGTTTCGGGGACTCCTCTATATTTCGTAATATCTAATATTTAATCGAATACTTTTATTTTGAAATACATCTAAATCATTGTTTATTTCTCTATTGTTCATTAATGATATATCTATCAGTTGAAAAAATAGAAATCAATTTGAGCAATTTTATTATGAAAATAATTGTTACATAACTAAAAAGAATCAGTGAATATTTTTCATATTTATCTAATTCATTATTATCTATTTTCGCACAAAAATAATTTAGTTACTTAGAATTTTTAAACGTATTTATGTAGAATAGTTTGTGGGGCTAACCAGTTCTTTTACGGTTTTGTCTAAGAGCCGTCTACTGATAGATCTCCATTTGGAAATAAGCACATCATTGGAGGAATAGACGAACTATCCGGCGAGACTGGGCTACCCACGGACGATGATATCTGCCACATTTTATATTATTATTTTTATGTATTGATCAAACTGTGGAATTATTACGAGTACAGCTAGTGAAGGCAATTGATAGATAAACAATGGAAGACTCACGCGCATGCGTACAGATTTTACATGAAACAGACGATCATGTTACTAACCCTGGAAAGCTTTTGCTTTTAATGATAATAATAAGCGAAGAATCAGCATTATGTATAAAAGTCGAACGCTGTCATCTTAAAATGTCCTCCTTTGAGGACACTGGTATTCACTTGTTAAGCCATTTATCTCGGACACCGAACAACCATGGAGTTACAGCTGGCCACGATGGCCTTTCGGACGTATAATGGAATTAAGCCCATCCATCACTGAAAAATTGCTTCTTTGGCATGGTTGGGTCATTTTCGTGATTTCTTATTTTATTTATGGACCGGGATTAACCGTTTTCCGTATTTCCTATTGTTTCTGATAGGATAAGTCGAACTTGTGCTAAAGCTCCCGGTAGACGTTTATTCGAAAACAGAATTATATTACAATGCCGTTCATTTTTAGCTAAATTATTTGAATCTCTCATCGACAGAAACTAATCTTCTCTCTCTGTGGGATATAAAGCTACAGGTGTAGATTCGCCCTGAAAATCGAACTTGCCTCATTTAGCCGGATTCCACAGAGAGGCATCGATAAAGTTATTTGTTAATCTTAGTTCAGTCAAGTGGAATACTGTAAACAAAACGATCAATTTGGTTTGGTCTGGTTTTAATTCTTGTTTGTTGAATAACAGACAATTGGTCGAAGTTGAAATTAATTCGGGATGTAGATTTGAGTCTTTACTCAAAACTTCCTACATGGAAAAGCTGCAACAAAAGGTAATTTTTTAGCTGATCAAGACATATATAAATATATATATATTTATATATATATATATCGTCATCTCGTCATGCCATCAGCGCGGATATCTTTGACCCTCTTTCGCCACCACTCCCTATCGTTCATCGGTTCTGGTTGGTCTCCAGGGCTACACCCCGTATCCTCAGAGAACTGCTGTATGTAGGTTCAAGCTGCCCGCCCTGCTTTTGCACGGCTATGTGAAGGGGTCCATAGGAGTACATTACTTACGAGCTCTTCCCTGCTCTTCCAGCAGTGTCCTGCATATCTGGTTCGTCTAACTTGGATAGTTTTCGTGATGGGTGGTAGGTGGCCGTACATCTGCTGCTTTGTGGTGTGTTGCCTCCAGGACTTGTTTAAACGGTTCTCCAGCCGTTTAAACACACACACACACACACACACATATATATATATATATATAAACAGTGTTTACCTTCTTCTAGACCGATTAACATATCAAGACTAGAAAGTCTGGTCTGCACTATTATTTATCCTTAGCTGAGAAATAGGACAGATGGGTTGTTGTCTTTTCCAAGATCATTACCGCATACTGCCTCTTCCAGGATTTGAATTTGGTTTAGCTAGAGCATTTCCAACGACTATGAGCGTTATCTCTCTCTTCCTCTCTCACATACACACACAACACAGATAGATAGATAGATAGATAGATAGATAGATAGATAGATAGATAGATAGATAGCGCTTCATATAGTACTTTAAAAAGAAAAGAAGAGATAGATAGATACCCTGACAGACACTTCAAACAAAATTAAACAGAAAGAAAGAAAGAAAGAAAGAAAGAAAGAAAGAGAAAAAACTAGATAGATAGATAGATAGATAGATAATTCAAACAAAATATAAGAGCGTTTTAAACTGAGTAGAAAAGAATAGAAAAGAAGTAAATAGTTTAGGATATGATAAGTAAATACGAAGAGACTACTTTAATCAGAATAGAAAAGATAGAAAGACAGACATTTTACACAAAATTTTTGAGGGAGAATGAGAGAGAGAGAGAGAGAGAGAGAGAGAGAGAGAAGGAGACAGAGAGTGAGAAGTAGAATACTGCTAACAGAGCAGACTTGATAGATAGTGAGAGATATAAACAGATATATAGTGAGATTTGAAAAGACAATCATTGATAGATAGATAGATCGTACTTTATACAGAATAGGTACAGAGACACAATATAAGCAAAAATAAATAGAGAAACAGAGAAAGACAGTGTATGAGAGAGAGAGAGAGAGAGAGAGAGAGAGAGAGAGAGAGAGAGGAAGAAAAATAATGATTTAAAAAAACTAGAATAGATAAATAAATAGATAAGTAGATAGATAGATAGATAGTAGGAGAGTGCCATAGATAGAATAGAGAGATTGATACTTTAAACAAAATAGAGAGAGATTGCTTTAAACTCAACAGAACAGAATCAGATATGATAAGATAGATAGATAGATAGATAGATAGATAGATAGATAGTGTTCGCATGACGTAGAGGATAACGTATGGGTCTGCAACATCGTAGTAAGAAAGGTCAAACTACAGTATCACTATTACATTCATTTTCAGATAATACCCTCAGAAAATATCTTCACCGCTATCTTTTTAAAAGGTTGGCAGTGGTATTAAATAACCCACAAATGTTGATATACCATTATACAAAGAAATTAAACCATATATACTGATGCGTCTACCTAGGAAGTGGAGTCTTATCAATCGAGACAGACATCTACACGCGACTAACAAAGGCATGGACAGCTATCAATAGTCTATCGGTCATATGGAAGTAAGTTTCTTCCAAGCTGCTATCGTGTCGATACTGCTATATGGATGCACTACGCGGACGCTAAATAAACGCTTAGAGAAAAAGCTTAACGGCAACTACACAAGAATACTAAGAGCAATATTGAACAAGTCCTGGTGGCAACACCCCACAAAGCAGCAGCTATACGGACACCTATCACCTATCACGACAACTATCCAAGTTAGACGAACCAGACATCCAGGACACTGCTGGAGAAGTAGGGACGATCCCATAAGTGATGTACTCCTATAGACCCCTACACATTGCCGAGCAAAAGCAGGGTGACCAGCTCGAACATACAGCAGCTCAGTGTGGATACGGGATGTAGCCCTGAGGACCTGCCAGAAGCAATGGACGATAGGTTAGGAGTGGCGAAAGAAGGTCAGGGATATCCGTGCTGATGACACGGCAAAATGATGATAATGATGATGATACTGATGTGTATATTTACAGAAAGAACGTACGCATTGCTTACCTAATTAAAATTAATCCGTACAAAACATAAAACATTAAGAATTTTTGTTTATAAATCTAGAGAATTTATTTCAGCTCTATCATACAACAGTTTAAGGAAACAATGAATTTATATATGTTTGTAATACTCACTAGAATCTAGTAAGGAGACATGCACCTTTGACAACTTGTATATCCGATACACAATTAACTGAATTTGAATAGAAAACCTAATCAGAAATTCACCGATATAACAGCAAGCCGGAAATCAGTCTCTGCGTGCCTTAAAATTAGAAATAGAAATAACCCTAAATTGTGAACAATAAAAAGGAAGTGTTATTGAAGACAGATACAGCAGGCATCGCGGTCACGATTCTTTCCTAAATACGTAAAATTAAATATCCTTGTGATCGGTTGTTTAAAAAAAAAGATATGTATACCAATGAGCAATATTTGTAAGTACATAGAATCTTATACCTACAATGAAATTTAAATAAAAGCTTGTTTGATTTCAGATTTAGGCTCCTGTTTTCACATCTGATTTTCACAAGAAGTAGTACTTCCTCATTTGAGAAATTAGGATCACGTAGTGTTCGATTTTATATTTTACCGTGGGTTGCACTTAGCATGGCTAATAGCATACAAATTTATTTGTTTTCTCTCTGAATAGCGTAGGTTAGCAATCTGCTCTCATACATAGTCAATTTCACCCTCACTATGTACTTTCTTTTCATCACTGGCGGAAGAATACTTAGTAAATGCAATAGATATTTACCCTCCACTTCCAAATGTCAATAATCTGAATGAAGTTAAGTACCTATTCCAGAAACCCTCTCTCGGTACTCAGTTGTTGAGTTTAACGGAATTTTTAAAGTATAATATCTGCGACATGAATTAGTCTGTCTCCGTGGTGTCAGATAACTCAATAGTTAATTTGTAAGCAGCTTGGTGTGTTGTAAGGAATGTCAGAACCTGTTTGGTCATTTAAGGCCAAGTAAATCTTTCTTTCTTTCTTTTTTCTTTCTTTCTTTCTTTCTTTGCACAGTTTCAAATTAGAAGTTAATATTTTAAATAAAAATAATTAATATACAGTTATATATTTTGAAGTATTGGCTTAATGCATAGAGTATTCCCCAATGGTCCGGGAGATCGGGGTTCAATCCAAGGTCTAGTTACAACAAAGACTCAAAAAATAGTATTTGATGTGCCTTTGCTTACAGCTCAGCACTATATGGGTGAAGTGAATGAAACCAGGGAGTGGAGTTGTACCCTCCCTTATACCTCGGTGTAGTAGCAATTGAAAAGTGAGCCTTCGGTCACCGTCGACTACGGACGCCAGCTATACTTTACTTTTATGAAAAAGAAGATTTAATAATAACAATCATAATAATCTTACATAAGAAGACGTGGACGTGGATAAAAAAGGGAAACTTCAATAAAGAAACAGAAGCTCTCCTAAGAGCAACACAAAACAACGCCATAAGGACCAATCATATCAATGTAAGAATAGATAAGACACAATAAAACAGCAGATGTAGATTTTGTAGTGATAGAGACGAAACGACCAATCACATAAAAAGAGAATGCAGCAAACTAGCACAAAATGAGTATAAGACTAAACACGACTGGGTGGGCAAGGTGATACAATAGAAATTGTGCAAGAAATTTAAATTTGACCATACAAGGAAATGGTATATGCACAATCCAGAATCTGTCCTGGAGAAAAAGATGCCCAAACTCCTCTAGGATTTTGAGATAGAAACAGATTACCTAATCTCGGCCAGACGACCAGACCTAGTGAAAGTCAATAAGAAAAAGAGAACATGCCGAAATGTGGTCTTTGCTGTACCGGCTGACCGAAAAGTAAAATTGAACGAAAACGAAAAGAAAGATAAGTACCAGGAACTTGCCAGGGAATTAAAAAAAAACTGTGGAACATGAAAGTGATGGTTATAACAATTGTAATTGGTGCTCTTCTTACAGTCAACAAGGGATTGGTACGGGGACTGGAGGACTTGGAAATAAGAGGATGAGTGGAGACCACCCAGATTACAGCATTATCAAAATCGGTCAGAGAACTAAGGAGAGTCCTGGAGATTAAGGAGGTTTGCTGTCACTCAAACTCCAGTGAGAAACCATCGGCTAACGCTAGTGGGAAAAACTCGAAAAGGAGTAAAAAATACATTTATTTGCACACAGCAATATGTTTTTCTATATTTTAAGCGATTATATGATTTCTAATGATGAAATTCTTTAAAAGCACTTATAGCTTCAAGTAATTATTCTTAATACAGTTAAATTTCAAAATTTTGTATTGATTCAAGTAGTCTTATCTAACGCTTATAACTGTTAAGTAATTATATGGTTCAAATAAATATTCCTATTTAATAAAAATCATTGAATAACACAATTACATGGCTTCAAGTATTCCGATCTAATACTAATAATTAATACACCAATATAAGGTTTGGGCTATTTGAAAGAATTATATAATTTCAAATTTCTAATAATCCTTTGTAAATAAAATTAATTTCGAATAAATATTCTCAACACTACAAACCTATACATGTACATGATTGCAAATATTCCTATCAAATACTTATAACTTAAATAAAATTATTTGACTCGTAGATGTTGCCTTTCTGGGTTAGAATAAACTTTTCAGTGATATGATGGCAACTCCAACATCTCACAGACACAGAACTAGAATTCAACTACCTGATGCAGTTTAGTAAAATACACAGCTCAACCCAATTTAGGGAATTGTTTGGGTCTTGCATTTCTACAAGAGATACAGTCGATATCTTGTAAACCCTGTTAACAGGGAGAACACTTTTAGGCAGCCATTGTTTAGATATTATTTTCATCTTTTATATATATTTTTTTCTTTTGCGAGGCAATATTAAAAATAAACACTTATAGTTACATTTCGATAATTAGTGTTGGTAATCACATCAAATAAAATTAAAAGAATTACGAAGTCTTGATTAAAAGATTGTTTGGAACAATTAATCTTACACTTTTACAACATCAATTGACTAAACCCAAAAAGAATTATTGTACATGTGTCAATTCCATCAGAAAATAAGACATAATATTAATCCGTTGAGGTTTGGGCTTGTTTTACGCTATGTCAACTCTTGGTGACAGAAATTTTTAATCAAATTCGATTAAATTTTCCAAGGTATCAAAATATGAACCCTCTCATTTTGAGATAATTAACCTCTATTGATTTACAAAATATTGGAAAAAAAAAGGAACTCGGTGAGTTGTTAGTTGATCCTGTGTTAGTAACACCCTCTAAAAGAACGAATCTGAGAAACGTTTGAATTATAGACAGCGGAATCTATGTCATTTGACTCGCACTCTCTCATTAGGGCGTGTTTTTTGCCGTAGCTCTGAAGTTGACGCATTTTACATATGACTGTTTAATATCAGTTGTGGAGACGTAAAAAATGAGTTGGCACTCTTCTAAATAATAATCCTCTTTCATTTCAGTTCATTTCGATAGACGACAAAGAGATCAATTCGAAGATAAGGGAGAAGTTCTTTCTTTTCTTTTCTTTTTTTTTTCTCTTCATATCTGTCAAGTCACAAGTTGTTTCTATCTTAGAAATTTTCATATTCCCTTTAAGGAAAAAAGAGAGGAGTCATTTGAATCCTCTTTAAATACCCAAATATATCCATACCACATTTCTTCTTCTTACAGAGAAAATGGACCACAGAATTTTGCTTTTTTAATGGAATGTCAGCCTTCGGGGGTTATCTAATATCAGAAGAACTTCAGTGGTACTATTTAACCCTTAGGTAGAGGGAATAAGTGGTTTTATACGTTTCCTGAAGGTAATGGTCTGAAAGTCAGCGTAAAAACAGTTATTCACACTAGTTGTTTTTTTTTTTTCTCCCGGACATAATTTAAGAATTATTTTTGGAACCTCTTATTTATCAGCTTTGCAGTAACAAAAGCATTCAATGATGCAAAGGAAGCAATTCTTAGTTTTCATGTTAGTCGATTTATAGAAGTCAAAGGCTGTAAAGTTCTTCGGACAGTTATTTAGTTACAATTGCCTTAATCATTTCCTATTTTGTCCTCACAACTCGAAGATGATTAAATGACAAATATATGGATACCAGTTTTGAGAGAGAAGCAGCCACTTCTTCACGGTAGAAACCTAAAATGTAATTTCAAACAATGTCCAAAAGAATCTATTTTTTATTGATCATATTAAAAAAGTCATTGCTTTAGTGATCCAAAACAATATTTCAGGCAAATATTAATAAACTGGCAGGACAAAAAACTAATTTTGTTATCAGTTAAAATCATTGATACAAATTCAAAAGAAAACTGATTTTTATTGATTATTTTAACGAAATTGATAAGCTATAGTCAATTATTTCACCCTGTGAGTGATTATATCTCTACTATTTGGTGGCCTTCACTGGAATCCAAGCGACAGCAAGATTCCTCTACTTGGCTCTTCTCTGTATTTTAGCCAAACACAGTGGTCCTGTCGTCTGGACAGCCTCAAATCTTTCAGTCATCTCCGGCTGACCAAATCTCTTTTTAGGTTCTCTCAACTTGTCCTAAGGGCTCCAACAATCTGTATCACAGCCACTTATGTTCCATTTTTTGTCAGGTTTCAGGTAATACCAAAAAATAAGATCTATATTTCTCGTTTTTCCTTGTTTGTGTTTTTTTTTTTCGTTTAATTTCTCTTTGTAACATGCTGGTACAGCAAAATTTAAAAGTTGTCACGATTTATTTTTGATGGATACTCATTGGTTGAAGATATGAATTTGTTTGGTTAGAGAAGAAACTCAATTCTTTTTTGGTAGAAAAATAATCTATCCTTTTTTTATTTCGTTTGATGTATCTTTCAAAAATAGGCTTCTAGGCAAGAGGAATGGGTATTTTGAATTGACGATACTGCAAATGTTTGTTAATGATCCTTTCACATGAAGAGATTTTTAAAAATCTTCCCTTTTTCCACATATTCATCTAAATCAGTTCCTTACAAGAGAGAACTATCCCTCTCTTTCTCTCTCTCTTTCTCTCTCTCTTACTTTTTCTCACTCTTTCTCTCTCTCTCTCTTAAATTTTCTCTCTTTCTCTCACTCTTTCTTTCTCTCTCTTATTTCTCTCTCTTACTTTCTCTTTCTCTCTCTCTCTCTTACTTTCTCTCTCTCTCTCTCTCTCTCTCTCTCTCTCTCTCTCTCTCAAGCTCATTACACCGTTTCTACCGGTAAGGGAGCGCCTTTTTATCAAGTATTTTACTCCCTCAGTCATATATATTAATTCGTAGAGATATGGATTTATTACTAGAAAAAAGATTCTGTCTTTTTTCTTTTTTTTCTTAGTACATTTTAATACGATCATTCTCAAGTGTTTAACCTGTCAATTGTAGTGTCGTTATCATCACGTAAAATAGAATTGGCAAGTTTGTGAATTTTATATAACATAAAAATGAAGTTCACTGGTCCGAACAATCAGTCTAGGACTGATACTGTCGATACCGAATTATAGAAAATATATTACTAAGACTGAAATAAGCCAAAGCTCGACTTATACTAAGTGCTAAGAAGAAAAAAACAATCAACGCAACACAAACAATAATTTCAAAAGTCGTGACAATACTTGGAATGATAATGGGCTTTCAGAAAAATATAAAACATAATTTTATTTATAATTTTATATATGCAAATTTCCATACTGTCGTCAAAATTAAAATTTAAGTAGTGGTAACAAAAAGCAGCAAAAATTAAAAGATGAAAGTACAAATCAAATATTATTTTACTTCATTTTTTTTTCTCATACCTGTTTTAACAGCTCGTCGCCAAAGGTATCTTCAGATCACTTTAGTTATCTACGACTTTGCTAAGAAGTTTAGATGATTCTAACAGGTGTGTTTTGATGGTTTTAATTTTTTTTTCTTATTTCTAGTTTCCTCAGTCGCTTTTCCAAGCCTTTAGAGACAGTCTCAAGTGGTCCAACTACAATTGGTACCACCGTCAGCTTCATATTTCGCAGTTTTTCTTATTCCCAGACAATATCCAAGTATTTGTTTTTGTTGTATAGTGGCTCGTTCCACGTGACTGCCGCTATCGAGGAAGTATAAAAGACGCCGAGTTTCTTAAGCACGGGGGAAGCAGAAGCGGGAAGCAGAAGCTGGAAGCAAAAGCAGAAACAGAAGCAGAGAGATAGCTCTGAAGGATGTCGGTCAGTAGTAAGACCAACTTCGGACGTAGCACCAACAGTGTGTGACTTGCAATACATGTCGAACTGTACCACTTGGCTTGATGAATAATTAACTTTATTTCACTGTGTATCTTTTTCTTACCACGATACAACAGTTTTCACTCTATGGTCCGCTGGAAAGGGAAACTTTATGGTTCGCTGGAATGGGAAAATCTACTGGTTGACAAGTTCTTTTCTCTAGACAGGAAGAGAGGAACTGTGCAAAGGAATAATTACGAACAATCCATAAGTTAAAAAAAGAGCTTATGGCCTCGCGGATTAGTCAAAAAGACAGCGCCGTGCATTTAACCGATTGTTTGCAACAACCAATCAGAAGCGCGGATGAGTGGTCTATAATCGTCCAAATAAATAAATAGCCGAATTTTTTTTTTCTTTCTTTCCACTTTTGCGTATATTGGAAGGCGTATCATTGACTGGTCATCTCAGATTAGATCTGCTTGGTGAGGGGAGTATGATGTTGGAAGACCGAAACTCCCCAATGAACCAAGCAAAACATCACTGACTACATCCTCTGGCGCCAAATGTGTTAAGGCGTATATCTAAAGTATTCTTGTAAATAAACATTCTAGTCTTCAGGCGGATTCTATTTCTTCGTTCATATTTCAAAGAATTTCATGCATCTTATTTTCGAGGTCAGATTCTGATTTGTGCATATATCATTTGTAAGCATGACCAAATTTTAATGCATTGCACAAGTTCTGGAGCATCATCTCTCCCTATCATTCAATGCCTACTTTTGTATCCATTTTGCTGCCTTCGCTAATAATGTTATTTACCGTTTTATCTTTGTAACCGCAGAGACTGTAATTACAGTTCTTTTTATTATCATTTTTTTCATTGACAAAATTAGTTCTTATGGCATAATTTTCTGCTTCTATTATTATTGTTATTATTGTTTTACTCTTCTGAGAATTCTTCACACCAGCGTTAGCTGATGGGTTTTCACTAGAGTTTTAGTGATAGCAAGTCACCTCAAATTACCAGGACTCTTCTCGGTATTCTGGCTGATCTCAACAAGGCTTTACTTTAAATGGTCCCTACTCGTCCTCGTATTTCCAAGTCCTGTATTAATCCTTTGTTGAGTGTACCGAGCGCACCAATTACAGTTGGTATCGCTGTCAACTTCATGTTCCATAGTTTTTCAGTACTCTAGCAAGGTTTGAAAGAACAATCTTCCTGATGCGATCAACTCATGATGTCCTCCCTATTGAAAAAAAAAAACTTAGTCAGTTGTTCACCGAGGATCCCCTTAAGTACAATAACTACAACAAGGAAATACATTTTATGTGGATGCAAAAGTAGGCTTTCTCGGAGGTGATAAGTTAGTAAAGTTGGTGACCTTAGCCGAGGGTGACTCGAAGGCTCCCTTTTCAATAGCTACTACACCAAGGTGTAGGGAAGAGCACAACTCTTTCCCTGGATTGCTCCACTTAACCTTTGATGCTTACTTTATAATGCTGAGTGCTAAGCAAGTTGGCATCAAGAACAATTTTTTGAGTCATTGGTATGACTCGACCCAGGATTGAACCCCGGTCTCGCGGACCAGTGGCGAACAGTCAATTCATTAGGTCAATGGCACTATATTCTATTCTTGCAGGGCTTTATTTAACCTGAAGTTAAACTCTAAAATTAATTGGTAACTTGTAACAAAAGTGAAAAACTGCGTGTATTATAAAGGGTTTCATACAAAATTTGTATCTACTGATTAGATAAAGAAATTGAACATAAATATAGGAACGGCTTCAGACATAGAGAAAAATACGTATAAAGAATTACCTGAATAACTATTTACTTTACATTTTGTTAGATAGAAACGTTGATAAATAGTAACTTTGATAGAGAGAAACTTTAAGCCGCAGCAGACGAAAGGGACAACCACGGATAAGACATTTTTTTCATACCGACTCGGTCTGACCCCAAAAGGGCCGCTTGTTATCTATGATCTCCAGTTGCCCAACCTCATCTAAAACTGACTCTGTGCCTTCGAAATCTACTCATATATTCTATTCTAATTATTCTCTTCACTAGTCCGTTAATTGCACGTTATCACAAAAAATTTCTAGTGACACGTCGACATTGCTAAGCATCAGCTGCCACTAATCTCATTATATATTTAAACAGTTCGCTTTTAGCCGATTTCCAAACAAACCTTACATGGTTTATTTTGACAGGATCCACCACATGCATATGCAAAATAAGATATAACCACTTTGATCTTTCCAACTCAAAAACGTGCAACAACGAAGTCAAAGTTTTTAGCTAGCACACAATTTATCCCAGAAATATAATAATTAGCAAAACTTGATTAAATCCCTAATCATATTCCACAAGAAAATGTCAGTAGGTGAGGATAGCCGATTAAGTTAGAAGTGAACCCTCGTGAGAAGGAATACTCATATCCTGCACTGTTTGTGATTACTAGTTATCTTATCTCGGCTTGGCACTGAAGTATAATCTATTTACTCAAAGAGTGGCATTTGTGTTGTAACAGCGTTTGCCACTTTAATCCTTTTATAATTTTCCTTCTTTTATGAGAATCAATAGACAGTAAAAGTAACGTAAAGTTTTGACCGTACTCGAGGGCGACCAGAAGGCTTCCTTTTCAATAGCTACTATACTGAGGTGTACGAGGGCGCTACTCCTTTCCTTAGATTGCTCCACAGTACCCTTAATTCTTACCTTATAATACTGAGTGTTAAGCAAGGAAGTATCAAGTACCATTTTAAAAGTCTTTGGTATGACGCGGCCCCTAGGATTGAACCCAGGTCTCCTGGACCTTTGGCGAACACTCTATCCACAAAGCTAATGAGCCGGTTTGGAGCAATCACCATGTATGTATGTAACAGTCAAATATTTATCAATATATAATCAAATGGAGAGGATATCTTGTTCCTATGGAAAAAGAAAGGCTTCAAAAACGTCTGTTCAACTGTAAACTGCAACATGGCAAGCCTCCTCAACACTAACTATGGAAGGACTTGTGGGGGGAGTATGTAATTTGGTTATTTCAGTAGATTGCTCTCTAAATTATTCCCCCCACAAATACAACACAAAACATTACAATCGCGCAAAAGAAATGGAATAGAACACAACGAACATTAAATAACAAACAATTTAATATGCATGTAACAGAATATGAAAAACAAAATACATGATGTGTAAATGGCCTTTTGGAAAATAAAGTTTGAAGAAGAGAATAAATTTGTTGAAAGATGTGTGTATGTTCATGTTATCAGAGTCCGTAAATAAGTCGTTCTTACTTACATTAAGTTTATAGCGGGTTTTATTATTGTGGCGACAGCGTGTCTCGTTGATGAAAGAAAGTTTGTCGGGTTTTCCTTTTGAATATAATTCTCGGCCATTTGAATAGAGGTCATGAACTTTAGTTGACGAAGGAAAGGAATTGGTAGGACATAGTATCGGCTACTGGCTTAGTGGCTTGTGTTCGTCTGTGTCTTCGTTTGTGTGTAAGCTTGTGTCTTGTGTGTCTGGCTTCCTAACTCTGTGTTATTTATATCCTACAGGTGGATCAAAGAATCGCCCTAAAATCTTGGTGCGTAGACATTTATTGACCAATCAGATTTGTATTTTACTATTTTATTTTCGAGCCTAAATATTTTCTGTTAGTTCACTTCCGATCCTAATTTTCTAGAATGTTCTATTCCATGTTTTTAGCTGATTGGTTGAAAAATATAAAAATGTAATTTAAATGCTAATGCGGGTTTGATCCAAAATTTCTAGAATGTTCTTAAGTATGTTTTTATTGCTTATTTTAAGACTAGAAGAAATGTGTATCCTATAGACTACAATAAAATCATCTAGATTAATCTTAAATAACAAATAACAAATTCAACCTGGAAAAACGACATAGTTGATAAAGCATAAAAACAGATGCTCGAATGAAGTTTATCTATATTTGTGGGTTAATGTTAACATAAGCTTATCCGATACGTGTAGATACGTTTTTCTAAGCTTTCGATAGAACTGTCCAACGCCAACAACACACGTACAGTACAAAGACGTTAGTGCTTTCTCCTTCGTGTTTAATCGTTGCGGTAAGTGGAGGTACTGTCGGCACAACGATAATAGTTGGAGAAAATGTTCAAATCCTCGACTTAATGGTTTGCATTTTACTTAGTACTAATATATATATATATATATATATATATATATATATATATATATATATATATATATATCTTGTTTCGTAGCTGCTATGAAAAAGAGTCTGGAGCAATAATTTTTCGTATTATGAAACAATAGAGCTATTTTGTGTTCTGTTTATAGGGCAGCGGTGTACTAATATTCAGTTAAGTGTTACCCTGTTATCTTTGCAATGTTTCTCCAAGGGACCACAATACTCTATTCTATACTACCATTCTACTGATATATTCCTTCATATTTACTTATACAAATAAAATATCGGGATTTGTTATCAGGGTTCACTCCCTAATATCCGTTGTCTTTTGAATTCAGAGTTTTCCCTCCTACAGACCGGTCGCCATATCAAGGCTTGAGAACTCAGTCTATCCTGTTTTTCAAAATATAGCAGGGGATGGTGTAGAAGTGATAGATCTCGGTTAATCTACTGAGTTTGAGTTAAATTTGAGGTTATCGCACATAGAATAATCATCAGATCAAACACTTCGGAAAAATGAAGTTCTCGAAGGGCTCTTTTCTGTTGGTACTTAAGAGAGCAAAATGCGTTTTTTATGCTGTTGAAAGAACATTAATCGCTCAAGAGATTCCAAAAACAACGTCTTTCCACTTTAAAATTTTGATCTCAAATCCTTTTCATTGATGCTGTTGAAAGAATAGTTTCTCTCTCAAGAGATTCGAAAATCAACGTCTTTTCACTTTGAAATTTTGATTTCAAAATGCACATACATACATACATACATACATACATACATAATCTGGCAAAAATGTAAAACTGTTATTTTTGTAAGCTGTCTAAAATTATAATTTTTTTAAAAATATTTTAACAGTTTAAATTTAACTCTCAAAAGTCGGCTGCGTTTTTTTAAACTCTATACTATAAACACCGAATGACTTCCAATGACAATTAGTTTTACAAGCGAAGTGAATATGGGTGTCAAAAATATACATTCATTAAATTTGAAAATACTCTCTAGTTTAGAAGGCATATAATTTTACAATTATTTCAATTTATATTTGTAAATATTTTATTTTATCTCTTCATTCAGTTAGTAGAATTCTATTAAACATTCCGATAAAAAAATGTATTGAAGCAGATTTATTACAGAAGAAAATGCTTGAATAAAATATTCGTTGAGGCAAGACGAAATGTCGCAATATATTGAAATATTTTAGGTATTTTTTATCTTAAAATTAGTTAGTCGATATTAACATTGAGCGATTTATATTATTCTTATTCGTATTTTTGTCTTTATTATGAAAACATACACAAACATGAATAAAGGATAAAGTTTACACGTGCCCCAACCGCATCTTAATAAAAGCCCTCTACAAATATAACACTTGAATAAATTTTCTGTTTCCAGACGAAGCTGATAAGCCAAAAACAAAAAATTCAGTGCAAAACCCTGTGTTATCAAATCTACACTCAATTTTTTTTTTTTCCTCAAACGGTGTCTACGATAAAAAAGTTGTTTTTTTTAGTTCAATGGGCAATAAAGATTCGATTCCTGATGAACTCAATTTATACCGATTAATAAGTAGATTCAATTTACAATGGCTTCAAAGAATTTTATTCGAATATAACGCCCGTGTGTAAATGCATTACTGCAATTTCCAAGGCAAAAAAGCGAGCCTTTCGAAAAGTTTCTGAGTATATTTACAATGTTTGTTAACAGTTCATCAGAAAAAAATCAATCGATGTTATGTATGCAAGTTTTCACACCGGTAATTACTGGTGACCTCCACTCAAGTCTAATATGACGACAAGTCTACTCAACCCACTTGGACTATTCTCAGTATTCTAGATGATCTCAACATTGCTGGGGTCAAGATGGTTACAATCTGTTCTCAGAACTCCAGTTCATCCAATATCTCTTTACGATCTTTTATAATACCATTTTCCATAAATTTATCTTGTTAAAAACTAGGGTGTACGGTAGCTATTTTTCCTTAAGTGCTACGATGTTTCGTCTATTATCCTGGTATAAATATTATTCAAACAGTTTATGGAAATGTGTCTTTAGAGAAAAGTTAAGATTTTTTGTCGGTATGAATAGGTATTTCAAAGAATTAGTTAAAGAATTATATTGGTTTAAAAGTTATTTTCGTATTTCCTTCAGGAGAAAATTGCTTTTGATAAAAGATTCATTCAATGAATGAATATATAAAACTTCTTACTGCTAAAAAGATACAGGTGGAATGTAACTGGCTCTATTTTTCATAAGGATTTTAAGTGGGATCGTTGTCACATTCATGTTTCTCAATTTATTCTGTTCTCCACAAAGGTTCCAATGTTCATCATTTATATGTTAGTATTATTTCTGCACAAGCAGAGAAACGGTTATCTTCTTTGTAAGTGGATTCGGCTACTCAAGTCCAAATTTTGAATGAGGCTCTTTGTATTTTACTTACAGTGAAAACCCTTTTCATAGATATGGATCAAACTATTCTACCTTAACTTTTGGGGAAGTAGTAAAGCAGACTAGACTCTTTAAGACCGGTAAGGCAACCGGTGTAGGATAAAGAAAATTCTGGATTCAAACTAGTTGTTGATATAAAGAGGGGAGGGTTTCTAAAAGCTTACTCTTTGTAGAGTTAATTTACTAAGCTTTTTGCTAAGATGTAGCACAAGGCCGCATGAATGGGGCACCCAATGAGAATCGAACTCACTCGTGTAGGTTTGCTAGTCTACCTTGCTAACCATTACACCACCCGAGGTGCCCTTCTAAAAGCTTACTCTTGTCCAAAATATGTAACATGTTCAGCGCTTCCTCACCCAGATGACGGGAACAGTGATGATTATAATTTATTCTGTGTCAGAATTGCAACTGCAACCACTTACAATATGGCAGACTGATTAATTGTATTCGATGTAGATTCTGCATTTGCACATTTTAAATATCGGACTTTCTACATTCTTATCGCTTTTATCTTCTTTCATTTTGTTATATAATAGGCCGTTCAGTGCAGGTCTTTCTCGAGATACGTGCAATGGAAGTCAACAGAGACATTGACTGATATCAGAGGTCACAGGTCATCGTCAAGTGTTTAGAAAATGAATAAGATTTCGTTTTAACGGAAAACTGAGCTTTGATTGTTTGATACTCGGCACGCAATGGAAGACAGCAAAATCTTTGGATTTTTGACAGTGACACATTTGAGACGCCGAACATTTAACCCCTTGGTGGCTACAGTCTGGGATTGGAGTAAAGAATTTCCATTTTCCAAAAGTGCTTCATGGAAGCTCACCTGCCATATGAGCAGGAACTAATAAGAATAAAGTGGCAATTTAAAATAATGAGGTTTGTCTGTCACTTTTTCCCATCACCCGCCCAAAAACGGAGATAAACGACTTTCCAACCCTATCAGGGAATAAGCACCAACAAGACAAACTAACATAATAATAACAGAGAATTAACAGAAAGAATAGAACTACCAAATCAAGAATGCATTAAGACGCTTGGAGAAAAGAAAAAGTACAAGTAATTGGAAATATAAGAAGCAATGGCAACACAAGAATAAACAAAACAAAACAAATAGAAAACAGAAATCGAAAAAAAAGGAATTGTATGACTACTTTATGAGACAGACGGACAAGATTGCAGACGAGAAGACTTGGAACTAGCTTGGATTGAGAAACCTGATTTTCTGCAAATAGCAGCACAAAACAATGCTACAAGGATTAATTATATAAAAGCAAAAATTGATAATACACAACAGAATAGAAAGAGTAGGTTATGTTGAAACCGGAATAAAACAATTAGTTGTATAAGAAGAGAATGCAGCTAACGAGCACGAAAGGAGTGCACAACTAGGCGGGACTGGATAGGAAATCTAATCCCCTAGATATTTTGCAAAAGATTAATTTTTTTCATATAACAAATGATATTTGCTCAAAGCAGAATCGATTCAAAAGAATTAAACGCATAAAATCCCCGGGGATCTTGAGATATAAGCTGACCCCACTAAATCCTCGCTAAAAGATCAAACCTAGAATCAATTACCAAGAATAAAAAAACTTGTCATCAAATGGATTTTTCTCGACCACAAAGTCAATATCAAAGAAACTGAAAGGATAGAGAAATAATCTTATCTCTCTAAAGAACTAAATATCATAAAACATGTGGGTGATGGTGGCACCAATTTTACCAGGAGCACTTGAAACGATCCCAACAGACCTGGAAAAAAGACTTACGAAAGAGAAAATCACGAGGAGAATCAATAACATTCAGACAACAGCATTGTTAAAATCGGCTAGAGTACTGAGAAAATTCCAGAGACCTGATGAGACTTGATTACCGATGTCCTGAATAGGCTTAAGAATAGAAAACCTCAAGAGAGAAAATAAATTACCTTTGATAGCCACACAAAAATTAGAACCAATTACCTCAAAGCATCAATTTATATTACGCAGAATGAAAATGTAACTTTCGTGATGACAGAGATGAAACTTTTAATAACAATTAATGTAGTTGGATAAATGTTCAAAGCAGATTCCGTATAATGCAAGAGATTATATATGATGTAAACACACACAAACACACACACACATATACACATGCATACACACATACATACAGCCGCGCGTGTGGAATGAGAATTCAAAAGACATTAACAACAAAAAATGACAACTTCACATAAACTCAAAATAAATAGAAAACTACGAATTGTTAATAAAGTTCATCCAACGTAAAGTGTGCAAATTAAGTTTGACCGTGCTGACAAATGGTATATCGACAAACCAGATTCTTTTTTAAAAAATGAAACGTTTAAAATTCGCTGAAATACAAATGGATCATTAAATCCTAATCAGAAGACCTCACCTAGTGTTAATTAACTAAAAGACCGGCTAAATGCACAAGATAATAAGTTCATTATTTCTCGTTAATTAATTAGGTCTTGTCTCAAGGACAGCATTAGGAGATTCGTTTGTTTCTCGAAGTCAGAAAATCTTACGCATTTCACCTTCAAAGGCTGATTCTATTTTGTACATGTAGGATTTGTCGCCATGGTAACGTTTCGTGCACTTGCACAATTCTTACAGTGTCACCTTCCCAAAGTAGTCATGACAGTGATTTTATTTTTATGCTAGTTTACGATATTTTCATTATTATCATTGTTGTTATTATTATTAAAATGGTTTATGAAAAATATTGGATACATTTCATTTTCTAAACTGAATGCATCATAAATTCATGGAATTAGGTTCTAATGAGTAGAGTGTTCGCCAGTGGTCCAGGAGACCGGGGTTCAATCCCATGTCGAGTCATACAAAAACTCAAAAAACGGTACTTGATGCCGCCTTGCTTAACACTCAAAATCATATGTTAAGGATCAAGGGTAAAGTGGAGCAATTCAGGGAATGGAGTAGCGCCCCCTTACACTTTCGTGTTGTAGCAAGTGAAAAGGATGCTTTCGGGTCACCCTCGACTAGGGTTGCCAACTTTACTTTTTTTACTTAGTTTGACGTAAACGAATTGCATTATATGACATACTGTTGTCAAATAGTCTCAAAGCGTAATCAGATGTTGGATAAATGTTCAAAGCAGATTCCGTATAATGCAAGAGATTATATACGATGTAAACACACACACACACACACACATATACACATACATACACACATACATACAGCCGCGCGTGTGGAATGAGAATTCAAAAGATATTAACAACAAAAAATGACAACTTCTCATAAAGTTCAAAACTCAGAGGATATGAATAGTTTTTTAAAATTCAAATTTAAGGAACAGACACTTGTTTCTTACGACTGCATTTTGGTTTCGTTTTTATAAAATTACATTTCTGAAGACGCTGTCCTTTAAGGAAAACATGTAAATTCAATTGTTACTTTTGTCTTCCTTTTCTCAAACCGTCGGGTTTTATTCTTATTTACTCCCTCTATCTCTATCCCCATCTCTATCTCTTTATATATATATATATATATATATATATATATATATATGCATAAATATATAATTTTTCTTAAATACTTCAACAGAAGGCTAATTTAATCTAAATTGCTTGATTTTTAGAAATAAGTTTGAATATGACACAAAATTAAGCAATTCTTTTGCAATCAACATAACCAGATTAGCATTTCGTCATGTTTTATTGTTTTAAAAGATAAATTCATTGAATTTATTTTTAATCAAATAAAATCGTCAAACGAACGAATGTTTTCGATTTTTCTCAAATCTTAATCAGAATCAAACTAGGAAATTATAAAGAGGTCTTAAAAATTCTTCCTGAATAAATAATTAATTGCTCCGAATGTTCTTTCAAACGGGACTTGGATAACTTGCAGTATATGGTAATCCTTTGTCTTCATGTTGTGGATGTTTTAATGCTTTCGTTTAGTTTTTTTCTTTTTTAATTTTGTTTTATGGCATATCAACCTTGACGGGTTATATAATGTGAAAGCCATACTTATAGAACAGTAGAGGTTCTACTTAACCTATAGCCGAGTGGATCTTTAAATCTAACAAAAGTGACGTACATGCACAGAAACCTTTACTCAGAAACACACACACACACACACACACACACACACACACACATATATATATATATATATATATATATATATATATATATATACACCTGAGCCTTTCTACACATACAGTAATTGACTCAAAACCCATTTTTAAGCAGAACAGAGCTGGGTTGAATTCAGTTTTCTTTCACAAAGAACAGTTAACTAACCAAAGCAAAAGAAACCTGTTTTCACCATTAACTGGCACTAGCTATGGGGAGAACAGGGCAATACCGCGAAGTGAACTGTAGCTTCTTCGACTATTTGAACTCGAGTTGTCAATTCCATTCCCTTAAACAATAACCGTTACGCCTACAACTGATCCTTAATCAAAGAACATTATGTGTTTGTGAGTATGTGTGTGTGTGTGTGTGTGTGATAAAATGTTACACTAAAATCCGATGGAATGTAGAAGATTTTGTTAAAAGCAGGTTCACGTATAATATTATCTGGGGGAACATGTCAATCATAATTTTCCATCATTTTTTCCTTTTCATTATAATCAAAGTGAAAAGAGTTTAAAATTTTAAAGTATTCTAGTTTGGCTTATTACTTTTGTTATTTTCTTATATATATATATATATATATATATATATATACTCGCTGATTAAATAAAACCAGATTTCCTCCAAGCTGTGGCCTTATCTATACTACTGTATGGTGGCAATACTAGGACTCTAATTAAAATCGTGGATAAAAAAACGGGATTCGAATGACTCAAGAATGCCCTGTGCTACTTTGAAGACATCTTTAAAACAGTACCCTACTAAACAGCAGCAGTACGGCCACTTTTCGTTCCATGGCACAGATCATCCAAGTAAGATGACAAGCCATACTCGGCACTAATGGAAGTGTAAGGATAAACTATTAAGCGATATTTTCCTAGTGACTCCTGCTCATCAGTACTGGTTGAATAGAAAAGACACACATACATAAGCTCTGTGTGGACATTAGATGTCATCTATAGGACCTGTCAGGAGAGACGGATCATAGTGACGGATGGAAAGAGAAAGAGTCAAAGACCATCGTGCTATTACTACGACTTGATTCTTTCTTTCTCTCTCTCTCACCCTCTCTCTCTCTCTCTCTCTCTCTCTCTCTCTCTCTATCATTCGCTCTCTCTCTATATATATATATATAAATATGTATATATATAAATTAGTACTAATAATTAAAATATCTTATATATTATACAATTATATTTATATGTAGTTTGTAAAATATTAGTCAGGAAGTTTAACCAACTACGTATATATAAAAGTGAACAGGGAATTCAGTTTTAAAAACAAATTTTGGACTAGTTGCTCTTCATGGATGAAAAAAATTCGCTTTTTGCTTTTAGAAATACATAGGGAATGTCTTGATATTTTAATAAGATATGAAAGTTACAGTTGACTGGAGGATTCACAGGCTGTACACGTTATAAAAGCCTCAGCCACCATAATTTGTTAATATCTTAGACCTCATTATGACCTTGTGTTACATCCTGCACGTGCAGAGGTGTTGGTAGATATTGTGGAGCTTATTCCCTGGCCATAAGCTGGTCTTTGATCAGAATTAGCAAGGTCCACTGGGTGAGAGAGAATTATGTTGAAAGATCCAAAATTCCTTAGAATCCCAGGAATAAGTCACTAATAATATGACCGGGTGCATCTTCCACATATATTTTTCGACAGTAATTTTTTATTAGATTTTGTTTTATTTTTTACCTTTTTATTGTAAATGCTGAATTCTTATACTTAAATGGAAATAAAAAAAAGAAAGGTTTCCCAAGGTTTATAGAGAAATTATTTTCCAACCAACAATTTTTACCAAAGATTATCTATCATTCTTTTTCGTATAGCATTTTTGCTCATAGATCAATCTTTTCAAAAATATCCAACATATTCTCAATCTCGATGCAATATGGATAATTTCCAGGACAATTGTTACTTTTGATGCTCTACCAGTGACTTTGAATATAGAAGTTATTTTTCTGTGTATTCAACTTGTATACTAACTTTGTGTAAGAGAATATTTTTATCTGAATTAAGATTTATCATAAAATTTGTGGTTGTTTTGTTGTTGTCATAGCTGGAACTGTTCTCCGTTTTTAAAGAAAATTTTTGAGAGGGTTAAAAAAATAATTGCCAACTTGCTTGAATCCGATCAGTTGCATCTTGAATTATTCACCCCAAATAATTTTAACTTAATTTAAGCCGTCATTTTTATTTTTGCCATCATCGACTTTATAATCACCTTGTGATGATTCTTCTTCACATTAAGGTTATTTCTTTTATTTTCGATTGCAGTCTCAATTGAATAACCGATACATCATCTCACGAATTTTTTTCGTTTATATCATTTCGTTTTCAGTTTCTTTGCTTAATGGCTAATCAACCTTTGCCGCTTATTTGATGCCAATGCCACCTTTGTAGCACTTGGGGGTGTCCTCGTGGTGTAATGGTTAAAGCGATGGACTGCGGAATCGTAGTACGTGAGTTCGTACTCCAGTCGCCCTATTACGTTCACTTTCGGGCAAATACCCTTGGAAAGGTATGAACCCCCTTATCCTCCCAGCTATGGGTTAAATAGTACAACTACTGTTCTTCAAGGAGAATAGCTTTGGCATTAAATAACCTACAAAGGTTGATATGCCATTAAAGAGAGAAACCAAACTTTGTAGAACGATATACCAGGGGCGTATGATAAGTTTCCAGACTTTTTTCGTCTGGCACTTTTATTGATAGTCATCATCATCATATCGCGCTGGTAGCACGGATATCCCTGACCTTCTCTCGCCACTCCTCCCTATCGTTCATCGCCCTAGGTAGGTCTTCAGGACAACATCCTGTATCCTTACATAGCTGCTGAAAGTACGTTCGAGCTGGTCGTCCTGCTTTTGCGCGGCCATGTGTGGGGATCCATAAGAGTACATCTCTTATGAGTTCATCTCTGCTTCTCCAGCAGTGTCCTGCATGTCTGGTTCGTCTAACTTGAATAGTTTTCGTGATAGGGGGAAGGTGGCCGTACAGTTGGTGTCTTGTGGGGTGTTGCTGCCAGGACTTGTTCAGGATAAGGCGGCATTCTTGTGTAATTGCCATCTAGCTTCTTCTCCAGTCGTTTTGTTAGCGTCCATGTAGTGCATCCATATAGCAGTATCGATGTGACCGCTGCCTGGAAGAAACTGCGTTTCATTTTATCGGTTAGGTCTGATTTCCATATAATCGATAGCCTATTGATAGCTGTCCATGCTTTCGTTAACCTCGTTTCGATGTCCTTTTCAGTTGATTCGACGCTGCTTCCTAGGTACGTGAATTTGTCTACTAGTTTAAGAGGGGTTCCTTCTAGAGTGGAGATGTCCCCCGTTTGGTTATAGCACATATATTCCGTTTTGTGTGCATTAACATAGAGGCCTATGCTTGCTGCTGCTCGTTCTAAACTATGCAGAAGTGTTTCGGCTTGGTCAGGTGTATTTGCAAGTATCGCTATGTCATCGGCGTAGTCGGCATCGGTAATTGTTGTTGCAGGGTATCTTCTGCTTCTTTTCTTCGTCAGTTCGAAGCCATTCTCTTTGATTTTGTCAATCAATGTTCTAAGTACGTAGTCTAGACAAATGATAAAGAGGTACGGGGCCAGCGTGTCCCCTTGTAGTACTCCTGCTACAATGTCAAAGTATTCTGTGTCTCCATCCGGTGATCGTACTTTTACTTTAGTGTTTCTATAGAGAATCGTTATTGCCGCTACGGTTTCTTTAGGTATGCCGTACGCTAGTAGGATTTGTTCCATCTTTCCTCTGTGAATGGAGTGGAAAGCCTTGGTAAAGTCGACAAATATTAATGTCGCTTGTAGGTTCTTTGCCCGTACACCTTCAAGGATTCTGCGGATGGTTAATATTTGTGAGGTCGTGGATCTATTTCTTCGGAAGCCATAGTACACACATGAAACTCTTGTCCCCTTCGAAGTAATCTCCTCTGGCTGCAATGCACTTGTTGTACCGTTGCAACAACTTCTGGAAGGCCCCATGGACGTCCTCATGTGTGAGTGTGTCAATGACCTTCGTCACAGCCACTTTCTGGAAATGCCACTGACCAGATTTGAAGAGTGCTGGCCTCTTCCGACGTAATCTCTTCTTGAACTCCATTAAAACCTCAACATAGTAACCCTAACCCTAACCCTTTGGCCAATCACATCTGGTCTATTGACTTACTTACTCCTCCCACACCTCTCATCATCCCTAACAAACTCCCTGGCTTCCTTGAATCTCTTATGCCACTCAAAAACTCATGCTCGATTCATGCAAGATGGTCGAAAAGCAGTCTGAAGTATTCCATACATTTCTGTGGCATTTTTACAAGAATTTTATTGCATATGGTTCTTCTAAAGTGTCCTGACGTCCAGATTGCATTTTTGAAATTCACCAGCTGTGACAATCAGACTTTTGTAGGGTGTATTCCAATTGCTGCTGTACCAGTTCATTTGAAGCTGAAATCATAAAAATTGGTCTGTCATCTCCTAAGTTATATAGCAATAACATACTCACGTTTCAAGTGTCTACACCAATTTCAAATGCCTGTACAAAAAAGTCTGGAAGCTTATTGTATGCACCTCGTATATCTTTCGAAATGGTATTAGTCCAAAAGTGAACGTAAAAGCATGAATGGAGTTCAAAGTGGTTAACTGCGATATCACATTCAAGCTCTTTAACCACTACAGCAGGTATAATTAGTTAAACTTTTTTATATTTTTTTCTAAAGTTTCTCTGCTTTTCAGTTTTTCACGTGAACTATGCATTTAAAAGGTTTTGAATCGTAACGCAAGTAGATAGAACGAGCCAAATCCCACAACTAGACGAGAATGTTTTTATTTCACTTTGCGCTAAGGTTTTTGGGAAAGGCCTGAAACGGTTTATTCTATCCACCATAAATCATAGCTAGAATAGTAAAGCTGGGTGGTTTCTTTAGCTTCAAAGACAGGCAAACCAATCCAGCCGGGAGAAAAAAAAAACACTGAATCCCAAAGCAGTGAACGCGAGTCTCGCAAATCTTTTCCAATAAAAAACTTCTTTGTTACAGAACGTACTCCCGCATCGTTGGCGAGATGTGACTGTATCCCCATACTCTGCAATGTGTCTAAAAGGCCAGGAATCGTAATAAAACATATCCTGAATTTCATTACAACCGTCTAGAATCGAACTGATAAAAAATTGAAGAGAGGTAGAGGCGCTCTTAACGTAACGGTTTTGGTCGTTGGAAATGGAATCAACTATGTGAGTTCGAATCTTGGATGAAGGTGTTTGCTTTAGAGTTTGTGTATGTTCTTTCTCCCACTAGCTTTATAAAAGATATGGACAACTTACTGTCAAGGCAAAGATACGGCTGAGCCTACGAAGGAATGCAACCAGAACAACAACAACAGTGCACTATGACTAGTCCCTGATTAACAACAGGGATATTAGAGATGAATATACTTTAACACTAAGAAACAAATTTCATGCACTTCAGAAGATATCAGAAATACATACGAATATGAGAACTTTGTCAATGCCCACTTATAAGTAGCAGTAGAATCCATACCAATTAAACAAAAAGCTAAACCTCGAGTCCCATGGGAAACAATAGCGGTTAGGAAAAAGCGCACTGACGTAAGAACCGTTTCCAAATGCAAAATGAGGAACCCAACCAATATCAATGTTCAGAAACTTAAGAAGGCTCAAAATGAATTGACTAACATATACATAAAAGAACAAACAGAATGCATACAAATCAGATCAATAAGATTAGAGACTCGGTTAAAGATAGAAAATCTAGGATAGCATGTCAGATGGTAAACGAAGTGTGCCGAAAGAAGAGGACTGGGAAAGATAAATTGAAAGCTACCAACAAAGAAGAACGAATACACCTGTGGAATCAAAACTTCGAGAATTTACTCGGAAAACCCCCGAAAGGTACGCATGAACCGATCAGGAACATTATTAGTAATCAATTAGACATTAAACAAGAACAGTTTACGCAAGAATATCACGACTCGGTACAAAGAAAATTTTAAAAAGGAAAGTAGCAGGGCTTGATGAAATACCCTCAGAAGAATGAAAGAGCAGGGAATTCGACGACATACTGCGAGCAGCGAGGGAGGGTCTGGGAGATCCGTGCTGGCTGCGTTAGATGATGATGATGATGATGATGATTCAAAAACCAACAGAGAGGCAAAATTATCCGAATAATAATTACGCTGCAATACGTGGTGTTTTGGTTCATATGGATTTGCTTTGATGAATTAAACTTTCTTTCACTTTGTCACAATTGTCTTTCAAAAACGCTTATCTAAATTGCATTCCTCACTTTAAGTATACAAATAGGAATACAACAAATCGAAGGTTTCACAATCTTGGCGCCAAATGATGTATTTACATCATTTAGAAAATATAACCCAAAATTCAACATCTTATCCATAAAAAAATTTTTAAGAGAAATTACTCAGGGAATAAATCTGCTGAATATTTTCAAATCTACTTATATAATCAGCGCGAAAAAAATGAAACCGATGTTCTTGAAATCAACAGCTAAAAGTCTATTAGAATATCTCTTTTCAAGCAAAAAGATATTCAGACTTTTCAATTACCAGACATCGGCACGATTGAAACAGAGATAAATGAGAATTGATTTTCTACATTTTTTAAAAGATTAATTCCTGCTTTCATCTTTATGAACTAGTGTTTTTATAATTTTTTGCCTATGTTAGAAAATACAAGGATTCAAACATCAAAGCAATATACTTCATTCATTTACAAAATATATCTCAAGTTTTAACTTGTCACAGTTACAAAGTTTTTGTCAACTAAGTCTTAAATCTAGTTTTGTTGCAGTTGTAAGGTTTTCAATAATGAAATGAGAGAAATAAGACGTCAAAAATTAAACTGATATTGTTTTACTATAAGGACAATACGCATAAGAACCAATATAATAATATTGAGAACAGCCAGAATACTGAAAAGAGTCCACGAGAGATGTGGAGACCTGCTGTCACTCGGACTTTGATGAACGACAAAAAGTTAACGCTTGTGTGAAAAACTAATAATAATAATAATAATTCGCAAATTAGCATAGAAAGAAAATAAGAGTAGACACGACTGGGTGGGCAAGGTGGTCCATTGTGATTTGTGCAGGAAAATGAAGTTTGACCATGCGAACAAATTTTATATCCACAACCCAGAATCAATCCTGGAGAATTAGACGCCCAAAATCCTCTGCGATTTTGAGATACAAACGGATCACCTAATCTCAGCCAGACGTTTTTATTTAACCAATAGATAAAATCCTAGTAGGTACGAGGTGCATACGATAATTTTCCAGACTTTTTTAATATGGGCACTTTTATTGATAGTACACACTTGAAACTCTTGTCTCCTTCAAAGTAATCTCTTGTAATAATCAACAAGAAAAAGAGAATTTGCCGAATTGTGGACTTTGCCGTCCCGGTTGACTTCAGAGTAAAATTGAAAGAAAGCAAAATGAAGGATAAGTACCTGGATCTTGCTAGGGAATTGACAAAGCTGTGGAACAGTGACAATTATACCAATTGTAATTACTGCTCAAGGTACAGTTACTGAAGGATTGGTACAGGGACTGGAGGACTTGGAAATAAGAGGAGTGGACATCATCTAAATTACAGCATTGTTGAGATTGGCAAGAATACAGAGAAGAGACCCGGAGACTCAAAGAGACTTGCTGTCACCCAAACTCCAGTAATGAACCATCAGCGTTAGCTGTTGTGAAAAACTCCAAAAGGACAATATATTCAGAGTTGTGGAAAATGGTGGGAAATGGACATGACAGCCAGAGCTTAATTCCTGCGCGAGACAGTTCGGAAAGGTATGAATCGACCTATTCTCCTTCCGGCAATGGGTAAATAGCTGGACAGACTTTCCTCTTTAACCTTGGTATGGCAACCAGAAGGACTATTCCTGAATTCAGACATGTAAAACTTTGCTTAAGAATTGACGCTGTATGGCTAACTGTTCGTGTGGAAAGGTTGGTAAAGATATATTACAAGTAAAATTTATTTTATCAAATTACGAACACATATACACAAATACCCGCACACCCACAAACACACCAACACACACAAGCACAAAAAAACATACACACACACACATACACATACCCAAAAAAACACAAACACACAAACACAAACACACATAAATATACAAAAACACTAACATACATACTAACACACACAAAGAAACACGTGTGGGGGTAATGGAGTAATTGTTAAAGCGATGGACTGCGGAATCGTAGTAAGCATGTTCGTACTCCAGTCGCGCAATTACGTTCACTTTCGGGCAAATACACTAAGGAAAAGTTTTGAACACCCTTATCCCCCCCAACTATTGGCTAAATAGTACAGTTATTGTTCTTCTAGGAGAATGGCTTTGGCCTTAAATAACCTACAGAGGTTGATATGCCATTAAACAAAGAAACCAAACCAAACCAAAAAACACAGACGCACACTCAAACAGGCACACACAAACACACACATCCAGGACGAAATTGTTTACGCTTCACTTGGCGTTAGTGGCCTTGAGAAAGGCAAGAGACATTATCTTCTCTTCTTAACTATTGGTAAGTTGACAAACAATTTTTAGCCTTGACAGAAGAAACACTGAATTTAAGAGGCATTGTGTTTTCCTTTTCTTCTATTATCATCTCATTCAAAAATTGTGGTTGGCTCTACACAAGTTTTCAATATGATAAGAAAGTCACCCGTGTAAGAAATCTAATGGTTAACATCGTTAACTAAACTGTTGGACATTAATTTTCTACATTATCTTATTATATATATTGATTGTTGATTATGTAGCTATAAATTTATTGTTAATTTTATCTAGTACTTTTCTTTTCTAAACATTTATTGGCTTCGACAGCGAAGAACTGCAAGGTTTGGAAATAAGGAAAAAGAACAAGGTCTTTTTTTACATCGGAAAAGATTGGTTTTCCATATTATCAGCTTCATCACTAAGCTGAAAGAGCAATGGTATTGCTCGAATCTAAGTAATACCTATAAACTCAGTATTCTCGTCGGCAATTGTTTTTGTTCTATATGATTTGATATTGTTATTGTTAGATTTAAAAGATATGTACCAATTAGAATTTATGATTATAATGATTGATTATTTAGTTGGTTAGATTTTACGGCTTGTTAACCCTTGAGTTATTTTAAGCCAAAGACGTTTTTGTTTTATTAGTTTCTTGTTGGTAGTGGGTATTACTTTTGTGCTATTTGTATATTATTCCAGATGATATTTCTGTTGGTAATGGTAACTGTTGGTTCGTTAGGGTTGTATTAATTCGATTGCTTCTATCTGGTAAAGTTAGCATTTCTGTTGAGGGTTTGTATAATAATAATGGTTAGAATCTTCAGTTGAAAATAGAAGAAAATAAACTAAACAGCTATATTTGCCAAAAACATAGGCTGTCTCAGTATTCATGGGACCCATGTAACAGCTCATAACTCAACTAATGTTGTGTTCTTTTTTGTTTCAGATTTGAAAATATTATACCATAACAACAATCAATCCTCGATCACAATGCCTTGGAAAAAGAGAAAAAAATATATTGTGTACACTACTTATTGGGAGACAAAATCATTCAGAACTGTCTCAAATAGATGCAACACATTAATATAATAATGATTTATTACTGACATAAAAATACAAAAAAGATTGCATTTCCTGGAAGCTGATATAATAACAATTTAAAAAAAACATTTATTTGATGTCTCTAGCTTAAGCGATGCAGTTTTTACAGGAGGTGTTCCAAATGAACCATGATGCTGTCACATTAATAAATCATTATCATATTAAAGGATCGTGTCTATTTTGAGACACCCTATATAACACTGAACATCATCTGACGGTGAGGCTCCAGTCGTGGAGTTTGGAGAATGTGAAGTACCCTTTCATTACCATTACTTTTACTGTCCCCTGAGACCCAGAGTAGTAATACGAGGTGCATAGAATAAGTTTCCATACCTTTTTCGTTTGGGCATTTAAAATTGTCGTAGACTCTTGAAAATTCAGTATGTTATTGCTATACATCTTATGAGATGACTGAACAATTATTATGATTTCAGGTCCAAATGAACACCTACAACAGGAATTGGAATACACCCTACAAAAGCCTGATTGTCACAGTTGGTGAATCTCAAAAATGCAATCTGACACTTTAGAAGAACGATATGCAATAAAATTCTGTTTTTAAACTTGGAAAAAATGCCAGAGAAACGTATGGAATACTTCAGACTGCTTTTCAACCATCTTACATTAATCGAGCATCAGTTTCTGAGTGGCATAAGAGATTCAAGGAAGGCAGGGAGTCTGTGAGGGACGGTGAGAGGTGTGGGAGGAGTAAGGAAGTCAATACACCAGAGTTGATTGTCCAAAGGGTTAGGGTTAGGGTTATTATGTTGAGGTTTTAACGGAGTTCAAGAAGAGATTCCTTGGGAAGAGGCCAGCACTCTTCAAATCGGGTCAGTGGCATTTCTACCAGGACAATGCAACAGTCCACAACTCCATCCTTGTCACAGACTATTTGACTAAGATGAGCATGAAGACAACTCCTCACGCTCTCTGTAGTCTAGACCTTGTTCCCTGTGACTTTTGGTTATTCCCTAAGCTCACAGGCTGTCGTTTTGAGACAATTGAAGAGATGAAAAAGGCTGTGACGAAGGTCATTGGTACGCTCACACAAGAGGACTTCCATGGGGCCTTCCAGAAGTTGTTGGAACGGTACAACAGGTGCATTGCAGCCGGAGGAGATTACTTCGAAGGAGACTTCAGTTTCATGTGTGTACTATCAATAAAAGTGCCCATACGGAAAAAGTTTGGAAACTTATCGTATGCACCTCGTACCTACTAGGATTTTATCTATTGGTTAAATAAAACCGTTCACTCTTTTACAAGGAATTATTATGATTTATTTGAAACGCAACAGCTGTGTGCAATTTATTCATATAAGACAGGGGCGATTGCTAAAGAGATTTATTTATGTTGAAAAGCAATACCTGAAACTATTTAACTGAGTGCTAACAGATGTTTAATATAAAACTTGATAAGGATTCTTGATGAATAGAATTGTCAATGTTAAATCACAATATCTTAAACCATTTATCTGTGTACAAAAAAGAAATGTGCTTTAACTCGTTTAAAAATGAATTTACCTGCAAACTATTCGTGTTTCTCACAATCACAAACAAAATTTGACATTAAATAACCATCAAGTCTTGATATGACATTAAACCAAATAAATTTACCTATTCTGACCTAAATCGTTATAAACCAATACAAAGCATTAAAAATTATTTCATCAGATGTTTAATTCTGTTCTTGTCATTTGGGGTTGCAGAATACCCCGACTGCAGCTCTGCCAAGGGGTAAGACCACCCCCACCAAATGAGTGACCTGATATGACATTAAACAAACTGGAGCGTTGAGGAATGCGGAGTACCCCTTTATTTCAATCGGCTGGATCTGGGCTGGGGTGATAGCACTTGACAAGGTCCAATCAATGGCTTAAATAGAAACGTTTGATATTTAAACAATGTGCCAATAAATTACTAATGCTAAACTGAATTGTTCGAAATAGAACTTTTTGATCATTTAACTGTGGGTAAGAAAATGTTTAATAGAATTGTTAGTGATACATAACAATACTTGGCACTATTTAACTGAATGCAAAAGAATGAGCTTAGTCTCGTTTAAGAATGTTACCAACAAATTGTGTCTACAACGGATATGTGTTTATTCATAAAGATGATTCGGTATTAAATAACCTAAAATAATACCATACCAAGATGTTTGATGTCAGTAATAGTGTTAAAGTGTCTTGGTAGTGTTAGTTTGATGTTTTAGAATATCGTCAGTCTGCTTATTCACGGTATGTCAGGATAATAACGATATCTGCTATTAAGAATGATTCATTAATTATTACATCTTTTATCGATTATTGTCGTTAAAGATACAAGATGGCCTTATCTCAGCAGAAGTAATCTGTTCACCTAAAAGGCCACACCACATTTCTTTCTATGGGGCAAATGTTAAGTAAAAAATTGAAAAAATGATAAAAGAATTATATCATCATCATCATCATCAAGTGGGACTGATATATGAATGTCTTTTAATCTCTATCTCCCTATACGTCCCTATAATCTATCGCTCCCAGCATGCTTTCCAAAATATATCCTTTGTCCTCACAGAGCTAATGTAAATAAGTCCTTTCTAGTCTGCCAACACTTGAACGTCCATGTGTAGGTGCTCATAGAAGAACGTCACTTATGAGATCCTCCTCATTTCTTTAGCAGTGCCCCGTATGATTTGTTCATCTTACTTGGATAGTTTATGGGATGGAAGTAAGTAACCGTAAGGTTGTTGTTTCGTGAGGGGTTGGTTAAAGGATTCGTTCAAAATAGCTCGTAACATTTTTATGAAGTTCCCTTCTAGCTTTTCTTCTATGCCTTTCGGTAGTGTCTATGAGATGTATCCATACAGTAGTATTGACACAAGCTCTGCTTGGAAAAGATCCCGTTTCATTTTATCGGGTAGATCGGACTGCATAGATTACAATGGATTAACTTCCTTAAATGGAGAAATTTATAGTATCCAAGGTGAGAATGATCACGGTAACAATGTCAATATGAACAAAAAAATAATTTTTCCTAACTGACTTTCTGTTTTCGGTCATACAGCCGGTAATGAAAAGCGGTAAATACAGTACAGTTATTCTGTTTTATTTGTTTTGCTTATATTAATACATTTGTTTATTTTGCATAGTTAATTTTCTGACAGCCAGTAAATGTTGGCTTATACTCTCACACACACATACACACACACGCATATATATATATATATATATATATATATATATATAAAGTCCTGTTCCATAGCCAGATACGGATATGCGAAATGGACATATAATGTTCATATATATATATATATATATATATATAGGACATAGGAATCTCGAAACACGAAAAACACTTACAACTTCTTAGTTCAGGTACGAAACTTGAGTTTAAAGGTTCTTCGACATAAGGAGAGAGATACACATTCTTTCTATTCTGGCTTTTTCATCCGTACCTCATCTCGTGCGACACCTGCCCAAGGCCTCCGCGTGCAAGCGAAAGTTAACCCTTCTCGTTCGGTGTCCAGTTCTCAACTCTCCTAACTGACTTTTTCAAAATCCCCAAAATCCTCCGCGCGCTTCCGGTGCGTGACGTCACCCGCACTCTGTAGCCCCCGTTTCCCATCTGGGCTATTATGACATCTCTGAGTGACTCGTCCGCTCCGCGCGCGCGTGAATACCTGTGTTAATGTTGCACCTAAGTAACCCATGCACTGAGCTGAAAGGTTCTCAGCTTAACTAAACCAAAAGGCATAAAACGAAATCCAGCGGCCATTATAATACTGTCCGATGGTCTCATAGGGGAGAAACTGACTGTCATCGAATGTTGTTGACTTTATGCCTTCGCAAACGTAAGCTATATACTCATATACTTGTAGGCATCATCATCATCATCATCTTGTCGTGCCGCAAGCACGGATATCCCTGAATCTCTCTCACCACACCTCCCTATCGTACATCGTTTCCTTTTATCGGTCTTCCATATGCCCGATATGACTTCCATATGCCCGATAGTCTATCGATAGCTGTCCATGCCTTTGTTAGTTACATGTTGATGTCTTTTTGGGTTGATGAGACGCTGCTTCCAAGGTAGGTGAATTTCTCTACCAGTTTCAGAGAGGTTCCCTCGAGTGTAGAAATGTCACTTGTTTGATTAAAGCACATGTATTCCGTTTTGTGTCAATTGACGTGGAGGCCAATGCCTACGGTGGCTCGTTTCAGACTATGCAGTCGTGTTTCGGCTTGGGAGGGTGCATTTGTCAGAATCGCTATGTCATCGCCGTAGTTGGCGTCGGTAATTTTTTTGCGGGGTACCTTCTGCTTCTATTCTTTCTCAGCTCAAAGCCGTTTTCTTGGATCTTATCAATCAATGTTCTAAGCACGTAGTCTAGACAGATGATAAAGAAGTATAGGGCTAGTGTGTCCCCTTGCAGTACTCCTGCTACAATGTCGAAGTAATCTGTGTCTCCATCCGGAGAACGTACTTTCACTTTGGTGTTTCTATAGATAATCATTATGGCTGCGACGGTCTCTTTTTGTATGCTGTATGTTAGTAGTAATTGTTCCATTTTCCCTCGGTGAATGGAATCAAAGGCTCTGGTAACGTCGAGAAATACTATTGTCTCCTATAGGTATTTTGCCCGTACGCCTTGAAGGATTCTACGGATAGTCAATGTTTGGGAGGTCGTGGATCTATTTCTTCGGAAGCTATTTTGTTTCTTCCTAAGAATGTTGTCAATTTTGGGCTCGATGAAGTTTTGTAAAAAGGCATTCTGTATTTTGGCTACAATGGATTAAGTGTTATACCTCGGTAATTCTTGACTAATCCGAGGTCACCCTTTTAAGGAAATGGAGGATGAATCCCTCATCCATCTGTCTATCGGATTTTGATTATAAACTGCGTTACAGTGTCGGAGCAGTATGTTGTCAAATTGTCTGGTCTTCCATACTTCTGGGGGAAATTCATCAAGCCCTGGAGCTTTCCTATTTTTAATTTTTTTAAGTACTGAGTCGAGTTCTTTTAGAGTAAATGGTCCTAGTTTGATGTCTAATTGCTTTCTAATAATTCTCGTAGTTGGTTCATGCGTAACTTTCGGTGGGTTTCCTAGTAGATTCTCGAAATGCTGATTCCACAGTTTTATTCTTTCTTGTTGGTTTGTAGCTTTCAGTTGACTGTGCACTTCCTTCTGCTCACTTCTTTTATCGTTTGCCACGCTATCATAGATCGCCAATATTCCACTGAGTCTCTAATCTTATCTATCTGATTTTGTATATTTTCTGTCTGTTCTTTTAGATATATGCTTGCTAAATCATTTTGTGCCTTTTTTTTTTAGTTTCAGGGCATTTGTGTTCGTTGGGTTCTTCCTATTGCATTTGGAGGCTGTTTTCATGTCTGCACGTTTTCCTCTAACCGCTAATGTCTCCCATGGGACTCTAGATTTAGTTCTAAGTTTGGTTGGTATATGTTTTTCTGCTGCCTCTAGGTTGATTTGACGAAATTCTAATATTCGTCATTTGGGGTACGTATTTCTATCTTCTGTAGTGCATCGAATTTGTTTCTCAATGCTAACACATTTATCTCTAATATCCCTGTTTTTAAGATGGATCCAGTCATAAAGTTTCGTGGTCCCTGTTCGTGTGGTGTTTCTTTGTAGGCTCAGTCGTATTTTTGCCGTGACAATTCGGTGGTCGGATGACACACCCTCAAAAGAGAAGTATGCCTCGCAATTTATTGCGCTATTTTTCCATTTCTTGTTTATAAAGACATAGTCTATCTGTGCTTTAGTGTTGCTTGTGTAGGTCCATAATTTTCCCTCCCTTTTTTGAATGTTTGTATTGAGACATGTTAATCTATTTTCTATCGAGAAATCTGTTTGATGTTGTCCATTCCTGTTTGACGAGTTGTGTAGGCTGTATTTGTGGTTTCCGTTTTTCCCGATTTGAGCATTCATGTCGCTACCAATGACGAGAAATTTGTGTTTCGGAATGCTACGCACTAGAGAGGATAGCTCATCGTAAAAGGCGATTAATTCAGTTTCTTCTCTAGCATTGGTTGGGCTGTAGCAGGAGATGATTGTTGCTCTGGGGTTGCCATTAAAAGTCGCTATCATTATCCTATGTTGTATTCTCTCTATGCTATTAAGTGATTTTAATGCTCTTGGTCCTATAAGTATTCCTACACCTATCGTGGCATTGACAGAATTTTCCATACTGATAAAGTGGTTACCATCCGTCCATATCCAGTATCGTGATAATTCATATCCTTGCTATGTGTGTATCTGTGTTCTTGAATGCATATAATGTCTATGTTATGTTCTACGGCCGAGGCATTCAGCTCCGGTAGTTGTCCTATTCTATTTAAGGTTCAAACGTTGAATGTCACTATTTGTATTGTTTGCTTGCATTTTACTAATTTTTGTTGTTTGTTCTCTGTAGCTGATTTTTCGAACACTGAGGCCAGGGCTCCAACCTCAGCTGGACGCACCCCTTTTTACCCACGCGAAGAGCGATGCGGTTTGTGTATGTGGTTTGAGTGTGGGTTATGGTTATCTTTCGATGGCTGTTTTTATTCTCATCCACAGAAGCTAACCTTATAGATGAGCAGCAGTAGTTCCCCGATCGAAATAACTACCCTGACCGTTAGACCGTGAGATTCATACACCCAGGACCAGGTTAGACATTGTGTAAGCTCATCAGATGGTTGATCCGCTTGCCTTTACGTCCACCATGCTGCTTCCCATGGCGTTCTAAAAAAAACGTCCTTTCTCCTTTTCCCTTAAGTTTTAACTTAATTAAAATCCAAGACTGATAAATACAAAACAGTTTTTTTTCTCTTCACGTTCTATCTTAGTTCCTGCCTTGCTTTCCTTCCTTCTCCTCCTGTCTTTTGAAATTGGCACTAACACGAGTTATAATTCTAACTTTTTACTAAAAATAGAATTTCACGTTCCAAAAGTGAATCTTTTCGGTCGGGTTCCATATTTTAATTCGGGCTAACAGTACATTGTTCTTAATTTAAGACACATAATAGGATACACCGCTGACTTTTACAAAGACAAAAGTGAATAAAAATCATACATGCATTTTTAAATGATAGTCTTGTATAGAACAAAGTTACAAACCATTTTGGACTTCTTTTCGAAATAGACGTGTTGTTCATTCCTACGTTGTTTACAAATGGCCAACCTTGTTTAATTTTTCTAATTTTATGAGTCTTTATATACATGTGCTCCCTCTACTGTTTGACGGACGGTGGGTATTTACTTGTTATTTCCTACCTTTCCTATTTGATCTTTTTTTTTTAGAATTCTACTTGTAGGTATAACACCTATATATAACTGATTTTTTATTCATCAGAGCATCAGCAAGTGATCACTTGTTAGGGGTATTTCTGTTTGGTGTGGCTCTGTCATTTGCTAAAATTGTTTTTAATATTTAGGTTACTTTACCCTCTTTTTAATTTTTGAACTGCTCTCTAAAATATATACACAAATCGCCAATCTTATCCTTTTCTTAGTGGATAGAATGGTGGCGTGGATAACTGAGTGACATCGTTCCACTAGCAGACATCTGAAATTTGCTGCATTCACAGATTGTGTGACCTTCCTTTTCATCTCTGTCTCCACATGACCTTCAATTGCTATTCGGTTGCGTTTCATCGATTTTTGCTTTAAGATGATTGGTCTTTATGACATTGTTTCGTTCTTCTATTCGGAGAGATTCATATCATCATATATAGTAGTTGTAGTAAAAGTAGAAAAGGTTGATGATGATGATAATGATGATGATTTTAAATAATCTTGAATCTACTGATGAACTCCAGTTAATAGTGGATCTTGCTTAGAAGAGACGACTCCTCATTGTCCAGGGACCCAGAACTGGAACCTAAAGCAGTTTATTACCACAGCAAGGAAACCCTTTTGAGGTATATTCTTTCTCTCATTACCTTTATAAAAGATATGGTCAACATATGGCAAAGATACGACTGAGCATACGAAGGAATGCAGCCGGAACAACAACAACCCTGCACTATAACTAGTCCCTGATTAACAACAGGGATATTAGAGATAAATATACATTAACAATAAGAACTAAAACTTAAAGCTGTTTATTACCACAGCAAGGAAACTCTTTCGAGGTCTATTCTTTCTCTAACTCCATTTATAAAAGTTATGGTCAACTTATTCGAGATCCAACAGAAATAGAGACAAAATTATCTGAATATTAAGTTCGCAACAATATGTGGTGTTTTGGTTTGCATGAATTTGGTTTTTTGGGGGGGGGTATTTATGGAGTTCTGTCTTATATATATCCACAAATCACCCATCTTTTTCATTTCATTGTTGATAGAACGGTGGTGTGCATATGTGGGTGATATCTTTTAGTCGGCAGAAATTTGAAATTTTCACTGAAGTGAATGCAGTACCATTATCGTAGACATGTTGTCACCAGGATGCCGAATCTGTTGAAAATATGCTGTAATTTCTCCATGGGATTCTCCGAGGTGAGGCGCCTCATCGCATAAATATTTCATGTCATTTACCCTAGGCGTCTACAGGAGACAGAAAACACCTTCCATCAATAGTTCCTGCAAAATCAATATGAAGACGTGACCAAAGTGAATCCGGGGCTGAGAAAAGAGTTTCAATTTTCGATTTTCTTGCAGAATTTGCTGTTTACTGACATTTTGTTGAGTTATTGGCAAAGTCTTCTAATTGCCAACAGACATGCCAAAACCTTCATGCATCTAAAGTCTAAATATCCAAAATGAAATTGTTTTAGGGTCAATCTTTTACGGGCAATGGAACTGTCATACGTTACTCTATACGAATACAGTCATTAAATAAGGACAATGATAATTTTCTATGATAAGGGTGGAAGATCGTAGTCTGGACATGTCTGAGATCACTTTGCGCAATGTTAGTGAATCACCTTCGGCAACAGTGGGTCAGAAGTTGTGGTTTCTTGGATCATCTGTGAGGTGAAATGTAGTGCACCTACATTATCTGTAAGCATCAAAATGTTTTCTGGTTCTATCTATACTCCAACAACGGACTCTTCATATAAATTCTACCGAGTATTCATAAGTCTTGTTAAAGCATCAGCAGGGCCAATTCGATTAATATTCTATTTGATATATAATATATTATATACGAAGTTCGAACTCGCTTACTACGATTCCGCAAGCCAGCGTTTTAAGCATTACATCCCGAAGACATCTCCATATTTATTGGGTGTTTTTCTTCTGGTACAATCACTTTCCCTCTACCATCACGAAATATTTGGGGAATCACTGTTCTAAGACAATAGACAGAAGGTTATATAGACGAGTATGAACATGGTGTAATTTCGGTAAAAATTAACTAAAATGGCTTATTAAGTCGAGAAAAAATATAGTTGTGATATGTTTCCAAGTGCTGGCAAACTTTTAATAACTGTAATATGCTCCAGATCTGGAAAGAGTTGCCATTTTGATAAAATATAAAACCCAGATATTTGATCGACGTCCAGAAAAAATGACATTTCTCAGTGGACATGAAAATCATATTCCTGAATCCGTTCAAAGACAAAAAATAAACATTTCAAAAGTTCATCCTGAGTTTTATTTGCAAAAATATTTTTAAAATGCGACAGTTCCAGTTAAACTAGACAGCATAGAATCCATCTTTTACAGGATGGATTAAGCACTGACTTAAAGCCAAAATGAAGCCGACTGAAACGAAATTCGTCTCCGTGGGTATTGATCGCCTGCAATTCCTTCGAATTCTCACTGACTTCTTTTGGTAAAAAAAGCATAAGATAAATCAAGTTCCCTCTTTTTATTTTAGGAAAATATCTTTTGGCGTCAGTAACATGTAGTTATGTGCATATTAGGAGTTTTTTTTTTAAACTGGTAAAGAAATCTGCACATATACGAACTTTACCGCTTGCTTTCTTGCCGATAACAATGAGAAGTGTTCATTCAGCGTAATTTGTTGACTGAATTATTTCAGTTTGTTAGTGACGATTTTAATCTTTTACTGCTAGTTAAGAGTGGCATAAGGAACAGCGATTTTGGACCGAAGATCTGGCATCATGTCGGTTTCAACTTGAAGTGGGATTTGACTTTGATGTCATCATCATCATCATCATCATGTCGTGCCACAGGCATGGATATCCCTGACCATCTCTCGCCACTTCTCCCTATCGTTCATCGCCTCTGGCAGGTCTTCAGGGCTAAATCCCGTATCCTCACATAGCTGCTGTATGTATGTTCGGGCTGGTCGTCTTGCTTTTGCCCGGCCATATGTAGGTGTCCATAGGAGTACATCACCTATGAGCTCGTCCCTGCTTCTCCAGCAGTGTCCTGCATGTCTGGTTCGTCTAACTTGGATAGTTTTCGTGATGGGAGGCACGTGGCCGTATAGTTGGTACCTTGTTGGGTGTTGCCACCAGGACTTGTTCAATATTGCTCGCAACATTCTTGTGTAATTGCCAAAACCCTAAATCTCACGGAAAATATCACTTAACTTCGTTTTAAGAGAACGTGTAAAGTGAATTGCTATCTCGGAAAGTTAAGAAAGAGAAAATACGTTAAACACAGGATTAAGTGGCATAGAGAAAAGTTTGAGCACGTCTATCCAGTCAAGACTCAAGAAACTGAGACCTGAGTCCACGATGTAACATTTACTCAAGGAACTTTTCTCAGAAAAACAAAAACTGCGATTCAACTCATCAGATAGCCGAATTTCATCAATTAATGCCCTCCGAGCATTATGGTCCATTTTTTCCGAATCGTTCTAACGTGGGCTGAAGCTGTAAAAGATTTGGAAACCAACTCGGGTTTTGTTGACTGAAACAAGAATAAACTTTCTTATGGAAGTCAAATTCAACTTTGAAAGTCGCTGACACTGATATAATTTTTTCGTTTATGATGCAGTTTGTTCACAGATTCTCTTTGGCCTATCTTTGTAGTAGAATCGGAAGATTTAGTTTTTGAGAGACAACAAAAGTCTTTCTTAGGTCTATGATGTTAACATTACAGATATTTATGTGAGGACAGGAATGAAAATAATGTCAATCACCACAAAACCCACATGTAAATGGAGGAACTTTCTTTGAAATGTTTAATGAATTCTCTTTTATTTTGACGCAGCCCGTTGTGGATGAATTTCGATGTTATCATTAAACTATTATTGTATTGATATAAAAATCTTATTCTCTTTTGTATTCCGCAGAGAAAGCTTTTCCCAATTATATTTTTGTCTTATACCAATTTGGATAAATCTGTGTGGGCATATCCAAGTCATTTCGAGATTTAAGACCAGCAACGAAGGTGAGGCATTTACATTGGTCTTCAGTTATTATCTGAAGCTTGATTCCCTTACATTCAAAATTTACAATGACATTCTACTCACTTTTCCTTGTTTTTAAACTGATGGGACAAAGAGACAGCTAAATACCGAAATTTTCGATTAACTAGTCGACTATTTCTGAAAACGTTATATCTGAAGATAATTTAGGTAGAATGAAATTTATGAGACACTCATTCATGGAGAAAAACTCTTGATTTCCATTTGTAATTTTTCTAAGGGAAATCAAATTCAAAATTTTCTCTTAAACTTTAAAATTACGAAGAAAAAATGACGTTATTAGAAGGACCGTACTCAAACGGCGGATTAGATTTTGCCAGAAGATCGACAGAACAGTTTTCGGTCGAATTTGCAGAATTCTTGGTTGCCAGTTGATTTGAAATTGTTGTAAGGGTTTTTTAATTTAATTGAGATTTCTCAAATTGTTCTTGCTGCTGATCCGAAATCTATTTCAAATCGGCTGACGAAACAACCATTTTGTTTTCAATGGGAAAAATAAGAGAAACAATTTTAAGTTAAATTCCACTCAGCAAAACATTATCAAAATATTATTCAACATTATTAAAAAAAATACTCGAGGTCAAATCTGTCGATATCATTTGTTCTGTTGATTTGCTTTTAACTGTAATTTCAGCAAGAAACAAGTTTCGAAAAAGATAAAGAAAAACACCTGTAAAAAACAACAATGGTGTATTTAGTCACCGTATGACATTCTGACGTCATTTACTACAGGTGGACAACTCATGTTCCCTTTGAGAGAGTTATTTACCTTTTGTTCCTAAACCTACTTTGGTTCATAAGATATGTAGAAGTTTCACCAACATAATTTGATTTGTAATTCAACAGGAAATAATTCAAATGTCTTCCTCTGAAGTAAATTTGTTAGTTTTTTTTATGTTCTGTAAGTAGTCTAGTTCATATACCTCGGCAGTAATATTTCATTTACTGAAACTGATCTCAACATATGTAAAGGAAAAGCATGGCCTGCTATTGACAAGTTGCCGATAATATGGAAATCTAATCTATCTGGTGAAATAAAACGGAATTTTTTTTCCAAGCTGTTGCCGTGTGAGAAAAAGAGTAGGGATGCCCTAACTGAAATCTAACAAAACGGTGTGAAAAGTCAGATTTACACAAGTATGCTACTTGATGTTTTAAACAAAGTCTGGAAGAAACACCTCATAAACAGCAGCTGAACGGCCATTTGCCTCCCATCTTAGAAACCATACAAGTAAGATAAATAAGACATTCTGAGCCCTCCTGGAGAAGCAAAGACGAACCCATCAGCGACATTTTCTCATGGACTCCTATACATGGACATACCAGTGTTGACCGACTGGCAAAGATTTACATTCATAAGCTCAGAATTCAGGATAGAGGACTAGCCAGAGACGGTGAACGATAAGGACGGATAGTGTGAGAGAATCAAGGGAAACCGTGATACCAGTAAGTCTTGATGATAATGAATTGTTTTGAATGAGTTTGCAACAATTTGAATGTTGAATTTGAAAAAAAATGTCAATTATGTTTAACGCAGAATTCATTGACACACTTTTGTATCGAATCCATTTGGTTCGGATAATCTGTTTTGGTAGGCAGTTGAGGGGGGGTCTTCATTAGAATGTGTTATATTCTTTTTTTTCTATAATATTTTCAAGGACCTCTTTTGGGTCCTTCTTAAAAGTATATTCTACTCTCTTAACTGATGCTGTAGATTACACCGACTGCACTTTTGCAGAGGGTTAAGACCTTCTCTCCAATGAGGCCACCAGTTGGCCGTGGGTGGTGACCTGTAATACTTAAGGACAAAATATTGGTGGCTGAGCAGTGCTTGCCCCGGTAGCTAAACTAGTCCTGTGAAATCCAATATTCCACTTTGGACGTGACAGGGCTAAACGGAATGTCGTAGAAGAAATATTCGATCAGTCAGCTTGTCATGTCAAGCCCTAGCAAGGATATGATGGTCCCGACCGTATTCTTCTAATTTCTCTTATGAGAAAAAAAAGTACCTAACCCTACTTGCAAGGAAATGTGGGTGGGAATCAATTACGCTGTGATAGTAATACATCAAACAATTCAACTGTCAACAAGAATTATTTGTATTAAATAGAATTTAGTGTTACGTAGCGGTTCTTCAAACTATTTCCAGGGTATAGCGTTAAACTTCATTTAATGGTGAGGCGCTAGTTTTTGAGTTTGGGGAATATGGAGTTCCCCCTTCATTACCATTACTGAGGTTAACACTCTATCTGGGGTGGTCATGAGGGGATTTCATCATTAATAGTGATTCGTAACCATAACGCGTTGTGCAAGTTATTTGTATTCGATGGGGAGGACTTGATAAATGCAATTATCTGAAACAATTTAACTGTGCGCAAAGAGATGATTAATATTAAATTCCATCATCATCATGTCGTGCTGCCAGCACGGATATCCCTGACTCTCACCGCCTACCCTTCTCTATCGTTCATCGCTTCTGACAGGTCCTCAGGGCTACATCCCCTATCCTCACAGAGCTGCTGTATGTAGGTTCGAGCTGGTCGCTCTGCTTTTGCTCGGCCATGTGAGGGGGTCTATAAGAGAACATCACTTATGAGCTCGTCCCTACTTCTCCAGCAGTGTCCTGCATGTCTGGTTCGTCTAACTTTGATAGTTTTCGTGATGGGTGGTAAGTGTCCGTACAGCTGCTGCTTTGTGGAGTGCGGCCTCCAAGACTTGTTCGATTTTCCTCGCAGCATTCTTGTGTAGTTACCATCAAGCTTTTTCTCTATATGTTTAGTTAGCGTTCATGTAGTGCATCCATACAGCAGTATCGACAAGACCGCTGCTTGAAAACAATGCGTTTATTTTTATCGGTCAGGTCTGACTTCCATATGACCGATAGCCTTTACTAGTCGTGTGTTGATGTCAGTCTCAGTTGATGAGACACTGCTTCCTAGTAGGTGAAATTGTCTACTAGTTTCAGAGAACTACCGTTTTGTGTGAAGATGTCGCCGCTTTGATTAAAGCACATCTATTCTATCTTTTGTACATTGATATGGAGACCTATGCGTGCAGCAGGTCGTTCCAGACTATATAGCAGGGTTTCGGCCTGGGCGGATGTATTTGCCAGAAGCTATGTCATCGGCGTAATCCGTGTCCGTAATTGTTTGCGCGGGGTATCTTCTGCTTCAAAAATAGTGATGTTTGACAGCAATATATGAAACCATTGAACTATGTGAAAATAAATGAGCTATGACTTGCTTAAAAATTGTTAACTATAAACTATTCGCTTACAAATCATATATGTCTATATGTTTGTGTATCTGTGTATTTTATATGCATTCTTTCCATACTTTTGTATAAAAGAAATTGGATGTTGAACAGATTTAAAATTATGAACTGGTGGCTCAGTTGTAGAGTTTCGGCTCTGTGATCGCTGGTTCGATCTCGTAATCGTGGAGATTACGGTATACACTGCTGATGAGACCTAATAAGGTCGAAACAGCTGTTCAGTGTTCCCGTATATCGTGGGTAGGTTTTCGGCGGATTTTCTGGTTGTGATAATTCAATTCACAATATTAATTCCTCTACTTGAAAAATAAAAATATATACAGATTTAAATTCTAAATATTGTGGGTCACATATCTGAAGATCCCTTAAAAAGATATTTGTTTTTATACTGTTTTTTCTTACTGTTTTAATATGAGTATAAATGTCGGTGCTGAGTTTTATAGGTTGTTTTTTGGTATACTTTTCAAATCTAATCTGTTGCTACTTCTGAATATCAAAAAAAAAAAATCTTTTAAAAAATTTAAATCATTCCCTGTTTATATTTCATAGATAAAATCTACGGTTGGTTCTGTTACATTATAAATTGGTGATATTTATTTTTGACTGGTAAAATAGTTGGTGAATAAGTTCTGAACCGTTAAACATGGAAAAATATAAGAGTCAACGATTTTGATAAACAGCTGTGAAACTCCGGGTTAATCTGAGCTTTTATTGGATGCTTTCAATCAGGTGACCAAAACAGTTCTGGAGTAAGAAATTTTTTGGTCGGTTAGAGAGAAACACCCAAAGAGAGCAGTCGAATACTCTATCTTACTGCATAACTCCCCATTTTGTCCAGTCGGATGATGACGGGAAAAGTCGTTTCCAAATAAAAAGAAAATAAATGAAATGAGCACATGAAATAAAGGTGTTGCCATTTCTCATCAATTAAATAAGAACCACGATAGTAAAATGAAAGACACAGCTGAGTGAAGAATGCAACATGTCGACCGACGGGAGAAGAAACAAAGTTTAGTGAAGAACAAACTGTAATGGGGTGAGGAGATAGGAGTTGGTTAATCTATTCTACTGGACTGCTTTCTATTTAATGATATAAAAGATCACATTGGAGTATCTGATTTGTGAGATTTCAGATGTCGGTATATATTCAGTACCTTTGTGTGGTATTCATTGTTTCAGCGATATAGTGTCTTTAGGTAAGATGTGCTGGGTAGAACCAGATATATGGAATTCTAAATGAAGGTCAAGTGGTAAGGCATGATTTAGAAAAAAATTCTTCGTTTAGGGTTTTTTGAAACTCTGACCGCACAGCAAAGGTTAAAATACGTTCACTGTATCACCAGCATTGAGGTGACTCTCCCACCAAAGTACGAGTGTTGTTGGTTAATTGTTTCAGTTTTATAGCATATAAACCTTTGAAGGTTATTTAATGCCAAATCTTTTTATACAAATAATCAGTTTTGTTTCAAGCAATTGAGTTTAGCATGAGTACACAGAATAATTATCAAAAACATTTCTATTTTAAGCTATTCAGTTTAGTCAAAAGTTCTAATTCAACCAATTCAGTTTAGCATAAGTATAGATTTTGTTTACATACAGTTAAATGTCAGAGCAGTTCTATATGAAACAATTCATTTTAGTGTAAGTACAATTTCAGTGTCAAAAACAGTTCCATTCCAAACAATTCAGTTTAGCATGAACACAATTTAAATGAAAGTACACAGTTTATTTGTTAAAAACATTTCTATTTCAAACTATTCTGTTTGGTCAAACAGTTCTAATTCAAACAATTCAGTCTAGCATAAGTATGCAGATTAGTTCTATTTAAGCCATCGATAGGGCCCCATCAGATGCAACCACCAAAAATGCAAAAAGAAACACGTACACAATAATTGCAAATATGAACGTACAATTCTCTTCGTAAAATAACATAAGACAGGTTAATAAAACGTTAAAATTAATCAATCAATCTTTTTAGAATTTCTAGAATCTGGTTCAACGTACTCAGGACCGTGGGGTAGTCCCCGTTGCGTAATGGTTTAAGTGCAGGACTACAGTAGCCCTAATACGTTCAATTTCGGATTAATACTCAAGGGAAATTTATAAAATCTTTAATTCCTTCAGCTACGACTTAAATTATATCCCTGCTGTTTTTCCAAAATACAAAAAAAAAAAAAAAAAAAAAACAACAGGAATTAGCTTTCAGTTTTTATAAACAAACAAAATATTTTTTTATTAAAAAAATAAAACAGAATAGGAAATCTAAGTTGCAGCTGTTTCGTTACTACTTCATGGTTATATCTTTGGGACTCTAACGAGGCAATTGTAGAAAAAGCTACTTGGGAACTGCACAAATATTTTGCGTGCTGTTTTAAAAAAATCCTTGAAGCAGCACCCCACAAAACATTAGCTGTATGGTCACTTATCTACTATCTCACAGACTATCCAAGTAAGACGAGCAAGATATGCTGTGCCGAATCAGAGAAGTAAGGACGAACTCATGAGTGACGTAGTCCTATGGACTCCTACACATGGACATACCAACGTTGGCCAAAAGAAAAAAAACTTACATTTGTCAGCTCCATGGAAACACTCGATGTCGTCTAGAGGACTTACCCAGAGTGATAGTTAATACGGACAGAAGGCGAGAGAAAGTGTATTATCAGTATGCTTGTATAGTAATGATGATGATCGGTTTAACTTTTTTTTAAAAAATAACCCAGAACATTTCGACACAACCTCAGAGTAAATGGAAACGTTGATGTATTTATTTAGTTATTTCTTTGCGTCAATAGCTAGTTATCAAGTATAACATAAAATTTAATTAAAGTCCGTTGATATTTATAATATTTTGATAAAGTCCCCTGCTTCCAACTGTGATATCTATTAACAAGACAAAACGTGATCTAATCAACTTGGCTAGGTTTAGCACAATGCTTCAGTTACAAGTTAGTCCGTTGAAAAGGCAATGACGCCAGAAAGGCTGTCCTGCGACCATCGTTTACTAAATACTATTACATGATACGTAGAGCTACACCTATTAATTGTCTCACTTGTAAGCTCCTATGGTGTACAAGACGAGTTCGTTTGACAAAAGATACAATAAAGGCTGAGATCGTCTGATATATGACGAACTTAATAGAGTTTTGGTACAGTATTTTTACATCACATGACGTAATCTGAGACACTTTACCATATAACTGTAAATTAACTGCTTTCCTTCGATATATACAGCTAAACAACCCCTGATGCGGTAAATCATTTAGATTTTTCCGTTATATTTTTTAAATATGAGATGCCTTGCTTGATTTATAAACGTACCAATTTGTAAATATTATAACAATTACTGGTTTGCACAAAGAAATATCTGTATAATGTCCTTTATATCAAGCTACATCTAGTTTTCTTAAATATCAAATATATTTCTGATGACTGTATACGTATTTTAGGTTTCTACAACTCATATAGATTCACCAATATCCAATCTTTTATTGAACAGCTAGAATACATTACATACATTAGATATGGACTCTAACATATCAGTAAAATCTTGTATGTACTTTGTAGAGATATCCCATGTTCATCTTTGAACTCTTACCATGTCCTAATATTTTAAGTACAGGGTGAAACAATAAAATTGTCGTCCCAAAGAAAACAACACTACAGCTTTGTCTTAAAACTTTTATTGAAAAAAAAAAAACAATTCAGGTAACTTGATTATGTAGTAGAGCTGATATCTATTCAATGTAGCCGCCTTCAGCCTCAATCACCGCCTCGATACGGACCCGGAACTAGGAGCATGCCTTTTCCACAAGTGCCGGCGAATACTCGGCGGATAGCGGCGATTAGGCTAGCTTTGGTGTTGTGGGAGGTCATGTTGGTGATGACCAAACGAAGTAGTGTTATATTTTGACCTTCGACCTGGCCCAAAATGCAATTCAAGGTGATGCACCGGAATGAAGTGACACATTCTAGTCGCCGTTATGAGAGGAAATCGCGTGGGCGGAAATAGGCTTATGAAATGGGACGAGGTAAAAAAATTCCCATGGTACACTCATAGACTGACGCACTGGAAGAGAGTGACGTGTGAACTGCATGACAGTTATTTCCGCTTGATGACGATCAAACATGCGATTTCAAAGATCGAGTGGGCGATCGAGTGGGCGTGAACAATTATATAACTCAGAAGTCAAGCCAGTTCGAGACCCAGTTTGAGTTACAGTTGAGTTCGACGGCCAATTGCAGTTGAGTTGGAGAGGGGAGTTAGACGAGATATGGTAGGGAAAGCCACACCCGGCCGAGGGGGCCCTCGGGAACCCTGATGGAGTTTGGGGACCAGAGAAGTTGCTGATAAGATGCAGTAAAGAAAGCCATCATCAAGCAAAGTTGGCCCCAGGACCTCCGGTTGAGCATCAGGAGAACGAGAAAGACACAATGTTGACAGCCGTAAGTTTGGGGTCAAAATATCACAGTTTATGTTCGGTCTCCAGCTCCCTCTCACATACAAATCTTACAATAAAGAGAGAGAGGTATATTTATTTATAAAGAATTCTTCGCTCGTCATTCTTCTTCGTTGTGTTGTTATGATTATGAGTATATAACAGTAGTCCAGCGGGTTCAGGTCGAGGGAGGAGGGGGCCAGTGAGAGAAGGGTACAAAGTCGTAGCACTCCTTCTGAAGCCAAGCCTGGGTCTCTTTGGACTTGTGGGCCGGCGCCGAGTCCTGATACCACACCGAGGATCTGCACCAGGGGATCACCACACTCTTCAGCACATCCAGGTACACTTTGGTGTCGACTTTCAAGCCGACTTCGAAGATATGAGGTGGCATGATGTGGCCCTCACTTGAAACCACACCAAAGATCATAACCGTAGCCGGAAACTTTGTTTTCATCACCCTGGGCACGTCCCTGTAATTCGTGGCAATTCAGATTTGCATTTTGAGGGTGCTAGCAATGGTCTTGTTGTCATAACTTGGATCGGTAGAGAGAATGAGTTGTACAGCGGCGCGTTTTCGATCTCGCTGGTTGAACATTGTGTCACCTTCAGCTATGTCCAAGTATTCGTATATTTTTTCACGATCTTTTATTTTAACTCTATAGACCGCTAAAACGACGAAATCCACGAGATAACAAGCTCCTTTTTTTCTGGTTCATTTATACTAGGCTAGGTGATCCGTTTGTATCATAAAATCCCTGAGAATTTGAAAAGACTCAATTTCTTGGATTGATTCTGTTTTTTCTATATAGTATGGCTGAATGTGCATACAGTATGGTTAAATTTAATCTTCTGAACAATTCTCAGTCTATCACCCTTCCCGCCCAGTCATGCCTAGCATTGTACTCCTTTTATGCAAGTTTGCTGCGTTTGCTCATTATTTTATTAACAATTACCTCTCTATCAACATATAACTTACTCGATATATATATATATATATATATATATATATATATATATATTGCGTATTGTCCATTTTTGCTTTTATATGAGTAGGCCTTTCGGCGTTGTTTTGAGCTGATATCATAAGAGATTCAATTTCTCTCTTGATATTTCCCTTTCTTAACCTTGTCCATATCTTCTCGTGTGCAATCTCACTTGTTTGTCACTTGAAATATCCATGCAGTTGTTTTCCATTTCAGTTCTGTTTCCCAATTTTTGTTGTTTTTCTCTTTGTTCTCATGTCACCAATACTGTTATTAGCAGCTCTAATTAGTCATTTTTTGCTCTCTTTGATGTATACCTTGAGTTCTGGTATTGATGCAACTATGGAATCCTCACTTCTTATAAGTCCTCGTCCTGCTTTTTTTCTTGATAAATATAGTCTGTCTATGTCATCCGTTGGTTGTAAGGCCTTGTACATTGTTTCCTTGTCCTTGGGACCATTTGTCTGAGTTCCTCCATTCTATATTTTAAGAATGGTTCCGAGTGTTTTACAAGGTCGATAACTCAGGTGTTCATTCCTTTAATTAGATTACTGCTGCAGAGTTTGGTTTCGAGACGTTTGGTTGTTCTTCGGAGGTACTCTCTTCTTAGGTTTTCCGACATCTTCGCTTGTTGATAGATACTCCTTCCATTATTCCCAATGGTAATTCCCCTTCTCTCCAAGTGTTCCGATGCTTTCCTCGTTTGGCAGTTCTATTCCTTCCGTTATTTCTCTCCTTTCACTTTTCATTTTGAGCGGAACATATTTTTCCAATGCCAAATTTCATTCCTATATCCTAGTTGTATATTGTTATTGTTTCTTTATACCATCATTCAGGTTTCAGCTTTACATTCCGCTTCTTATAATCCTTCACTCACGATGGGATGAGATAAGACAGAGATTAAATGCATTTTTTTCGTTTCTTTTTTGGATATTATTTCTATTCCTGTTAATAGTACTCTCCTAAGGAGATTAACAGTTCCACAACGAGTAATATTTGGTTTGGCATATAAGGTGCTATTTACCAGGTATCTTGTTAATGCCTTTATCAGTGTCAGTCTTCATTATACACTGGGATCCCACAATTACTGTCAGGGTTTTATGGTGTCATTTTTAAAAATTTCTACGAACAGGTTTTCGTATTTGTTTTTTTTTTTTATTGTATTCTTTGATTAATATCGTATTATCAGTTGCAACTGATATATCAATTAGAATGCACGTTGTTTACAGTCTTTAATCACTATTATTTACTCCTTGAGAGTTTTTCACATCAGTGTTAGCTGATGGTCTTTCACAGGGGTATGAATGACAAGTCTCCTCGAGTCTCCAGGACTTGCCTCAGTATTCTGGGCTATAAGGCTGTTGTTTGGATGGTGTCCACTTGTACTCTTATTTCAAAGCTCTCCAGTCCTTGTACTAATCCTGTATCAAGAACACAAATTACAATTAGTATAATCGTCACTTTCATGTTCCACAGTTTTTTTTATTCCCTAGCAAGCTCCATGAACTAATCATTCTTTTCGCTTTCTTGCAACTTTACTCTGTGATCACCCGGGACAACCAAGTCCACAATTCTGCAATTTCTCTTTTTGTTGTTGTTGTTGTTGGTGGTGGTGGTGGTGGCGATTGTTATAAGGTCTGATCGTCTGGCTAATATTAGGTGATCCGTTTGTATCGAAAATCACAGAGGAGTTAGTGTATCTCATTCTCCCGGACAGATTCTGGGTTGTGCATATACCATTTTTTTGTATGATTTATATTGAATATTTTGCTCAGTTCCCAGGGGATTACCCTGCCCATCCAGTCGTGTTTAGTTTTATTCTCTTTCTATGCTAATTTATGGCATTCGCTTATTATGTGATTGATCGTTTTATTTCTATCACCACATAACCCACAATTGCTGATTTGTTGCGTCTTATCTGTTCTTGCTTTGATATGATTGGTACTTATGGCGATGTTTTCTGATGCTGTTAGAAGAGCTTCAGTTTCTCTCTTAAGGTTTCCTTTTCTTAGCCACGTTCACGTTTTCTCCGGTGAGATGTCGCTTTCTCGTCGTTTGAAACGTCCACAGAGTTGTTTTTCTTCCCATTTTTGTTTTCTGGTTATTTTCGGTCGTCTGGTCCTCGTGTCGTCAGTATTGATTCTTGTGGCTGTAATCAGTCTTCCTCAGTGCTTTTCTAAGCAGTTTTCGCGTGGATGTCTTCAATGCTGGAAAATCTTCTTCTTCTTCCCTCTTCACTTGACACATATAGTCTGTCAACGTATATTATTATTATTATTATTATTAAAGTTTTTCAGATCAGCGTAAGCCGATGGTCTTTCACTGGAGATTGAGTGACAGCAAGTCTCCTCAAGTCTCCTGGACTCTTCTCAGTATTCTGGCCGTTTTCAATAATGCTGTTGTTTGGATGGTCTCCACTCGGTCGTCAACTTCTAAATCTTCCAGGCTCTTTAAAAATCCTTTAGTTACTGTGCCAAAAGCACCAGTCACAATTGGTATAATTTTCACCTTCATGTTCCATAGTTTTTTTCAATTCTCTAGCATGGTCGAGGTACTTATCTCTCTTTTCACATTCTTTCAGTTTTATTCTGTGGTCCGCCGGGACAGCAAAGTCGACAATTTTGCAGGTTTTCTTTTTTTTTCTTTTTTTTTTTGTTGATTATTATAAGGTCTGGTCTTCGGGCCGAGATTAGGTGATCCGTTTTTATATCAAAGTCCTACTAGAGTTTGTGCGTGTCATTTATTATTATTATTATTATTATTATTATTATTATTATTATTTTATACTTTTGAGAGTTCTTCATACCAACGTTAGCTGATGGTTTTTCATTGGAGATTGAGTGACAGCAATTCGTCTCAAGTGTCCAGGACTCTTCTCAGGATTCGAGCCAATTATTATTATTATTATTATTATTATTATTATTATTATTATTATTATTATTATTATCTTAACTTTATAAGCAGAAACATGCATTAGAATACGCCAACTAATTGTGCTCATGTGCGGCAGAGAAAAAACAACAGATATCTACTGACTTATTGAAGATTATTCCTTTTCAGAATATGTTGTTAGGTTATTATCTTACACGATCATTACAAGATCAGTAAAGGACGTTTAACAGAAAAGTTTTCAAGCTGCTTAAAATATGGTTATTTCAGCATAAATGTTTTCTGAAAGTGTATTTTAAAGTCGATTATTTACACTTCTTGCAACATTAAAAAAAAGAAGATATCTTTGTAGTTAAAATTTTTGAAGAAGAGAATCACAGAATCGGAATCTAAGTGGAATTGTTTAGCAGAGCCGATCATGATTTGTGGTGAGTAAATGAAGCATTCAGCTGAAGAAGCGGAAATGCATCTAATGAGGGATGAACAGGTGAAACAAAATTTCCAGCTTTTTAATTCAGTTTATTGTCAATGCGTCTCTGAATCTTTTTCCACTTCATTCAAGTCAAGTTATTTCTTTTTCAATCTCACTTTCCAAAATAATGTCTTCATTCATTTATCTATATATTTGTATCTCGCCTCATATTATCTTTCCTTCCTTCCTTCCTTCCTTCCTTTTTTAACGTGAAATCTGACAAATGACAAAAATTTTTTATCAGAAGAGAATTTCCCATAGAAGATAATTGATTTTTCTCAATTTCCTTTTCTCCATATACATAGCAGATCGTTCGTTTCCCTTATAAAGTCAATATTGAATCTTTCTGCACCTAAAAGTCTCCTATTTCAAATGTCAGTATTTAATGGTTTCTGTTTTCTAAAGTTTGCGTCATTATATTAAAGCAAAAACGTTTTTTATATGAACTTTAAATCGAACACGTATCAGTGCTGATGGGAGCGATAAGTATATCTGATATGTTGTTAGGTTTTTATGCAGGTTTCAATGTTTTTTGGGGGTGGGAGTTGTTGTTTTTTTGGTGGGGGGTAATTTGTGCAACGACTCGTATATGAATCTACGCAAATAAAAATTTGTGAAAGGAAATTAAACTGCCAAGTCACAATCGCGCTGAACAGAAAAATGTTTTATATTTATATAGAAAACTAGTTATAACACTTGAAAGTCTTCAAGTATATTTTGATTTTCTATAAGATTATGTTTAACTCTACAATATATTTAAAAAATTTATTGTTAGAGTTCTTCAGTTACCAAACTTTTCTTCTTAGAGCAACACGATACATACTTGTTTCGGGCGATCCTAAATGTGCCCCATTCCCATAAAAACCGATTTTTTAAATTATTTAATATACCCAGCCCTTTGTAATGGACTATTATGATGAAATAGAAGGATGTTTAATCCGTTCATTGATAGTATAGACGAGAAAATGCTTGTGACCAAACCTCTGTCTCTGTCAACGCTATCATAACTTAGATATATAGGATCAATGAGCAATATTGCATACTCTCTATTCCTGAATACAACACATTACATGATTAATTATTAATGATATATATATATATATATATATATATATATATATATATATATATATATATATATATATATAACCTCCAAGCAGTCAATTTTAAGCAGATGTTGTATAGCAATATTAATGGTTTCTGTTTTTTAAAGTCAGCGTTATTATATTAAAGCAAAAAACATTTTTTATATGAACTTTAAATCGAATACGTATCAGTGCTGATGGGATCTATAAGTATATTTGATCTGTTGTTAGGTTTTATGCAGGTTTCAAATTTTTGGCGGGGGTGGGGGTCTACCCTAAGATTTCCCCATAGATGAAGGGAGAATAATTGAATTCCTGTCCTTACCATGGGCATTAGCAATATAGGAAATACAAGCAGACTCGTCCAGGATTCGAACTCGGATCGCTGTGCCTATAAACTATAACAGTAACCATTATACCACGAACACCTTAATGTTACTATCGATTATATGGAAATCTGATCTATCCAATAAAATAAAATGGGATCGCTTCCCAGCAGTGGTTGTGTCAATACTAATCTATGGATGCATTAAATAGACGCTGACTGAGTGCATAAAGAAAAAGCTAGATGGTAACTGCACAAGAATGTCACTGACTCCATTGAACAAATCCTGGAAGCAACTCTTCTCGAACCAACAGCTGTACAGCTACTTTACTCTCATATCTAAAACCTTAGAGGAACAAGACATGCAGGACATGCTGGAGGAGAAAGTAACGTCTTCTCTGAACCTTTATACATGGACGTGCCAATGTTGGCCGACCAGCAAGAACTTACCAGTACCAGCTCTGTGCGGACACCGGATATCATTTAGAAAACCTACCGGGGGCTTTGGATGATAGGGATGGATGAGGAGAGAATGTCAGCGAAATCCATGCTAGCAGCGAGACATAATGATGATATATATATATATATATATATATATATATATATATATATATATATATAGTCATCCACATACAGACTGTTTCGTTGTATCACAACTCTTCAGTGTGGCTAGACAAGTTGGACGCTTGAAGCTGGGATCGAAACCCGCCCAACTTTACGTTAGACTTAGTATCAGACTGCTCGGCCAACAAGCATACCACGTCAGCTAGGGAATTATAAGGTCTTAAGTAATAGCGTTCGTTTGTTTACATTTTATACCTTACAGGATACCAGAGTGGTCAATTCGTTTGATGAGCTTTGTATCATGCGAGCGGGAGCCGTAAATTCCTTCGCTAGAGCGCTCATCTCCCATGGGGGAGCGTATATATTGTCATCCACAAACAGACTGTTTCATTGTATCACAACTCTTCAGTGTGGCTAGACACGTAGGACGCTTGAAGATGGGATCGAACCCCGCCCAACTTTACGTTAGACTTAGTATCAGACTGCTCGGCTAACAAGCGTAGATTAGTGACATCACAAGCACTTAAAAAACAGTTACAGGGAAATATGTGTTCTTTCTAGACAGACTGGATGAATATTAAAAAGAAATATCTCCAATTTATTGAAAGATTTTATTTGTATCTCTATATTTCTGTAGGTTAAAATTTATTAATATTAATATCTCTCATAGTTATTGATATATATGTGCTTATGTATGTGTGACTGAATTTGGTAATTGTCATTCATATAGTCGGTGAAAGGTTACGCTTATGACTGCTCGTCAGATCGTTGCAAAAGCTACGTGAGAAGAGAGATTGTTATTGAGAATTATCTTTCTCCATTGAACTTTTCATTCAATTTCTCTTCTCGTTTATATTTGGTCTTGAGATTTTCTAAAACGAAGAAAGAACTATCGAATCGCTACTGTATAGGTTGGTCGGTCGGTTGGTTGGTATTTAACATTATACAAACACTTGCTAAGTAATTTGATGCCGAAGTTAATCTACTTGGCATGTAGTTTTATGATTTCAAGTAACTATTTCTATTTGATATCCAATATTTGCAAGCAATTCAAGTTTTTAGTAACTATTGTTGATACAAAACATTAGCACACAGCAACATTGTGTCCAGTATTTTTGTCTAAAAGTAATGATCTATTGGCAATGATCTAGTTGGCTGGTTTTACTGTATGTCAATTCTTGTTAGATTATTTTATGTTGAAAACCGTTTAACAAATGTGACACAGAATAAAGACTTGCCTTCAAAATAATTTTAATTAAGGGGTCCACGTGGTCTGTGACATCGTATTAATCAGAGATTATTGGTTTGGTTTGTTCTTGTTCTATACCACATCAACCATTGTAGGTTATTCAATGCCAAATCTATTTTTATACATCTAAACAGTTCTATTTAAAAAATTCTGTATTTCATAAGTACACAGTTTAGTTGTATTTGATCCATAGATAGAACCCTATCAGGTCCCAAAACGCTGCTCAAGAGTGGACCTGGGAGCAATAGCAATAAAGGAGTACTCTACATTCCCTAAAGCTTCAGCATTACAGGAGCCTCACCATCAGATTATTCAGTGTCATATCCAGGACACTCATTGAAGGAGTCTTACCCCTCTGTAGAAATGTGGACGGTATAATTCTACTACCACCCCCACCACCAGCCGTCTGTGCGAAATCATAAATGAATAGGGAAAAGTTTCCTACTAAGTTGTAATGAAACTTCTTTAATATATTTTTAAAAACTTAAACATTACTTTAAACAGATCTAACAAATACCTGTAAGTATTTGTCTTTCTGTGTGTGAGTGTAAATAGGTATTGTACGTACTTACAAATCAATGCTACTTTCTGCTTGGCCAGTTTTCAAACAGAGGCTGAAAATAACGACTAATGATCCGCGAGATCAGGGTTCAATCCCAGGTTGAGTCATATCAAAGATTCAAAAAATGGTACTTGGTGCAGCCTTGCTTAATACTCAGCATTATAAGGTACGGATCAAGGGTAAAGTGAAGCAATCCAAAGAATGGAGTAGCGCCCTCACCTACACCTCGGTGTAGAAGCTATGAAAAAGGGAGCAATTGTGTCACCCTCAATGAAGGTGATCAACTTATTTACCCATATTTAGGAAAATAGAAGAAATGAATTGATGCCTCTCGCAGGGATATTACGTCAAAGTGAACGGCAGGCACCCACGTCCAGAATTTTAACATGGTACATTGAGTCTATTTTCTACAATAACCGTTGCTACATAATCACAACCCATCAGACAGAAATATATATATATATATATATATATATATATATATATATATATATATATATATATATATATATGGAGAAATAACATATAAAACATAAATAATTTGTAGAAAAAACAGATTGGAAGAATCCAATAAAATATGAAAAGTTCTTATTTCAACCACACCATCAAACAACACACTGGCTTTTTTCATATTTCACCCTATTTGGCAAATATTATTTTACAGGTTAATGATATCGAAATTGACAATGGATTAGAGTATTTTTTTATAAAAAATCGAAAACATTCATCTCCCTCCCGCACCGTCATACCTCTGGGTGTTTTTTCATTTGTATATGTTATTCTGGTATTCGAGTTTTGGTGAATGGGATATACTTGTTTCCAGCAGAGCATTTCCCCCTTTTTTGCTCACCTACTACCCAGATGTTCATAATATATATATATATATATATATATATATATATATATATATATATATATATATATATATATATATATATCCACTATTTCCTGCCGTCGCTTCACTCCTCAAACACTCAGATTCTTATTTCTATGTTTCTTTTTTCTTTGCTCTTTCTTTTCATTTTCTGTCTCTTCTTCTTTCTGCCTCTCCTTCTTTTTATGTATTATCTCCTATGCCTACCGCTACAAAATCATCAACATCCTTTTGGTTAATAAAGACAAAATATTAATTGAATCCATTGTCTGTCTTTCAGTTTATCCACTTTTCCGCATATTTTCACATTTCTATCTATCTATCTATCTATCTATCTATCTCAGACTTTTTATCTATCTATCTATCTATCTATCTATCTATCTATCTAGGACATTTTATCTATCTATCTATCTCAGACTTTTTATCTATCTATCTATCTATCTATCTCAGACTTTCTATCTATCTATCTATCTAGGACTTTTTATCTATCTATCTATCTAAGACTTTTCATATATCTATCTGTCTATATATATATATATATATACATATATATATTGAGATAGAGAAAGAGAGAGAGATAAAGTGTCAGTGATTAAAAAAACACAAATATTTAGAGGATAATTCTTTATTGAATTATTTGCCAACGTTAAATGTTTCGTTTTTTTTACATTCATCAGATTATGTGAGTCATTAAATGTAATGAAAAAAGGTGAGAAAGTTTTTGAATCATTTCATAGCATGTATTAATTTCTTAACAATACTTTATATATATATATATATATATATATATATATATATATATATATATATATATATGCATAGTAGTTTCTTTTAGAACCCAGAAGTAAAATTTCAGTATTTCACCAAATAGTATTTATTTTAATAAGCTCAACAAAGAGACGTCATTAAAATCTTTAATCCCCTTGAATGGTAAATTTGGACAATCCTCTAAGAAAGTTTTTCATTGTTGCTTGAATACATACTCTTATTTTTTACAAGTCTTAACTAGCGTTGTGTTATCGTTTGATTATTCGTTTTTGACTGTAGAAGAACGGACAAGATAGCAATCAACCATATAAAGTCAATTTAAATGATTTAATTTTTGTCAGTTCATAAAGAATTTTGAATCGCCGTGTCGATTTTCTCCGATCACAGTCGTTGCATTAAGCGTACAACCCAAAATAAAGAAATTTATATATTATTTGGTTCTATGGGGATCTTATTAAAAAATCTAAACCGGGGTGGGGTGTTTTTAAATAACCCATCAATAAGATCCAAAGGTGAAATATAAGTTAATTAAATCGATTTGTCTTCTTTATTTAATGGCATATGAACGTTTGTGGGTTATCTAATAACAAAACATCCTTTTAGAACGACAATAGTTAAACAATCTCATTCATTGCAGGGACGCCCAGTCGGCTGGGGCCGTAGAATACACCGACTGCAGCCACAGGAGTAAGACCCTCCAATGAGTGTCCTAGATATGACACTAAAAAATCTGATGGTGAGGTTCCAGTTATGTTGGGGCTTTGGATAATGCCATTGCTCCCAGGTCCACTCTGGCCCGGCGAGGTAACACTTGATAGGGCCCTACCTATAGGTTAAATTGACCTAACGGCATACTTATGCTAAACTGAATTGTTTGAATTAGAACTATTTGACTAAACTGAATTGCTTAAAATAGAAATGTTTTTCACAATTAAATTACTTACATTTAAACTGCGTGCTATGCCAAAGGGAATTGTTTGAAATTAAACTGTTTTTGACATTGAAACAGCACTTACGCTAAACAGAATTGTTATATATAGAACTGCCTTAATATTTAACTGTGTAAACAAAATATGTAACTATACTAAACTGAATTAGCTGAATAATAACTGTTTTTGATAAACTGAATACCTTGAAATAGAAATGTATTTAACAATTAAACTGTACCCATGCTAAACTGAATTTTTGGAAATAGAACTGATTATTTACCTAAAAATGAATGTGGCATTAAATAACCTACAATGGTTGATATGACATAAAACCTAACCAATCATTGCAGGGTTAATAAAGGTAAGAATCTAAAGTGAACGTAATAGCGATACTGGAGCGTGAATGAGTTTACAACGATATTACAGTCCAGCATTTTAGTTCCAAAGCTACTGACACTCTTCCACCCCATAATGAAATTTAGGTCAAATTTTGACTAAAATAAAAGCATAAATGTATCAAAATAACTGCTTTTCTTTAAAAGATTTTTTTTTTAAATTGTTCTTGCACTGCAGATTGAAATTCATTCACATAACAGGATTATTAAATAATTTTCCAGACTTTTTCGTATGGGCACGTCTATTGAGAGTACACACATAAAACTCTAGTCCCCTTCGAAGTAATCTCTTCCGGCTGCAATGCACTTGTTGCACCGTTGCAACAACTTCTGGAAGGCCCCATGGAAGTCCTCTTGTGTGAGCGTGTCAATCACCTTCGTCACAGCCTCTTTCATCTCCTCAATTATCTCCTAACGACAGTCTGTAAGCTTAGGGAATAAGCAAAAGTCACAGGAAGCAAGGTCTGGACGATAGGGAGGACGAGGACCTGTCTTAATACCCATCTTGGTCAAATAGTCTGTGACAAGGATGGAGTTGTGTACTGGTGCATTGTCCTGGTGGAATTGCCACTGACCCGATTTCAAGAGTGCTGGCCTCCTCCCAAGGAATATCTTCCTGAACTCCCATTAAACCTCAGCATAGTAACCCTAACCCTAAACTTAACCCTTTGGCCAATCAACTCTGGTGTATTGACTTTATTACTCCTCCCACACCTCTCATCATCGCTTACAGACTCCCTGCCTTCCTTGAATCTCTTATGCCACTCAAAAACTGATGCTCGATTCATGCAAGAAGGTCGAAAAGCAGTCTGAAGCATTCCATACGTTTCTCTGGCATTTTTCCAAGTATAAAAAGGAATTTTATTGCATATCGTTCTTTTAAAGTCTCCTCACGTCCAGATTGCATTTTTGAAATTCACCAGCTGTGACAATCAGGGTTTACTAGGGTATATTCCAATTAATGCTGTAGCTGTTTATTAGAACCTAAAATCATAAAAATTGGTCAGTCATCTCATAAGATGTATAGCAATAACATACTGAATTTTCAAGAGTCTGCGACAATTTTAAATCCCAGTATAAAAAAGTCTGTTAACTTATTGAAGGTACCACGTACCTCCGATTCTGCTTTATTTTGTCAAATTTGGACTCAGTAGTTTTCTTTTGAAATATATAGTCATTTTAACTTTTGTGAGTTCTTAATCGATTTGGTTACTGTTCTACTGGCAGGTTTTTACGAAACGACAGGTGTCATTTCTTCTCATCCTTATAGAACAAAACAAAATATTTCCTTTTACAGTATAGATTATTTTTAGATGTTTATCTAATCTGTGTGAATCAGTTTTTAAGAAAATATTTCACGTAAAAAGAGATACTTGACAGTGTGGTGCATAAATATAGAAAAGCAGTTTCTTCTTATTTAGTGAATGGGAATATTATTTAGCCAGCGTTAAAAATTATTTTTAATATATATTTTATGCCCTGTACCTGGTACTTAAATATATTTTCTATGTCGTTATTCTATTTCTCTCTTTTCTTTTCCACAGCTGTTTTTAGCAGTTCTCTCAATAAGTAGAATAAAAATATGACACTAAAATAACAAAGGATGCCCTTTTATATCATTTTAAAAGATCAGTCCATTGATCAACTTTATTTCCTGTTGACAAAAGCAGTTGCAGTAGCACCTGCATACAGATAAGTCGACCCAAAAGACAAAGAGATACGTTCTAGAATTGATTGAAAAGTCTATTAGATATATCAACGCTGAAAATATTTTCTTCATTCTGTTTGATTTCTTATATATTCTTCACTATTTTAAAAATACTATTTTTGCACAGTCAGCTGGGGCTGTAGAATACACTGACTGCACCTCTGCAGAGGGGTAAGACCCCCCCCTTAACGAGTGTCCTGGATATGACACTAAACAATCTGATGGTGAGGTTCCAGCAGTGCTGGAACTTTGGGGAATGCGGAGTACCTCTTCATTGCCATCGCTCCCAGGTCCACTCCGGCCCGGAGTGGTAGCACCTGATAGGGCCCTATCTATGGGTTAAATAGAACTAACAGCATACTTATGCTAAAATGAATTGAGTAAACTGAATAGCTTGAAATAGAAACGTTTTTGACAATTAAACCGTACTTACACTTAAACTGCGTGCTTATGCTTAAATGAATTATTTCAAATAGAACTGTTTTTCGACATTAAAATGTTTTTGACAATTAAACTGTGTACTTATGCTAAACTGAACTGTTTTCAATAGAACAGATTATTTGCATAAAAATGGATTTGGCGTTGAATAACCTACAAAGGTTGATATGCCATAAAACCAAACAAACCAAACAAAAAAAAAACCTATTTTTTCCAAATTTTGAATCATTTTTTACTTGCATTTTATTGTCCGCTACCAGACAAAGTATCAAGGTGATCGTTTTCTGGTTTGCAGGGATAGCTTCATATTAGAAGAGTTGGTTGGTTGGTTGGTTGGTTGATAAGTTGGTTGGTAGGATTACTGCCATATCATCCCTTGTAGATTACCAAATCCTGTATATGCATATATCATCATCATCATCATCATGTGCTGGTAACACGGATATCCCTGACCCTCTCTCGCCATTTTTCCCTATCGTTCATCGCCTCTGGCAGGTCTTCTCGACTACATCCCGTATCCTCACACTTAATGTAGGTTCGTGCTGGTCGTCCTGCTTTTGCTCAGCCATGTGCGGGGGTCCATAAGAGTACATCACTTATGAGTTCGTCCCTGCTTCTCCAGCAGTGTCCTGCATGTCTGGTTTGTCTAACTTGAATAGTTTTCGTGATAGGAGGCAGGTGGCCGTACAGTTGGTGTCTTGTGGGGTGTTGCCGCCAGGACTTGTTCAAGATTGCTCGCGGCATTCTTGAGTAATTGCTGTCTAGCTTCTTCTTCAGCCGTTTTGTTAGAGTCCATGTAGTGCATCCATATAGCAGTATCGATACGACCGCTGCCTGGAAGAAACTGCGTTTCATTTTATCGGTCAGGTCTGATTTCCATATAATCGATAGCCTATTGATAGCTGTCAATGCCTTCGTTAACCTTGTGTCGATGTCCTTTTCGGTTGATGAGACGCTGCTTCCTAGGTACGTGAATTTGTCAACTTGTTTAAGAAGGGTTCCGTCAAGAGTGGAGATGTCACCCGTTTGATTATAGCACATATATTCCGTTTTGAGTGCATTGACATAGAAGCCTATGCCTTCGGCTGCTCATTCCAAACTATGCAGTAGAGTTTCGGCTTGGTTGGGTGTATTTGCCAGTATCGCTATGTCATCGGCGTAGTCAGCGTCGGTAATTGTTTTTGCGAGGTACCTTCTGCTTCTTTTCTTTGTCAGCACGAAGCCGTTCTCTCTGATTTTATCAATCTATGTTCTAAGTAGGTAGTCTAGACAAATGATAAAGAGATATGGAGCTAGCGTGTCCCCTTGTAGTACTCCTGCTACAATGTCGAATATTGAATATATAATTTGTCAATGAACAGTTTGTAAGTATCATTTCTAAGGGGACCAGAGCTCATTCGTTTGCATTCTGTTAAATGGGTTCTAGCATTTTGATTAAGCACTAGTAATTCCATTCACCATTATTCATTCGTTTGCTTGAATAGTTGATAGGTGCTGTATAATACACTGACTGCATCCCTGCATAGGAGTAAGACCGCCCCCAAAGAGTGTCTTGTATATGACACTATACAATCTGTTAGCGAGATTCCAGTAATACTGGAGCGTTGGGGAATGCTGAGTACACCTTCAATACCATCGCTCCTAGGTCGTTTTTGGCCGGAGTGGTAGCACCTACCTGTGGGTAAAATAGAACTAAAAAGTACACTTACGCTAAACTGAATTGTTTGAAATAGAATTGTTTTGATATGTAAATTGCGTACTCATGCTAAACTGAATTGTTTGAACTAGAGCAATTTTTGTCATTGAAACTGTACTGTCGCTAAACTGAATTGTTTAAAATTGAACTGTTTTGACATTTAACTGTGTGTACACAAAATCTATACTCGCACTAAACTGAATTGCTTAAAATAGAACTGTTCATTTGTATAAAATACATTTGGCATTAAATAATGTACAAATGTTGATATGCCATAAAACCCAATCAAACAAACAAACAAAAATAACTAATTAGTTTGACTACAGTTAAATAATTCCAAATAATGATATGAAATACTATTAATTAAATTTAACATCATTCATTTTCATGCAATTATATAGTTTCAAGAATAGTAAAAGATTGAATATTTCTATTTGATCTGCAGATGGGACCCTAACTAGTACTACTACTTCCGGTCAGAGTAGAGTAGGAAGTAATATTCATCAAAGCTAATGGACTAGAACCTCACCATCATATGGTTTATTGTCCAACACATTGGTGTACTATTATTCACTTCTTATCTTCACTGAAACCTGTAACTGGACGTATACAAGCATTTACCATAATAAACAAATGTCCAATAGATTCGGATACTTATACGTCGACATCGATGAAAAAGTCAATTGTGCGTGTGTGTTTTGGTTGGATTGGGTTTTAAGGCATATCAAATATTGTGGGTTATTTAATGCCGAAACCCCCTTATACATATTATATATGATTTGTAAACGCATAGTTTGTAGATAAGATTTTTAAACAAGCCAGAGGTCATTGGTTTTCGTACAGTTAAATTGTTGTACATATGATTTGTTAGTCAAGAGTTTGTAAGTAATCTTATTTTTAAATGAGCCAGAGTTAATATTACTTTCGTCTTCACACCGTTAAATGGTTCCAAATATTCTAACGCAAGTCCAATTTATATGTTTTCACCCACTTAAATGATTTCAAATATTGCTATCTAACATAGTGTTATTTGCACACAGTTAAATTGTTTCAAGTACTTTTACGTATCACAAGCAATTCAATTAAACTTCAATTATTTGTTTATACGCAGATAAATGATCAAAGAGTTCTATTTCTTATAATTATATTTTACAAGTCTTTTTTAGCACACAGTTTAAATACCAAACTGTTCAATTTAACCCATTGATAGAAAGAGTAGTTCTGGGAGCAATACCAATAAAAGGGTACTCTATATTTTCCAAAGTTCCAGGACTGGAACCTCACCATCAGATAGTTTAGTGTCATATCCAGGACACTCGTTGTGGGGTCTTAACCCTCTGAAATGATCCAATCGGTTTATTCTTCAGCCGCAGCCGACTGGGCGTATATGTATGTTTGTCGTGAGGTGCGTGTGTGTGTGTGTTATTCAGTATTTTCCTTCGTATGGTAAAGAGTCAGGAGATTTAATCACTTATTTAATACAACCTCAAATATTTTCTCACTAACTCATACGTTGAATCATTACTGTATAACCAGCGAGAATTCCTTATGTAGCATAATATCTCCACATATTATATTTCGCGTGAATCAAATGACGATTAATTGATTCGATGAATGGCTTCTTCTATTACCAATCATTAAAATTACATTACACTGACCATTTTATAACTAACACCTAATCATAGATTTACATTAGCGTCAAATTAGAACTAGTCTATGTTAGATTATCAGATATTTGCTAAACTTATCTAAGGTTAAAAAAAATACAAATTGATAGAATATCGTTTGTTTTGGTTTCTTTGTTTAATGACATATCAACCTTTGTAGGTTATTTAATGCCAAAGCTATTCACCTAGAAGAACAGTAGTGGTACTATTTAACCCATAGCTGGAAGGATAAGGGGGTTCATACCTTTCCCAAGGGTATTTTGCCCGAAAGTGAACGTAATAGCGTGACTGGAGTAGGAACTCGCTTACTACGATTCCGCAGTCTATAGCTTTAACCATTACACCACGAGGACACCCCCCATGGAAGATCATGTTATACCTCTCCTCAGAGTTATATTAACCTGTCATTGAAATTTACATTAAAAGATTTTTTTTCTGTCTGTTCTTCAAAACGGGCCCCGGTAAAAATAATTCTTAAAAATTATCCACGATCAGACATAAAAATATAGTCATTTAGTAAGCATAACACAGTTTTGCACAAGATTAGATGTATGGAGAATTCAACTCATAAGTTCTGATGTAAGTAAAGTTGGCAATCTTAGTCAAGGGTAACCCGAAGACGCCCTTTTCAACAGATATTACACAATTGTGTAGAGAAGGGCGCTACACTATTTCCTTGGATTGTTCCCATTTACTCTTGATCCTTACTTTATAATGCTGAGTGTTAAGCATTTTTTGGTCTTTGGTATGACTCGATCTGGGATTGAACCCTGGTCTCCCGGACCATTGGCGAAAATTAACAACATGAAAACTTGTTTGGGGTTATGCATTTATATCTCTGTTTGTATGTAGTGTCTTAAAAATTGTTGTATGGACATCTGATGTAAATAGTTTGCTGATCTATTTGATCCAAAGATGCTACGCAATCAGTGATTACCACTCCAGATCAGAGTGTAACTGGACGTAATGGCAATAAAGAAGTAATCTATAGTCCCACAAAGCCCCAGAACTCACCGATAGATGCAGTTTAGTAACATGTCCACAACACTTCTTTTTTTGGGAGAGTCATACTATCTGCGTTTTGTAATCTCTGTCGAAAAAAAATTCATAAAAAATGTTCTGTCCTCAGAGGCTAGATTCCATTGAATATTGATAAAGGAGACACCATTTCGTTGTGGTTAATGTACTGGACTACGACATCGTAGTAAACCAGTTCCAACTCCAGTCGAGCCATTGTGTTCACTTTCGGAAAAGTTATGAAGCTCCCTTAAGGCTTGCTTTCGCATTAAATAACCCATAAAGGTTGAAATGCCTTTGAGCAAAGAGACCAAACCATACTACCTTGTGATAATATAATGATAAAAACTACCTCGCAAAAAAGTATGAAATATTATTGAATTGAGATTTATGTAGCGTAGTTTGGCACAAGGTAAAGAGGTAAGGAAGATTAAGTGCGCTCGAACTCTCAAATAATGTCTTATTAGCCTAGATTAGTAACCCCGACACTCTACCAAGTGGCTAGGTAATGTATTTACCCAACCCCCCATTATGTACATGATTCGGAACTTGGTCAATTTTGAAACAGAGTATAGCTGGTTTAAATTAAGAGCGTTTCCTTCTCCTAAACCGGTAGCCATTCTAAGGATAGAGAACCAATTCTGCTCAACTAACTCGAAGAAGAAGATATGGATAAATGTCTTTACAAAGGAAATTGGTGTAAAGGGAAACGTAAACAAACTTATCCCGAATTTGAACTTGACAACGATTTCATCTTTTATGATGATAATCGTTAAGATACACGCGGACAATGTATTTTAAGTGAGACTTAGTTTCGTAAAAAGACAAAGTACGATGGGCGCCAACAGAATCGAGCTTATCAGTAATGGTCTAAAAATCTACTTGGCTAACCAGTACCTATGTGAGGCGTTCCTTAAACAGATGAAGGTATCTAAAATATACAAGCTCAATGTTGCTTAGAAAAAAAAAATGGTCCAGAATAGAGGGTTTTTAAAGAAATTTTAAATACACGATTTGAAAAAAATGTAGAATTTTAATCTAAAATTCAAGTGAAGACAAGTACAGAACTGAGTAAATCATACACACACACACACACACACACACATATGTATATATATATATATATATATATGCATGCATGCATATATATATATATATATATATATATATATATATATATATGCATGCATGCATATATGTGCGTGTGTACGTAGAGAGCTTGACAAAGTGTGAGTGTAAATGTATACTCAAACAAAGATATATATATTTATATATCTATATGTATGTGTGTGCGTATGAGTGAAGACAGAGAGTGTAGCAAAGTATATATATATATATATATATATATATATATATATATCTTTAAAGAAAAAACCAAAGACCGGTTATTTTAGGATTATAAATTTATTTCCATCCTGTTTGTCGTTTCTGGTGTGAACCAAAAACACGAAGAAAAATATAACAGGACTTCTTCAGATCTAATGGATAAATAAGATCTAATGGATAAAATACTATATATATATATATATATATATATAGGTATGTATGTATAAATAAGTATGCGTGTGTTTGTGTGTGTGGATAGCGAGTTCAGCAAAGGGTGTGTGCTGCGTGCAATCCTGAACAAGTCCTGGCAGCAACACCCCACAAGACACCAACTGTACGGCCACCTGCCCCCTATCACGAAAACTATTCAAGTTAGGCGAACCAGACATGCAGGACATTGCTGGAGAAGCAGAGATGAACTCATAAGAGATGTACTCTTATGGATCCCCACACATGGCCGCGCAAAAGCAGGACGACCAGCACGAACGTACATTCAGCAGCTATGTGAGGATACAGGTTGTTGTCCTGAAGACCTGCCTAGGGCGATGAACGATTGGGAGGAGTGGCGAGAGAGGGTCAGGGATATCCGTGCTGCCAGCACGATATGATGATGATGATGATATTTATGTAACAATGTTATGATTTTTAGACATCTAGATTTATTTTAAGCCTTCATGAATTCTAGAGTACCTATTACCAATTTGGGGACAAAATACGAATTGGTACTGTTGACGAAACATAGGATTGTTTATGTGCTTCACACTCTGTATTCAGTTGACTAAGATTATTGCAACTTTTTCTTGTTTCCTAAACCGAAAATTTACCTCGAAGTTTGAAGATAAGGGAGATACTAAAAGAAATACCATAGAGCAGTTTCTCACCATATTACAAAGAAGCTTCAGTTCGACCAAAAAAAAAAGGGCAGAAAAAATTTCGAATACCTACCGGAGTTTTCTTTTTCCTGGTAATCTTTGAAAATTTAGCTTTAGTTGCGATATTTTTCAAACACAACTCGTTCATCTAAAAGCAAAATTTTACATAGCAAACTGTTTGAACCAAATACAAAAAGGATTGACGGATTGAGTGATTGATTTTAGCGGCATATCAACTCTTCTACAGTTATATTATATCAAGAGATTAGAGTATCATGTTCTTTTTATGTTCATATTAAAATTTCTTGCTGCTTCTAAATAAGTGTTTTTCGTTTACACGCATCAAATATGAATAACCTTTAAATGGAATCTATTTAACCCATATATTTGACCTAAACAGGCACTATCACTGTGGATCTGAGTTGATCCAGGAGTAACGTCTATGAAGGGGTATTCCAAGCGCCATAGAACAAGAGTCTCACCATCATATATATACCAGGACATCTCTGTCTTGTGGGGTCTTAATCCTCTGCAAGGGGATACAGTCAGCTTATTCTAAGCTCGCATACAGTGCGATACATATCAGGAGGAGTGAACTGCTAGACAAAATGTTCTGCGTCGACTTCCAAAAGGTCTCACGCATATAAAAAGCTTTTTCCAACTTCCGTGTGTCCTCCGGTAACCTCAGAGATCAGAACTAACAGTTTCTTCTTCCAACATCTGCCAGATTTAGAAACGTTTTTTTATTCATACGTAAACTCACACACTCTATTTCGAAAGAAGTATAAATTTTCATAAGAAATTTAAATAAGACGGTTCAGGGAATTATTACAACCATATAAATATAACTGTCTCTTTGATTGAAAATATTTCCAAACACTTCATTATCCATCTCTCTCTCTCTCTCTCTCTCTCTCTCTCTCTATCTATCTATCTATCTATCTATCACTTCATATTGGATAATTAAAAGCTTATGTGTCTCTCTCAGTACTATTTAAAATTTCTTTTTGGATCTAGGGTGCGTAACTTCTATCAATTTATGATGAGAAGCCTTTGATAATGAGCAGCCAATTTTGTTTTTGGGTCTTAGTAGAACAAATGAAAAAGAAAGAATACATAATTGACCGATAGCCATCTTTCCTAATATTGGTATTTTTATTGGGTTTATATGGTTTTAACTTTAGGGTTCGACTGCTTCGCTTTTGAACTAATTGTGCAATTTCATATTCCTCAAATCTCCTCATTTTTTAGCTTCACAAAGATTCAATTTTCAAAATGGTAAGTAAATTATGTAAAACACTATTTACTTATTCCTTCAAATAGAGAGAGACAGACAGAGTGATATTGAAGGAGGAGATACAGAGAGAGAGAGAGAGATATTGAAGTAGAGAGACAGAGACAGAGAGAGAAAGAAAGGTAAATACATACACACGCACGTACACAAATATAAACGCATACACACACATATATATATATATATATATGAGAGAGAAAGAGAACGATAGATAAGGAAATAGTTTTGAGATAGATAGATAGATAGATAGATAGATAGATATGCGTAAACTTAGATTGATTGGTAGATAAATATTACGCTGAGATAGATAGATAGATAGATAGTGAGTGAGACGATGTGTAAGCTTATTGAAAACAGGGTGTATGTATTATAATCCACGGCACGATTCTATTTTCAATCATCCACTTATCTTAATGTTGCTGCCAGGAAAAGGATATTGATTTATTATCATTATTAATATTATTATATGACAGGAACGCCAAAAGAAATCTTGTCAGATTCTTTTAAAGATTCATTGCACGTTGAACATACAAAACGAATCGATCATGCATTGCAGATGCCGCAGAGTTTCAAATATACAATTGACGATGAAATTCTAACCTTTTTTTATGCTGATGATAATATCTGAATGACAATTATTTGATATATTCTTTTTGTTATACAATAACGTTTATTTATGAGAACTACATAAAGTTATTTGTCGCTACCTCCCACCAAACAGGACCTGACCCAAGGTCAATAATTATAGTGGGGAATTAGGTGAGGGAAAGGTCAGTCATCGACCCGCTTAGTGCAATGTGGGCCTGATAAGCCTAGCTGTTCTTGGACCCAAAACTGGGTCCAGGCACGTATGCCTATTTATAGCTTAAACTGGACAGCATGGTCCAGTGATATGCAAGGGGGACAAAAGGTGTCAATCTTGAAGCTCATCCACCCGAAGGTGTCTCAGCCGAAGCTGAGGTCCTTTCGGCCTTGAATCTGCCATTGATTTAGAGACCCCATCCGACACAAATGCCAGACGGCCCTGCTAAGACCAGGTAAGTATGTGAACTATATATACAAGAAACGATTCATGGCAGCTTGCTTGATTTTACAGAATGTAAATAATTCTTGGTTTATTTAATGCCAAAATCAGTGGGTTGTTTTATATTTGGTAACAACTATCTGTTCAATAACCATTTTTAAAATTAATAATTTTCACAAAATGATCTGGTTTCAAGTATTCCTATCTAATATTTATCATTTTCAAGCAATTCTATATTCATATGGATACCAATAGAAAGTGAATTCGACTTCAGAACACACACACCTATATATATATAAATATATATATAAATACCAATGTGCGCGATGCTAAGTATTTTCATAGTTTCATTTAAGCAAGTTCAAAACTCGCACGAGGATTTTTGCTCTTTCCTTGGCATTAATGTCCTTAGAAAAACCGTAATCTTAGCTTATTTAAACCCCAACTTCAGCTACTACACCAATTCAGCAGAATAGCACATTCATTTTTTCTTTTTGTTTTTTGTTGGTTTTTTTTTTTTTTTTTTTTTTTTTGCCTGACTGAGAGGAAGCCAGGTCGTACCTACATAAACCCATTTGTATTTCCATAGTCTGATGGTTAACTACAACTGCGTAGCGAACTTCTACTCCATAGATAAGGATGGGAATATAAATAAGGTTGGGAATATAGATGAGGGTAGGAATATAGGGACACCTAACCTGATCATATTGGCTGAAAAGTCCGTAATCAATATTCAAATGGATCACGAAAGCACAATAATTTCTCGCTCAAAGTTGCATAAATGCTGAGTTTACTCTAAACAATATCTTCCCCAGTTCTCGCTTAAATAGTACCTCTACAGTTCGTCTACAAGGATGACATTAACATTAAATAACCTGCTAAGGTTGATATTTCATTAAACAAAGAAAAATTAATTCTTAACAGTACATCAATTCGATTGTATTTCAATAAAAAAAAAAAACAGGATATCTTTGAAATGCAATTTTTTTAATTTCTAGATTGTTATATCTCGTAGCAAAAAGATAAAAAATAGTTTTTCACTCAAGAAAAATTATTTATTGATTAGCAAATTATTTGAAAAACTGCATTGGTACACTTAATACTTTGTTGTAGCATCTTTTACTTTTATTATTTCTTTTATTCATTCTGGTAACGAACCGATTAAAGTCGCAAGTCCCCAGAGACACAGATGCCCACATTTCATTTATAACTCACTTCAATTCATCAAGATTTAATGGATAGTATTTTCTTTATGTTCCCTTAAGGATTCCCAGATATAGACCAGACGCAAATCCAATCAAAATTTATGATTTTCTATAGGAGTTGCATCTAAGATATTTGCGGGCCAATCAAGAACACATACCCTCTTCCCTCTGAACCATTGTTTTGTAAATTTCAAGGTGTGGAATGGAGCAAGACCATGCCCGAATTTAAATTAATTCTTCACAAACTTGTCTTCAATGTATGGGATAAGGAAATGATTAGGGACATCCAGATTGTCAACAGCATGAACTGATCATTTCAAGAAGCAGGTCTATCCGGCAACGATGGCAGAAATGCCGCTCCAATCCATTCAGATTCAGAGAATGCTAAGCTTTTTCCTTCACGCATTTCGCATTATATTTCATATGACATTCTGTAGATTCGTGGGCCACAATCACAGAAGGAAATACATAATCTTGATTTATCATTTGAATGATCTGGTACTAATTATAAAGAAATCTATTTTGATTACCCATATTGAATCCTTTCGTTTCAGCGCATTCTCTTTTCTGTTTTTGTTTAAATGATAATAATGGCTTCAAAATAATTATCATGCTGTTAGATAAAAATTAATAGAGTCTCTAGAGAGTTGAGAATCGAGAAGCAGCTTCACCAGTGTCATTTTAGGCTTTGGAAATTTCACCACATTTAGCAAATCGATCGGAAATAAAGATCTATTCAGTAGACGTACATCTCTCGCAGTTGTCCTGAGTTTGGAACTGCTGTTGAACTTTTTTGAACAAGTTTGAGATGATAGATGGAGAGAATCCCATCAGGTCATCCATCTCACTTTGAGTCTTGCCAGTTTCCCAGAATGCATGAACGATAGTCGTTTGTGCTTCCGACATATCCTCAATTGTTGCCATTTATGTAACTAGGCGATGATGTGCTTAATATCGAAGAATTCACAATTTTTAACCCTCTTTCCTCACATAGAATACACATGATATTATTTCATATACAATTCATGAAATAAATTTGATTATCAGAGAAGAAATATCAGATTATATCGAACTGATCTGAAAAACAAGTTTAGCGAGAAATAGGAAAATTATTTGCGAAAAAAACAGAATATTCCATTTCACTCAATTTGTGTGGCATTAGTAAATGTTAGGTTAGTCCTGCTCTTTAAGTCTTAGACAAAGCGGTCTAGGGAAAAGAAAATCTACGAAAGAGTTGTCAATTCCACCCCATTAAAACGTCTTGCTACAGAAACTGCAACATCATTGTTGAAATAGTGTAGTGTTGGCTAAATGCTATGCAAGCAGTGCACATGAATCTAGCATCAGCAATAGGATTTTATAAACGTTTGTAGTAGAAAATATTTTCTTGACAAGTTTGAGTCTTGTACGAGCCATTTTACGGACGTATTTGCACAATTTTCCTCTTATTTTCTGCAAATGAAAAGATTTGTTTACCCAAATCTGAAAAATATGATAAATGTTACTGGCACGGCTACAGCTTTATTTTATCGAAGAGATAAGATTTCCATATGTTCGATAACCAGTCGATAGCAGTCCATGCCTTTCTTGTGTGTATCTTGACATCGCTTTCAGTTAATGAGATATTACTGCCGAAGTAAGTGTAACGTTCTACTAATGTCAGAGGCTAGTCATTTGATATGGAGGAGGGAACCATGATATTAAAAACACAGGAGGTCTATCTTATCTGAGTTTAAGTAGAGACGAATGCCTCTTGTTGTCTGCTCCAAGCTATGCAGCAGAGATTTGGCCTGTGCAGATATGTTCACACAATCCTAATTTAGATATATATACTCTATCACTGATATTTACAACTTTTTTTATAACTTTCTCTTTCTCCTTCTCTCTCTCTCTCTCTTTCTCTCTCTCTCTCTCAGTCTCTCTCTCTCTCTCTATATATATATGTCGTAGTCGAGGGTGATCAGAAGGCTCCGTTTTCAATAGCTACAATACCAAGGTCTAGGGGAGGGCGCTACTCCTTTCTTTGGATTGCTCCCTTTACCCTTGATACGTAACTTATAGTGCTGAGTGTTAAGCAAGTAGGTATCAAGTACCATTTTTAAAGTCTTTTGTATGATACCACCTGGGATTGAACCCAGGTCTCCCGGACCATCGGCGAACACTCTACCCACTAGGCAAATGAGCCGGTATATATATATATATATATAAGAGTTTTGGTCGTCAGCAAATCACATTGTGGTCATGTGTCGAACCAAGTGCAATATAATATTGAGAGTGCTCAATATCTAGGAAAGAGCTATTATGTAATAATGATAATAAATTAATATATATATATATATATATATATATATATATGTAATCCATGGAAAATATTCTGCAACCTTAGGTTTCATGAAGTTTATAAAATAGCATTCATCAGGCAGTTAAGAAGAAGTAATGAAATTCATTCTATCATCTTAACCGCCTGATGAATGTTGTTATAAACTTCAAGAAACCTAAGGTCGCAGAATATTTTCCATCTATTAAATATTTTTATATCTAATATATATTTATTTATTATCATTAATATACATACATATATATATATATATATATATATATATATATATATATAATTGAGGAATTATCCAGAAAGTTAATATCAACGAAAATGTATGTAACCTGCAAGAAGGGTGGCTGAGTTTTCTCGTAAATACTTTCCTTTTTATTTCACACATTTATCATATGTGTTTCCCTTTTCTCAAGAATTTGAAATGTCCTCCTTTGGTATCGGCATCAGCTTCCTCATTACGTTCTCTATAATCTCGTCCACGGCAATTTTAACGGCAACTTTATCTTTGGAAAAGAAACAGAAAATAAAACAGGATCACAAGAGAGTCAATTCTGGTTGCTAGCACACGCGGGAGATGTGAGTCTTTCCTCAAAAAATCTGCCAGAGACATGAAGTACGAATATTCAAATTGAGTGCCTACTTTGCGAGCTGACGTCTTATTTAGGTGGGATGGGTACCTTTTATTTTAGAATCAATATTCCACGAGACTGAATGCGAAGACATTTGCAATATCGATCAGTAAATCAATAAAACGAAAATTTAGCCTCGCTCTCAAGTCTTTACTTATCAATGAAAATATCTTACTATCAAGAATTTTTTTTCACTTATCTGAGAAAAACAAAGAATTAATACTTGTTCCCAACTGCAAAATTGCGAAATGAACTATAGATCAGTGTGTATTATGTTCTTGTGTCTTATCCAGATGTCGCGGTCTGATTTTCTTTCTTCTTCACAGACTTTTCTCTAGTCTGCATTTTGGCTGAAGATTAGATACTCCTAATTTTTAAATGTATGCCTTATCTTATATTGATAACTTACTGCTCATAGAAATTGGATCCTGTATTTAAAAGCCTTGATGGTAAAAAAAAAAAAACTGCACGAGTGCACATATTTTGAAAAAATCTCATAGTATATGTATATAGAGACGTATATGTTAGTTGTTCCATTGACTCACATCGTTTCTCATCTTTCTCTAATTTTCGTATCTCTTGTTGCTAAATGTACGATAAAGAAACTTATGATCAAATTTGTACACAATTATAATGAACCAAATCACCTGTCAGACATTTTCTTTTTACCTCCATCGCTCATCGTTTATCAGTTCACCGTTAGCTTTCGTTGTTTTTTACGCATACATCTTTTCAGGTGTCTTTATCGAACGGTTCTAAAATACTTAACAAAATATCAGTTCTTGTCCTGTTTTTATCTTTACTAATTTTTCAATTAAACTAGATCAGATCAACACAAAAAGTGACCCATATTACAACAGAAATGTAGCCTCTACTTTCAAATAAAGTCTATTAAAATCTTGTTGACTTTTAACATCAAAATCACGAGAAATATACCGTATTTTTCGGTGTATATGACGACCCACAAAATTCCAAGTTAAAATGTAGGTTTTGTGCAATACTCACCGTATAAGATTACCTCTTCCAAGGCAGCCACTCAAATTATACAAGTTAAGGTACGAACTGTGCATATGATAGTCTTTCAGCTTGATTATTTTTTAAGGTTAAAATGGTTGTCTTATATGCCAACATATACGTTATATATTCGCTCGCAAATTCATTATTCCTTTGCTAGAATATGTCATTCAAATTTCCTGATAATTGAATGCTAAGCGACTTATTCAACTTTATTAAAATACGTAAACACCATTGAGCTTTTTATGATTATCAAGTGAAAATGGAGTTTTCTGTTCAAAGGTAGAAAACTGAGTATTTTTAACGTATTTCAATACTTATCATCATCATGTCGTGCCGCAAGCAAGGATATCCCTGACCTTCTCTTGCCACTTCTCCCTATCGTTCATCACCTCTAGCAGGTCTTCAGGGCTACATCCCGTATTCTCACATAGCTGCTGTATGTAAGTTCGAGCTGGTCGTACTGCTTTAGCTTGGTCATATATGGAGGTCCATAGGAGTACATTACTTATGAGCTCGTCCCTGCTTCTTCAGCAGTGTCCTACATGTCTGGTTAATCTAACTTGGACAGTTTTCGTGATAGGACGCAGGGGGCCGTATAGTTGGTGCCTCGTGGGGTGTTGCCGCCAGAACTTGTTCAATATCGCTCGCAACATTCTCGTGTACTTGCCGTCTAGCTTCTTCTCCAGCCGTTTTGTTAGCGTCCAAGTAGTGCATCCATACAGCAGTATCGAGACGACTGCTTCTCCTAATAATTATATTATCCTTTACTATTTTTAATGCATTTCAATAATAAGGGTTGTTGGTGATCGTAGTCAAAGGCGACCCGAAGGTTCCCTTTTCATTTTCTACTGAACTGAGTTGTTGGGGAGGGCGCTACTCCGTTCCCTGAATTGCCCCACTTTATCCTTGATACGTATCGTATAAGGCTAAGTATTAAGCAAAGAGGTATCAAGTACCATTTTTTAAGTCTTTGGTATCACTTGACCTAGGATTGAACCCTGGTCTCTTGAGCTATTGGCAAACACTCTACCCACTATCTATCTAAATAATTATACTAACCTTTATTATTTTAATGCATTTCTTTTATCATCGAGTCCTGATCAGAACATTATTCATCATCAATTAATGAGACTGGATTTCTGAAGCTCTGATGAATGAAGTCACCGATTAGGTAACGTTCTGCATAGGTCATCTCTGACACGGAGTGGCATTGCCTGTTAGAGTTTAATCTATGGGTCAAAATTGGATGGCCTCGGGCCGTAATTGTTAAAATGCTGGGCTTCTGCCTCAAAGTAATTGCTTCGAATTTCAGCCACGCTATTACGTTCACTGTCAGGCTAATACTCTAGGGAAAGTTATGAACCTCCACTAGCAATGGGTGAAATAGTATCACAGCTGTTCTTCTACAACGATATCTTAGGCATTAAATAACTCAAGAAGATAGATATGCCATTAAACAAAGAAACAAAATCAAACCAAACCAAATAGATATGTGCTTTAATCTTTGAATGGCATATCAACCCTAATGGGTTATTAAAGCCAAAATTTGATTTATTTATGAATGTCTGATTATAATAATAACTTTGTTTTCAATAGCCAATTTCATTTTATCTATTGAACTTTTTAATCAAATTATTTGTTTTTACACTGTTAAATGAAATCAAGTATTCCTATCAAATACAAATATTTTGCTCAAAGTTATAGGGTTTCAAGTATTCTGATCCAATATAAATAACTTATAAAAAATAAGATGGTTTCAAGTAAATTTCTATTTAATAATCTTTTTTTTTTTGCACAGTTAAATGATGACAAATATTCTAATGGAATAGTGTTGTATACTATTTAGTAATGTTAATAATAACAATAAAACAAATGCATATACTGGCTGATTCTGTTGATACGAACAGGTTTATTAACTTCTGGCTTCGGTCCATGGTGACAAGAAGAGAAAGACATTTCTTAAAAGCCTATGCTAACCATATTATGCTGACTCCACCCCAACACGCGGCGCATCTTGTGATGATTAAGATCTCAATTCATCTCTGCTGGTCGAGATCTGAAAACTCAACTGCATACCTCAACGGTAGAAAATTCAAATGCATGACGTCTTTTCAAAATCCTCAAATTCTCAGGACCATCTCTTCTGGGCATGACGCCTTCCACACTCCAGCCCCATTTCCTGTCTGGGGGTTTATTATGTAATTGTCATATCCTTTGCGCGCGAGCGTAAAACGGCACCAAATGACTATGCACCGGGACTAAGAGACTCGAATAGTTCAAAGCCTTTCCAAACTGAATGATGAACTATAATTAATGAAAAATGATTAATATAAAAAAGCATTCCTTAATAATACAACAATAGGAATCATTTTTAAACAGATATGTTTGATCCATAAATGGGATCCTTAAAGGTAATACTAATTCAAGTGGACCTGGAAGTAATGGCCATGAAGGAGTGCTCTACACTCACCTGATGTTCTAAAGTGAGAATGTTTCATTAGATATAGTTTATTGTCATACTCAGGACCACTCTTTTGGAGAGAAGGGTTCTTACCTCTCTCTGCAGAGGATGTAGTCGGCATATTCAGGTCGATCTGTGATCATGCTTTGAACTATATCACAAAGATGCCTCTTAAAAAATTGTATTGCCATAAAGTATGAAACATGATTAAGTGAGCAATAGTTCCTAAATACCACCAGATAACTTTGCGCAGTTATATTCTATGTTGAAACCATTTAAAGCATTAGCTATGTCTTTCATAATACGAGATGTTTGCTTAGATAGATAGATAGATAGATAGATAGATAGATAGATAGATAAAAACAACATTATATGATTAGATAGATAGATAGATAGATAGATAGATAGATAGATAGATAGAAAGAAAGAAAGAAAGAAAGAAATGAAACGATATGATCAGATAGATAGATAGATCGTACACTGATAATTACCAGTTTGATGAGTATTAGTCTTTAATGATATCAGAAATCCCTTTGTTTATGTATATATACAAAATATAATCCAAGGACATTTATCAACTGAGCAGTAACTCTACTTTTTCGGTTCCTTAGATTTTGATGCTGAATAGAAGGCATTATGTTGACCCTAAAGCTATGATTCCAATGAGGCATATCTTATTGGAATTTGGATTATTTCACCGGAGCAAAGATTTTTCTTCAAGCATTAACGTATAATATGCACAAAATATTTATTAAAATCTTAAAATTTGTGTCAAGAAATATGAATCAAAATTAAAACTAAAGATCACTTAAAGTCTCCTTCAGCGTCTCTACCGGTGATGAGAATCCAGTTCAGGAGCTCAAAGGAATGTGAGGAACCCCTTTTTACCATATTTACCAACCCCTCCGCACGGGTAGGATATGACAAGGTCAATTTTAATTCAAAGTTTTCCTTCTCCTAGACTAGTTGCCTCACCAAGGCTGAAGAATCTAATCTCCCCTACTATTTACCCATAAGTGGGGGGAAAATAATTGGATTCATACTTTTCCCAAGGGTATTAGTGCTTTGTGAAATGCAATCGGTCTCGTCCAGGATTTGAACTCGTGTCGCCGTGTCCACTTCCTACGACGATAACCATTATACCACGGGCACCTCTTTTTACAATTACTCCCAGGCCAACTGACCAGAAGTGATGGTACCTGTTAGGTTGCCATCCTTGTGTCGAATAGATTGTTATGAAGACTTTTTTTTTATATAAGTTAGGAATACGTAAATCCATGATATAACTTTGTACAAATATGATTATCATTAAATAGAATATTTAATATTAGTGTTGTGATATGCAAGGTTAGCACTAATCAGTCACTAATCAAGCGGTATTTTTTGACCGCCCCACAAAACGGGCAAGTGTGGCACAAGGCCTTTTTAAGGTGGGTCCGGGCGCAGGGCCAGAGCCCACACGCACCCGGCGGCTCCAAATATCCCTCGGGCCCCGTCTTCATTCACCTAAAGAGGGGTGCCTCAGGCGCCAGGCAATAAACCTAACCCCTCCGAAGAGGATTAAAGCCTGGCGGGACGGCCCCCTGAGGCTCGAGGAAATTAACCATCCGACACGAATACCAGACAACCAGCTGAACACCCCCCCCATCTCTGTACGAACCAGGAGCTAATCAAGCCTGATTGTTATTCTCTGTGTGAGATTTATATAGGTTCTCTCTAACACTCATGCAAATTAGGCAGATTAATTTGCCACTATCCCAACATCTCCTTGAAACGTATAACTATTATTCTGGTGCATTGTCGGATGCCAGATTTTTTGGTCTGCGGTTCTTGGAAAATATGACCTTTAGAATCTGTTTTACGTATAACTTTTCTTGTCTGACACACGGATTACTTGAGGCCAACCTGAAAAAGAGTCTACTTGTATTAATAAGAGTCCAACTCTAGTAATGTATACCTGTTCCATATGCACAGGAGTTCATGGCTCCACTTCTCGGGGCAATGAATATAAAGTAGTCTGTGTAAATTTTTTAATTCTCTATATTTTTGAATCTTTATATACATTCTTCGACATCTAGCGAATACCCCGTAAACCATTCTTCTAATTTTATCATTTTTTGTTTAGCTGCTTCTTCCCTGTGGATATCATCATGTAAACTTTTTATCACCAATTTTCTTTGTTTCTGGGGGAATTATCAGATTCCCATTACAAATCACTCCATGTTCTATCGTTAACTTTTATCTTATTTCTTTGCATGGTCTGTCCACCCTGGACCAATTTCCCCATATGTTTTTTTTTTTCCTTATTCTCGATGTTATCCAACTTAGTACTGGATCAAGTTTAGTTACTGCAGCCATTCTTTCTACCGACAAACATCAATCTCCACCCAATGTAAAAATGTATCTTCAAATTCTTCTGTTTTCTCTTTTAAAATCACAATCTTGATAGTGCATCTAAGTGTGGAATCTAATTTCCTTTGACATATTCAATATCAAAATCAAATGCCATTAATCTTATTACCCGTCTTAGAATTCTCGATGTCGTGACTTTGGATAATTCTTTTCTTGGACTGAAAGTAAACTCTAATTGTCTATGATTCCCCTCTCAAAAGAAATGTTTTTCCAATTAAAACTATCCGGCTCAAGTGGTTGTCTACACAATGGCCAAGGCTTCTTTCTGTATATTTGAATAATTAAATTTAGTGTTTGTCTTCTTGATAAATACGTTATCGGATGTCCTGATAATACCTCCAGTTATTGAATGTTTTGCTTGCATCTATGGTTAACATAATGTCCCTTACTGGTTTTTGCCCTAATTACTTTTAATCTATCAGCTTTTTGTTGTTGTTTCTCTGAACCGAAATATTCTACATGCTTGTTTTCTTTAATTTGCAAATGGCTCCGTCAACTCTGTATGTTTTCGTACATATCGCCTGTAGACATTCACCAATCCCCCAAAAAAAGATTAGAGTTTTTTTTTATTTGTAGGTGTAGCTATTTTTAGTATTCCGTTTTTATCGTGGGTTGGTCTGGTGATATAGCTTCTTTTGAAATGGAATAATCCGAAAATGATATTTTACTACAATTATTAACGCATTTTTTTCCTTTATCGTGAGTCGAGTTTCTCTTTTCTATTCAAGACGATGTTGGGTTTCTTTTTTAATTTTCATTAGAAACACCTATGGATATATCGTCTTGGTAACAAACCATATTTTTTTATATCTTCCCCTAGAACCCGTTCGATGGCCCTTTGAAATATGGCACTTGCTGTTTTTATTCCATTCCTTCTTGATTTCAGTAAGCCTATTGGCGTTTTTATTGTTGTCACTTCTTTGAAGTTATTGTCTATCGGTATTTGGTGGTATGCAGTTTTCAAATCTATTTTTATAAAAACGCTAATACCTGCCAGTGTATGAATTGCAACTTCAACTTTAGGTATAGGATATGAATCCGAGCAAATTTTGTGATTTAGGCCTATTTTATATTCTCCGCATATTCGAATGTCTCTTTTTTAAAATTTCTCTAAAACTACAATGGATGATGCCCCCTTACTGCCCACTGGGGGAATATGTTCAAGAAGGTTCTGTTCTATTAATTTTCGTAATTTTGCTACTACTAATAGCAACAAATATAGTGGTAAATTTTGTGCCTCCTAATAAGAGGGGGTAACATATTCCTTAATTTTAATCTCGTTTTATAGGTTTTTAAACTTCCGAGTTTTTTCCATTTTTATCTCATCAATTAATTTGGTATAATTCAAGTTAGGCACATTGTTTCCAAGAAGTCCGTCGTTCTTTTTACAACTTTTGACAATTATAGGTATTACATCAGATCTATTTTCTAACAACAAGAAACTTTCAAAGAACACAAAAGTTTTTATGACTGACCCATCAAATTGGTCGAGTTGTAAACTGCTCTTTCGTAAAGTTGGCTTTCCAATGCGATCCCAGAAATTTCTTTGCATAAGCGTTACCTCACTTCCGGTATCCATTTGCATATCCAAATCGAAGTTGTTGATTTTAACCTTTACTATAAGTTTTTTTTTCTTTTGATCAATTTTTTATACATTTTTGTTTTTTACTGAAAAGACTTTTCAACTTTTTCAACGTTTTTCTTTTTGAATTTGCATACCGTAAGAAAATGTTTCTTTTCTAAGCAATGTGTACAAGTTTTCCCTTTTTATTTCATGTTCACTTCCACAATACAGACATTTTCAATATCTTTTTCATGATGAAAGTATCAGCGAATATTTGTTCGCTGGGTTGACTTTTATCATGGAGGTATTTCTGTATAAATGCTTGTTGCTGTATAAAGTTAATGCAGGTGTTTAAAGACATATTTCCAATTTGTAGTTGTCCCATTATTTTTCATTGGTGTGATGCATTGTACATACCTTCAATTAACCTTAATTGAATAAAATCCTCTTCAATCGTCTGTTCTCCTTGTCCAAGTTTTTCAAACTCGCAATGTCTACTCGCATTTCGTAGACGGTGTAGATATTTTATGATTGGTTCGTCAACTTCTTGTTTCATCAACATGAACTTCGTTCTTTCTGCCACGACCAACCTTTTCTTGCCTCTCATATTTATTCTTATGATCTGACTTAGTTTTTCAAAAGCCAGGTCCTCCTGGTTTATGTAATACGCCATGGTGGAGACTTTCATTATCACCTCGCATCCAGCTGTGGCCAAAAAGAGATCCATAATCTCATTTTCTCCTTCTTTTCCTTGTCGTCTTTCAGCTTTTTAGTTCTTGCTTTCGCAGCAAAACATCATAGCCACGAATCGACAAAATCAGGATTCTCGAGAGACAATTGGTGTCCTATCGGCGACGCCATTGTTGTGATGTGCAAGGTTAGCACTAGTCAGTCGCTAATCAATTTTTTTTTAGTTATTCTCATTGAGACATATCAGCTCTCTCTCTCTCTCTCTCTCTCTCTCTTACACTTATGCAAATTTGGCAGATTAATTTGCCAGTAGCACTACAATTAACAATACTTGAAACCATCTAATTGTGTGCTACTTATTCGTCATAGGAATAGTTGATATCAATTAACAGAGTACAAACAAGGATTACTCTCAAATCATTGATTGATTGATCGATCAATGATCGACTGATTTTAATGGCTTGACAATCCATCAGTAGAAATGTTATGCCTCGATGTTAGAGAGCAGCGTACTCTGTACGTTTTTTGTATGGTTTTTTGTTAAGAGATTTTTTAATAAAATTTCAAAATCGCTCGAGATTGTTTACGTTCATAATCTTTTGTGCAGTCTTATTTCTCTTAAAAAGGATGCGAATGTCGTTCAAAAAGTTCTAATCGTCTTAGATTTTATATTTGTTATACGATTCTCATCTTTGTTGGGGCCTCAGCTGTACAGAAATTAATACAGAAATCTGAATGAATTTTTCTAGTTTTAGATAAAGTGTAAGTCTGTTGCCGCAATAAAAATGTTTGAATATAATTCTTCATTCTGGGTGAGGCTTCTTTAACTTTATTTAAATAAATATTTTTGAACGACCCTCGTCTATGTTTTCATGCAACTAATTATATAATCATCATCATCATGTCATGCCGCCAGCACGGATATCCTTGACCATCTCTCGCCACTTCTCCCTATCATTCATTGCCTCCAGCAGGTCTTCTGGATTACATCCTGTGTCCTCACATAGCTGCTGTATGTAATTTCGGGCTGGTCGTCCTGCTTTTGCTTGGCCATATGTGGGGGTCCATAGGAGTACGTCACTTACGAGCTCGTCCTTGCTTCTCCAGCAGTGTCTGGCTCGTCTAACCTGTATAGTTTTCGTGATGGGAGGCAAGTGGCCGTACGGTTGGCGTTTTGTGGGGTGTTGTCGCTAGGACTTGTTCAATATTGCTCTCAACATTCTTGTGTAGTTGCCGTCAAGTTTCTTCTCCAGCCGTTTGGTTAGCGTCCATGTAGTGCATCCATATAGCAGTATCGATACAACCGCTGCCTGGAAGAAACTGCGCTTCATTTCATCGGTCAGGTCTGATTTCCATATGATTGAGAGCCTATCTATAGCCGTCCATGCTTTCGTCAGTCGTGTGTCGATGTCGTTTTCTGTTGATGAGACGCTACTTCCTAGATAGGTGAATTTGTCCACTAGCCTCAGAGAGGCTCCGTCTAGTGTGTTAATGTTGCCCGTTTGGTTGTAACACATATATTCAGTTTTGTGCGCATTGACATGGAGGCCAATGCCTGCTGCAGCTCGTTCCAAACTATGCGGTAGTGTCTCTGCTTGATTAGGCGTATTCGCGAGTAACGCTAAGTCATCAGCGTAGTCGGCGTCTGTGATTGTTTTTGCGGGGTACCTTTTGCTTCTTTTCTTTGTCAGCTCGAAGCTATTTTCTCTGATTTTGTCGATCGAAGTTCTAAGCGCGTAGTCTAGACAGATGATAAAGAGGTATGGGGCTAGTGTAGTATCCTTGTGGTGTAATGATTAAAGCGCTGGACTGCAGAATTCTAGTAAGTGAGTTCGAACACTAGTCGGGCTATTACGTTCTCTTTCACAAAAATTTCATTGAGAAAATTATGAACCCCCTGGTCCCCACTAACAATGGGTTAAATTGTACAACTAGTGTTCTTTTTAGGGATAGATTTGGCGTGGAATACCCCCGAAAAACTTTATATGCCATTAAACAAAACAACCACCCAACCAATACTAGATTGAAGTCACTATTCTTAATACAGGTAATTTATATACATTTTAATAGTTTGACCGGGCCATTGGCCTACTGAGTAGTGTGTTCGCCAATGGTCCGGGAGACTGGGATTCAATCCCAGGTCGAGTCATACCAAAGACTCAAAAATAGTACTTAATGCCACCTTACTTAGCACTCAGCATTATAAGGTAAGGATCAACGGTAAAGTGGAGCAATCCAGAGAATGGAGTAGCGTCCTCCCCTACACCTAGGTGTAATAGCTATTGAAAAGGGCACCTTCGGGTCATCTTCGACTAAGGTTGCCAACTTTACTTCCTCTACTTAAATCGTTTGAAGTATTTCAATCCAACATAAGTACATTTCTATTTGTAAGTAATCATTTGGTTGCACACAGTCATATAATTTCATAATTCCTAATAAAAGAATCCTAATTTCTTAAGAAATCTCTTTGACTCATCGATAGTACCCCCTACCAGGTACTATCTCTCCAGATTAGAGTGGATCTGGGAGTAATGACAATGAAGAGGTACTCCTTACTCCTCAGATCTCCAGATCAAGAACTTTGCCACCAGATGTAATGTCACACTCTGAAGACCCCTTTGAATGGCCGTCTTATCACTCAGCAGATACGACAGTCTGCGCATTTTTAGGCTCACCAAAGGGACGGGCTATTGGTCTACTCATACAGAAAGCATCTATGTCCTCTGGGTCATCAAAGTTATTTCTTTTTGTAGTTTACGTATTGCTTCTGTTTATAGCGTGTTGTACCATAACCAGATACGGATATGTGAAATGTACATAGAATGTTCATAACATATATACATAGAACATAGGAATCCCGAAACACGAAAAACACTTACGACTTCTTAGTTCAGGTACGAAACTTTTGAGTTTAAAGGTTCTTCGACATAAGGAGAGAGATACACATTCTTTCTATTCTGGCTTTTCCATCTTCCACCCCCATCTCGTGCGGCACCCGTAGCGCACAAATTCGTCTGGCCTCTGCGAGCTCCGAAAGTCGACCCTTCCCGTTCGGAGTCTAGTTCTCAACTAACTGACTTTTTTCAAATCTCCCAAAATCCTCCGCGCGCACTTTCGGTGCATGACGTCATTCACATCCACTGGTCAACTTCTATCTGGGATTTTTATTTTGACATTGGTGAATGACACATCCTCCCCGCGCGCGCGTCAACACTTGTGCTCAAGTTTGCACCAAACTAACCCATGTGCTGTGCCGAAAGGTTCTCAGCCTAACTAAACCTAAAGGCAAGATACATAAAACGAAATCCCTCAGCCATTAGATTACAGTTTGATTCCCAAATATCTAAGCATGAAATAACCATTGTCTGGTTGACATATCGTTAAAAATCAGTCAGTCTATCAATCAACGGATTTGCAATAATTTATATTTTATCTGATACCGGGATAGAATACATAGATGTTGCTTAAAAAGAACGCGATTCCCAAACTTCTACGCATAGAATAACTATACAAAGGGTTGACATGCCATTGAAATTAACCAGTTTCTCTCTATTAAGATTTTTTTCATTATTTTTAACTTTCTCTCTTTTATTTTTCTTATTTATTACATCAATTTTATTGTTTCAATTTATCAGTCAGGTTTTATTTACATGGATTAATTTATTTCTGTAGTCCACTATCTTGTCTTATTCGCGTTTATTTTCTCCTTTCCCTCTCTATTTCTACTTTAATCTCTCTGTCTCTCCCTCTCTCTCTCTCTCTCTCTCTCTCATGCGCGAGCTCGCTAGCTCTCAATACGTTTTCCAAATTTCTTTCGATTTTTAACAACAGACATTTGTTATTTCATCCGAATCAATCTTCTATTTGTTGTTGTTGTTGTTGTTGTTTTCATTCTTTTTTTTTTTGCTTTTATTTCATTTTTAATTTTTTCATCTTTTCTATTATGTCTTTGACATAACCATTCCATGTTTTCATTTCTTAATTTTTTTTTTATCTAATTAAAAATCCATTCAAATGTTTTTGATTTACCAGACTTTTTTTTTTTTTTTTAAATCACAAACTGAAAACCGTCATATTCTGAGCTGTCACACAATGTCCACGTCATTTAAATATTGGCTACAAATTTTGTTTTGCTTTTTATTTGTTCGCCTGTCTTTTCCTGGTATTTTTGTTTATTTGTTTTTGTGTTGTTTTTTTTTGTTTGTTTGTTTTTTTTTCAAATAGACTGACGTCTATCAAATAAAGTGACAATTTTAGTTAGAAGGATTTTTACAATAAAATTCTATTTAAAAGTCACCTTTTAATAAAGACTGAAATCTATATTTTCTCGTGTGAAATATATTAAACCATTGTCTATCACTTGGGATATTATCTATAGCTCTAGTGTCAGTACTTTTTTTTATTATGGAAAATATTTTTTTCCACAGGGCAAGATTCCAGTTTTGATCTACAATTAAATAATTATTGTTTATTGTCATCATACATGTTACAATTTTACTTTGATTAAGAAATTTTCCAGATGTTTCCCATTCCTTTACTTTTAAATGCCTGGATAACAGAAAAAAATGAACTACTCGTAAATGGGAACAGCTAAATGCTGCCAAAAATATAGTGAAAAGAGAGAACTGCTATTTTACTTTAGACTAAATAACAAACACAGAATCAAAGTTGCTGATTACAGCAAATTAATACTTGAAGAACAAAACTTCACAAATAGTCACGTTTCTAACAGATAGGCAAGGTTAACTATCATATGAATAACCTAAAAAAATACATTAGATGATAATATAAATACACGAAGTTGAATGTATAAAAACTAAAGATGGACTCACTCCAAAAGAATTTAACATAAAATTGAATGGTGTTGCTTGGAAATAGTATGGACAGATTTAGGATAACACATAAACTCCTAAACAAACGAGTAAATGCGATAATATGGATATTCGTATTTGGCTTATCACTCTTGTCCATCATTATATATATATATATATATAAGCTAATAAAAAGTATTACTGGAGAATCCGATTATAAATCAATATATACAGACAAAATGTGTCTTTATAATTTAATCAAAAATGCTTAAACACATATATATATATATTTATGTTTACACACACACACACATATACATATATATATGTGTGTGTGTGTGCAGACACGCAATAGAATTTAAATCTTCACTGGGAAAAAACACAACCAATTGTAATTTTATTGTCAACATTTACTTTTTGCGTGAGTTCTTTTTATCATTATAAATATATATATATATATATATATATATATATATATATATGTGTGTGTGTAAAACTCTTCTCTCATCGCAGGATGTCATATAAGGTAAATTTTTAAGTGCTGTATAGCTGGTTTGAATTCAAAGTTTTCTTCACCAAGACTGGTTGGCTAATCAAGGCTAAAGAATCTAGTCTGATTTTTTTTTTCATACCTGGGAAAGAAGAGATGGATTTATTCCTTTCCCAAGAACTTTTGCGTAAAGTAAATCATAAACAGTGTTGTTCAGGGTATGAACTCAGGTCACTAATTCAATTTCCTACAACAATAACCGTGGAGCTACCAGCATTAGACATCAGCCTGTGAGAGACGAAGAAAGAAAGAGAGATAAAGAGTATTAAGTATTTATCACATTTTTTTAATTGCAGTTGGAAAATGAGAAATCTTAGTTCAATATCGAATATGAGTAAGAACTGTTCAAAGTTCAAGAGATGTTTATTATCCATATTTCGTCAGAGATTTGTCGCAGTTAAAAATTTAAATTCCATTGCGTGTCTGCACACACACACACACACACACACACACATATATATATATATATGTACCTCTGTGTGTGTGTGTGTGTAAACATATATATATATATATATATATGTTTAAGTATTTTTGATTAAATAATGAAGACACATTTTGTCTGTATACATTTATTAGGAATAATTCAAGTTTTCTTGACAATTGTTTTGGTTTTAGGTTAGAGTTAGTAGATGAATTTACCGAAATTGTCCCGAGCGCTTTTGGACTTTGCATAAGTCTTTTAAAAGATAAGTATTACACTTGAAAACAAGTCCTGATAACGGCCTGTGAAAGGTCTTAAAGCGCTCGGGACAATTTCGGTAAATTCATCTACCAACTGCAACCTAAAACCAAAACAATTGTCGGTACACTTGAAAGGATCCTAATAAAATCAAATAGACAAATCTGTCATTATTGAATACTACAAAAGACAGCTCCCCACCATATATATATATATATATATATATATATATGGACAGTGGGGACAGCAACACAGACCACATAGTTGCCAGCCTTGATCCGGAAGGTATAACAAATAACTACAAGACATAAAACCATTTAACTGTGTGCAAACAAATGAACTCAATCCTTTTTAAATGTCACTTACATACCATCCACTTTAAAAGTAAAAACAAAATTACTGACAAATTAATCTCTCACATACCCTGTATATTTATTTGAATGTGTGCAAACAAGTGACTGATGATGAATTGCTGCTGGTGCATAGCAGTGTTCAAGACTGTTTGACTGTGTGCAAACAGATGAGGTGACTAGATTAATTTGTAGGAGGTGCCCGTGGTGTAATGGTTATCGTCGTAGGAAATGGGCACTGCTACACGAGTTCAAATCCTGGACGAGACTCATTTCATTTCACATTGCACTAATACCCATGGGAAAGATATGAATCCAATTATTCTCTCTCTAGCTATGGGTAAATAGTAGGACAGGCTGGGTTCTTTAGCCTTGGTGAGGCAACTAGTCTAAGAGAAAGATTACTCTGAATTCAAAGCTGTTAAACTCCGCTTAAAAATTGACCTTGTGTCATATCCCGCCCGAACAGAGGGGTTGGTAAATATATATATATATATATATATATATTAATATGTGTGTGTGTGTGTGTACTACTGACTAAAAGTTTGGGACTTGCCAGATTTGTTTCTCTAAGTTCATAATAATGACTAATTTTGCAATTGATCGTAAACTTAGAAATGAACTGACAAAGACCAATCATGAGTTGTTCACACATATGCACACAACTTTGAAATCACTTTTACAAGTTACTAAAAAAATGCTTACAATTAGCTCTGCAGTCATAAATGCTCGTGGTGGATTCTTTGAAGATGAAAGAAAATATGAATTTGCTTTAATTAAAATTATAGTTATTTTATAGTCATTTTGATTAAATTAATGCATAATTACATGCAAACATAAAAAATTGATTTATTTCTTTAAAGACATGAAACTTTATTCATTTGTTTAAGATTAGAGTAAAATATCTATGTACTCCCAATCTGTTGGTCGGTAGTATATATATATATATATATATATATATATATATATGTGTGTGTGTGTGTGTGTGTGTGTGTGTGTGTGTGTGTGTCACTACCAGATATCTCTATGGAACACAGATACGATGTTGATATGATAACACTAGATGTTTAAGAAATCTGAAAAATCTTCATATGTCCACACCTTCTCGATTATAACTCGATAAAGTACATTACCAACTACCATTATCTATCTATCTATCTATCTATCTATCTATCTATCTTTTACACTGTCCTTATCTATCTATCTATCTATCTATCTATCTATCTATCTTTTACACTGTCCTTATCTATCTATCTATCTATCTATCTACCTATCTATCTATCACCCTGTCCATATCTACCTATCTATCTATCTATCTATCTATCTATATTTACACTGTCCTTATCTATCTATCTATCTATCTTTTACACTGTCCTTATCTATCTATCTATCTATCTATCTATCTATCTCTTTCAATGACATTTTCCTTCCTTTTTCTCACGGTATAAATTTCCGTATTTCAGCCCTCTTAGTTTCCTTTTAACTTATTGTTTACGTAAGCTGCAAAATTACTCGACTTTCATGTTGAGAACATTGTAGTATATCAGTCCAGCCACATACTTTGCACAGAACGTGGTCAATAAGAATGATTAGATTCTTCCCTCGGACTCCCAACAATTTGGTACTGCCTCATGCATGTGTGTTTTAAGACGTGAGCATGACACTACTCAGGGGTGCTCGATATACTTTTAACTATCTTATCTCACACTCTTAAGCAGAGGCTTTCATGTAAAATTCTCTAAGTGTGAAAACTCTCTCTGAGGGTTAATATTTAAATGTCAAAATATTGTCTTTTCTCTTTCTTTTTCCAATAATTTCTTTCTTTTTTTTACTTTTCTCTTTTTAATTTTCTCTTTCTTCTTTTTACTTTCTTATTTCATTTCTTTTTCTCATTCTTCTATTATGTCTTTACTTTCTTTCTCATTCCTATTCATCTATTCTCTCTATCGATGCTCTTGCTTTCACAATTAAAAAAAAAGACTCTACGGGTAGCATCCTCTTGAACTTAGAGTCAAATAGAACTGTCGATCCATCCGTAGATAATCTTGTTGTAAAGGACAAAAACTAAACTCGGAAAAATACGGATAATTTCTCTGCATTGAATAAGAAATCTTTATTTTGATTAAATCACGTTTCTAATATCGAATATGGAATGGAGATATCTGACGAGTTTTATCATTATTGACTTGCTCACTATGGGAAACGGACAATGAATAGAAAACTGTGTACGTAGGAAAATGATTTGAAAGACTAGTTTATTAATTATCTCGCTACGGGATTGGTGATTAGGAACCTTATATCTTTTTGTGGGGGATAAAGTGTTTTACACAAATTCCTTGTAATATGAAGGGTGCGGAACCAAAATTACGAATATTCTTATATAATAATAAAAGACTCTATTATAAAACAAGATTAGTTTTAGTTATAAAAAATAAACAATAAAATAAGAAGATAGACTTAAAACAGTAAATTTGCTCAATATGGCCACCATTTTTTTTTTTTTCAATTATTGTATCAACACGCCTTTAAAACGATTAGCATGCCTTCGAAATAGATTCTTTAAAAATGTTATTCCATTCCCCCTCAAAATCTTATGTGAACCAACATTTGGATGGGAAGTAGCATTTGTTATGTTTTCTAAAACGCTCAATATAGTGAAATCAAGGTGTTAAGGTCTGGGCTTAAACCTTAATTGCTGTCCTTAGAATTTTCTCGTGGACTTTCAATTTATCAGAATGCTTTCTTATTAACGTTGTGGAGTCCTTCTTAATCACCGTAGCAAGAGAAGTTAAAAACCTTTTTTTTTGTTTTTTGTTCCATCCCCTTTTTCCTTAAAAAGCAATCATTCAGTAAAAATGTTTTCTTTGCTTTTTTGATGTGGACCCAATTTGGGACCACGAAAGATAACTCGGAACATGGTATAAGTTTAAGGTTATATTGAAGTAACAAGATTCTGAGAAAAATGGTGGCGTTGGCTAGGCTTATTTGTCAGTCGAATATCCAGTCTCTACCCAATCTCACGACGACCGACCGACCCCACGAGAGTACTCGGCTCTGAATTAATATTGGATTTGGAAGAGTCCGTCAATTGGTAGGTAACGGTCCCATAACAGCTTTTCATATGGTAGACAAAGAATCTTTCGCTAGGTTTCGGAATTAAAATCATAGATTCTTAATCATTTCTTTTTTTTTTTTTTTGTTCACTCATATCGGGGTGAATTTTAATTTAAAAAAACTGTATGAATAAAAGAACCAATCATGAAAATTTAGATTTATCGCGTTTTTTGGCAAAAATCTGACTGATAAGTCTAGGAAATTTTTTTTTTAAATCATTCCTTATTTTACTTCCGCATCTATCTATCTATCTATCTGGCGAAGGAATTAACGGCTGCCATCCGCGTAATGCAAAGCTCTTCTAACGAATTGAGCACGCAAAAATGTAAACAAACGAAAGCTAATACACATGCGTTATAAAACCTGAGTTGACTTATGTCACCGAAATGGCTGAGTAGCTAGATACAATGCCTGTCGTAAGGTTAGGCGGGTTTAGATTCCAGCTTGAAGCGTCCTACGTGTCTAGCCACGCTGAATGGATATAATACAACAAAACAGGATGACTATATATATATATATTGTCATCCACAGACAGACTGTTTCGTTCTATCAGAACTCTTCAGTGTGGCTAGACACGCAGGACGTTCGAAGCCGGGATCGAAACCCATCCAACTTTAAGTTAGACTAAGTCTCAGACCGCTCGGCCAACAAGCGTACCACGTTGTCTAAGGGAATTTTTAAGGTATTTATATAGCAGCAGCAACGTCCGTTTGTTTACATTTTTATACCCTATCGGCTACCAGAGTGCTCAATTCTTTCGAAGAGTTTTGCATTATGCGAGCGGCAGCTGACAATTCCTTCGCCAAAGTGCTCAACCCCCATGGGGGAGCATATATATTTGTCAATTCACTGCTTGTTAAAATCAGAGACGGTTGCGAAATCAGTGAACGAATTATAGTGCCCGACGATATAAAAATGATTTCAAGATATAAAATTAAAACACTTACGACTTGGAGTCTCATAAAAAACGATTTTCTATCGGGTCTGTGCACGTCGACTGAATTTAATGCTATAAGCACAAGAAGGTAAAGGAAATATTTCTTTTACTTGTAAAAATAACTATATAAGTGGTAGGAGAGCAGACTATATGTGCCATGAAAAGGAGGGGTAAGACGACTCATCTTCATTGACAATTTTATAAATACAGCACTTCAAGAACTCGTAGAAGAAGAATATCAGCAGCCAGTAATATCACTGGTTACATGAGTTGACAAAGAAAAACAACAAAATCTAAAAAAAGATATGGAAAAGAAAACGACTCTGTGGTTGTTCAAACGACAAACAGTCGATATTGCGCACAAGAATATCTAAAAATGGCAAAGAAGGGGAAAACTCAAGAGAGAAATTGAATCTCTTTTTAATTTTATAAGGGCAAATTATATTAAGGCAAAAATTGATGATATGTAACAGAATAGAAAGTATAGGTGATATAGAGACAGAGATTAAACAGGTTTATCACATAAAAAAGTGAATGCAACAAACAGACAGCAAAGTAATACAAGAGAAGGTACCGTCAGGACGTAAAGTTGCTTCATTGGGAATTGTGCAAGAGATTTAAGATTCAATCATATTAAAACATTGTAAAAATACAAAGAAGAATCCCGCCTCGAAGAAGAGATTTTCAGCTCTAAATGAATCATTTAATTCTGTCCCGAAGACAAGTGCAAATTAACAAGAAAAAACAACTTTGCCTCTAGTGGATTTTGCCATTCCGGCGGTTTACAGAGTGGAAATGAAAGAAAACGAAAAAATAGACGAATTGATTGATCTTACCAGAGAGTTGAACAAGCTGTGGAATATAAGGGTGAAATATATTGCATGGTCTTGCGTAAAGAATTTTTAAAAACCGAAGGCACTGCAGATGTCCCCGTGGATCGCAAAATAAATCTGAAGGAAAGTGAAAAGAAAGATAATTACCTCGACTTTGCTAGAGAACTGAAAAAGCTGTGGAACATGAAAGTAACGATTATACCAATTGTGATTGGTGCGTTAGGCACAATAACTAAAGGATTATTAAAAGGTCTGGAGGACTTGGAAGTTGGCGGACAGGTAGAGACTATCCAAACGACAGCATTGCTGAGAACAGCCAGAATCCTGAGACGAGTCCTGGAGACTTGCTGTAACTCAGACTCCGGTGAAAAACTATCAGCTAACGCTGATGTAAAAAACTCTATTGAGTAATAATAATAATAATAATGGAATGCAGCAAAGTAGCACAGATGGAGTGTAAGACTAGACACGACTGGGTCGGCAAAGTAATCCACTGGGAGATGAGCAAGAAATTTAAATTTGACCATACCAACAAATGGTATATGCACAACCCAGCATCTGTTCCAGAAAATGACACACAAACTCTTATGGGACTTTGACATACACACAGATCACCTAATCCCGGCCAGAAGACCATACCTAATGATAATCAACAAAAAAACAAAAAAAGAGAGAATGAATTAGCAAAATTGTCGACTTTGCTGTCCCGGCTGACCACAGAATAAAGCTGAAAGCATGTGAAAAGAAGATAAATACCACGACCTTGCAAGAGAATTGAAAAAAACTATGGAACATGAAGGTGACAATTATACCAAGTGTGATTGGTGCTTTTGGTACAGTACCTAAAGGATTATTAAAGGGACTGGTGGACTTGGAAGTTAGCGGACAAGTGGAGTCCATTCAAACAACTTCATTGTTCAGAACGGCCAGAATACTGAGAATAGTCCTGGAGACTTGAGGTGACTTGCTGACACTCAAACCCCAGCGAAAGACTATCAGCAAAAACTGATATGAAAAACTCAAATGAATAATTAATAATTATTATAATAGAAAAGAATCCTTACCAGAGAAATTGAATCACTATTACCAGCATCACAAAATAAAAACAAAATAAATATGACAGAATAGGCGCGGGAAAATAGCAAGTGTAAGTTAGGTGAAGAGAGAGAATGAAACAGTTTATCACATTTTTAGCGAATGTATCAAGCTGGCACAGACGGAATATGGAACAATTATCCATGAGTCACAACTAGGAATCGTGAAAGAGACTGAAATTTGACCACTCGGATTCATGCTAAACACACAAATCAGAATCCGTCTTAAATGTGGCACACAAAATCATCTCGGAGTTTGAGATGCAAATGGATCGCCCAATCAAGGCCAGTAAACTAGACCTAAATTTATCTAACAAAAAAATAATTAATTTTGCAGTTCAACAGTGTAAATATAATCAAAAGCAAAGAAGTGGGCAAAAAACTGAAACATTACGGAGATTTAAATAAATTATGAAACATGAAGGTGGCAACGAGATCCGCTATATTTGAAGCTTTTGAACTTTCCTTAAAAAGACAAATAGAGAGACTGGTAGAATTGGAGATTAGAGGAAGACTTTAGACCGTCTAAATCACAGCATTGAAGAAATTTGCTAACATACTCAGGAGAGTCCTGGAGAGTAGAGGAGACTCAAATTTCCTCTAGTTACAACATTTGGGAAAAAAACTAACTCGTAAAGTGTATAATAAAAGTTGCAACAAATCTGATGCATTTAGAAATAATTTCTTCTCAACTTTTCCTATGGGGGTAAAAAGTTTGATAGCAGAATAATAAAACAAGCATTTATTTGACATAACTCATTTTTAAATTTTAACGCAACTTCTTTTCTTAAAAGTTTTTTTTCTAAATTAAGTAGTAAATACTTATCATGTGCTTAAAAATCATACAGTGAAATCTTTTGACCAATCGTAAATTGCAGTATACTAGTAAATTTGGCATATACGTCGACCACTCAAAAGTCTATATTTGCTCTAAATATGATGTACAGATCGATCCTCGAAATATACTGTTAGTTACTGGTTGAATACTTTTATTGTCAATAAAATAACCTCCAAGTAACCTTTATTAAACTGTTTAGAATATCGATTGATAAAATCAAAGAAAATGGTTTCAAGATAACAAAGAAAAGAAGCAGAAGGTACCACACAAAAATAAATACCGACGCCAACTACGCCGATGACATAGCGCTTCTAGCAAATGCACCCGTCCAAGCCGAAACCCTACTATATAGTGTGAAACGAGCCGCCGCAGGCTTTGGCCTCCATGTCAATGAACACAAAACGGAATATATGTGTTTTAATCAAACAGGGGACATCTCCACACTAAACGGTAGCTCTCTGAAAATTGTTGACAAGTTCACCTACCTAGGAAGCAGTTTCTCATCAACCCAGACAGACATCGACACGCGACTGGCAAAGGCATGGACAGCTATAAAATGAAACGCAGTTTCTTCCAAGCAGCGATCGTGTCGATACTGCTATATGGATGCACTACGTGGACGCTAACAAAACCGATGGAGAAAAAACTTGACGGCAACTACACAAGAATGTTGCGAGCAATACTGAACAAGTCCTGGAGACAACACCCCACAAAGCAGCAGCTATACGGTCACCTACCATCCATCACAAAACTATCAAAATTAGACGAACCAGACCTGCGAGGCACTGCTGGAGAAGTTGGGACGAGTTCATAAGTGATGTACTCCTGTGGACCCCATTATATGGCCGAGCAAAGTCCGGGCGATCAGCTCGAACCTACATTGAGTAACTTTGTGTAGATACGGGGTGTAGCACTGAAGACCTACCGGAAGCGATGAACGTTAGGGAGGGGTGGCGAGAGAGGTCCAGGGATATCTGTGCTGATGGCATGACAAGATTATGATGATGTCATATAAGTATAGTAACAATAGCAATGTATGTACATCCAAAAACCTATCCTAATCTCACATGAAACTGTCATTAATCTAATACTAGATGTAATGGATGATCCACGAAATATATAATAGGTCACGGGTTGAATGAAGGCTTTAATCGTCCATACGTAACCTTTATTTAAACTGTTATGTCATATAAGTATAGTAATAATAGAAATGTATGTACATCCAAAAACCTATCATAATCTCACATAAAACTCATTAATTTATTGAATATGATGCCCGTGATTTTTTTCTGAAATCAGAATGACATCACCCAGATATGAAACATGTAAATATTACACATCAAAGATTCTTATGAATTCACAGTCAATCATGCTATCATTAAATTGTGCAAATAAATAACGTACCGTATTTGTCTGACTGGCCACCTGGGTGCTATGAGGTTCTTGTTAGTGTTTGCTGTCAGTTCAACAGCTGTTGGAACCAACGTGTGTTATAGTATTAATAATATACTTGATTTTTTATGCAGTTTTGTTATTTTCCATTTTCCTCAGTTTTTATTTGTGGAATATCTTCAAACACGAATTGGACAGGTCTGCGAGCTGGATTTACTGTAAATGGTGTATATCGATTGTTAGGAATACGTTTCTACTGACTGACCTCTCTGCTGTATAAATCAACCCTCCGTTTCTTAAAGATATTTCGTATTGAAAAAGTTGACTTATATGCTGTAATTTACGCTAATATTATTATCTAATAACAACTATTGGATTTACATTGATCATCATCATTATCATCATTTTGTCGTGCCATCAGCACGAATATCCCTGGCCCTCTCTCGCCACCCCTCCCTATCGTTCATCGCTTTCGGCAGGTCCTCAGGGCTACACCCCGTATCCTCACAGAGCTGCTGTAAGTTGGTTCGAGCTGGTTTCACTGCTTTTGCTCGGCCATGTGTTGGGTTCCATAGGAGTACATCACTTATGAACTCGTCCCTACTTCTCCAGCAGTGTCCTACATGTCTGTTTCGTCAACGTATAATGGGTTATTCAATGTCGACATTTGATTCATTCGTAAAGACTTTATTGTCATCAGCATAACAATATTTTCAATGTTCTAGGATATTTTTAATTGCCCTTTTTCTTTTTTTTTTTGACCATTGCAATATTAGACATCTATAATTTCTTATCTTGTTCTTTGTTATCTCGCCAACATGTAACGTCTTGCTTTGTTATTTTTTAATTCGTATGGTAGATTAAAAAAACGTCTGATCAATAAATGTTGCTTGATCAAACTGTTCAATTTTTCTTCTGTCAAAGAATCGCAACTAACACTTCTAACCTTGCATAAGAAATCGAAATCCTAATTTCTAAAAGATCTCGACGGGACTAAATCAATATACTCATATGGTTCAGTAATCGTTTGATTTCTGTGTATAAATGGATTTTGCTTCAGTGGGACAGCACCGATTTTCTAATCTGACTCGCAAAAAATAGACCCGAACTACGGTGAACGGTAAGAAAAAAATATATTCGAGTCATTATATTAGTAACAGTTATAACGCACGCTGTTCCTTGAAAGGCATGTACAAGCGAATGAGAAGATAATTAAATTCTTTGATAATAGATTTTCATGAAAATGTCAGGGTTGTATATTTTCACTGCCTCTCAAAACACAGACCGACTTTATTTTAAAAAAAGATGTTACTCAAACCAGAAAAGATGTTTGATATTCGCAGAACTACGATGACGTCAGCTACTAATTTTATTTAGAATTCTGAAGACAAAAGTCGAAGTCATTACAAAGAGAAATAAGATAAAATAAAACGGAGTCATGGTTTAGTCAAAGATATAACAAAAGGAATTTCAAAAAAAGGATTAGTCTATTTTAAGATTGGAGACAAGACAGCAGTATCAATATTAACGGCAATAATTCAAAACATATCTATTGAAATAATCATAATTCTGAAATTTTAAAATGTATAATGTTAAACTTAAAAAGCCAAGAAAATTGATAGATCAACCAAATATTAATAATTTTAACTACCCATCAGACATGAATGTAAACCCGATCGTTAAATGTAATATGGTATTGAAAACTGAATTACTACGAAAAATGGTACAACCTAACGAAAAAAAAAAAACAATGTACAAAGTCAATAAAAAAAAGTTTAGATAGAATTTTAAAAAAAAAGCAATCCTGACTAAAAAGTTATTGAATAGAAATTTACAAATATTTGCTGAGTTTTGCACAAAGGCAGTAGTATGAAAGAACCCTTTGAGACTGAACTCACTTTTAATGGCTTACAATCTAAGAAACAAATTCGATGCACTTCAGGAGATATCAGAAACACCTACTCTGAATGATTAATATGAGAATTTCGTCCATGTCCACTCAGAAGCGGTAGCAGAATGCAAACCAACTAAACAAAGAGCGAAACCTAGAGTCCCATGGGAGACATTAGCGGTTAGGAAAAAGTGTGCAGACGTGAAAACTGCTTCCAAATGCAATTGGAAGGACCCAACCAATATCGATGCGCTGAAACATAAGAACTCTCAAAATGAACTAACATATACCTAAAAGAACAAACAGAATACATACAAAATCAGATAAATAAGATAAGAGACTCGGTTGAAGATAGACAATTTAGGATAGCACGGCAGATGGTAAACGAGATGAACAGTAGGAAGAACGTTGCGAAAGCTAAACTGAAAGCCACCAGATAAAAAGAACTAATCCACATGTGGATACAACACTTCGAGAATTTACTCGGAAAACCTCCGAAAGATACACATGAACCAATTACGAAAATTATTAGTAATCAATTATATATCAAACTTGGACAGTTTACGCAAGAAAAACTCGGTTAAGTACTTAGAAAAATTAAAAATAGGAAAGCAGCCGGGCTTGATAAAACACCTCCAGAAATATGGAAGACCAGGGAAGTAGACGATATGCTGCCCAGAAATTTTAATGCTGTATATAATTAAAACTCAATAGACAGATGGACAAAGAGATGCATCCTCCCTCTCTCTAAGAAGGGTGACCTTGGAATAGCCAAGAGCTACCGAGGTATAACACTTACATCCATAGAGGCCAAGATCTACAATGCTCAACTAGGCAACCCCATAGAACCCAAATTTGAGAAGATACTTACGAAGAACCAAAATGGCTCTCGGAAAATCGATCAACGACATCACAAATTTTGACTATCCATCGAATTCTAGGTCTACGTGCAACCTTGAGGTAACAATATTGTTTATCAACTCTCCAAGGCCTTTGGCTCCATACACGGATGGAAAATAGAGTAAATACTATTCGTCTACGCCCTACGCAAAGAAACTGTCGCAACCATAATGATGCTATATAAAAACACGAAAGTAAAAGTCCTCTCCCCAAATGGAGACATGAACTACTTCGACATTGTAGCTGGCGTGCAGCAAGGATATATATTAGCCCCATACCTGTTTCACATTTTCCTAGACTATGTGCTTAGAATGTGTATTGATATAATGAAAGATAAAGATTTCAAGCTGGCAAAGGAAAGAAGCAGAAGATACCCCGCACAAACAATTATGGATGCAGACTACGCCGATGTCATAGCGCTTCTTGCAAATACACACGTCCAAACCGTATCCCTACTACACAGTCTGGAATGAGTAGCTGCTGGCATAGGCCTCCATGTCAATGCAGAGACGACGGGAAACATGTGCTTTAATCTAAGAGGTGCCATCTCCACACTAAATGGTAGTTCTCTGAAACTAGTGGACATGTTCACCTACCAAAGTAGCAGTGTCTCATCAAGCGAGAAAGACATCAACACGTTACTTGCAAAGGCATGGACAGCAATCGATAGTCTATCGGTCATATGGAAGTCAGACCAGGCCGATAAAATAAAAAGCAGTTTCTTTCCAATCAGCGGTCGTGTCGATACTGCTATATGGATGCACTACATGGACGCTAAGAAAACATATGGAGTAAAAGCTTGACGGCAATTACACAAAAATACTGCGAGCAATACTGAAAACGTCCTGGAAGCAACACCCCACAAAGCAGCAGCTATACGGCCACCAGCTACCCATTACGAAAACTATCAAAGTTAGACGAACCAGATTTATAGGACACTGCTGGAGAAGTAAGGACGAACTCATGAGGGACACACTCATGTGGACCCTTTCACATGGACAAGCAAAAGAAAAGACGACTAGCAAAAAGCTTTATACGGCAGCTCTGTGCCGACGCAGAATATAGTCTGGAGGACCTCCCGGGAGTGATAGACGATAGAGACCGGTGGCAAGAAAGGATCAGGGAGATTCGTGCTGGCAGCAGGACATGATGATGATGATCCAAGTTATAACGATAGGTTGTCAAAGTATGTATTTACCGAATATCTTAGCGACGGATAGGATGCGACACAAGGTCAATTTTTAAATAGAGTACTGCTCGTTCAAATTAGACTGGTTGACTTGCTAAATCTAAAGAACCCAGTCTTCCCTGATATATACCCATAGCCGGTGGGGGAGAAAAGTAGGTTAATGCTATTTTCATAAGCACGAAGTGAAATGCATACAGTCTCGTCTTGGATTCGAACTCAGGTTGCCGATCACCGATGTGCGAAAATCTTTAAAATTCCTGTTGTTAATGTATAATCATCCTCTGAATTACTGAATAATTTCATCATTGTTTTATTTTGATGATCTAATTGAAACTCCTGCTTTCCTTGTTATTTAACTCTAAATCTGTTATCTATTAAGCTTTTCTGAAACTAGTACACAGGCTTTAGATTGATTATAGTGTCTTCTATAACTAATTGATCACCCATTTAAGTATTCAACAATATTATCGCAACTAAACTTTGATCATCTCACAAGAACCATTACATTCAGCGTGACTTGACTCTAAGACAAATGTATGATATTTGTTAATGAAAATAACTCTAAAAGAATACGATATTCCATCCTACATCACAAACTGACTGACTTAAATATGGTAGACTCGAGACATCGTTTAACCACAAATTTGACGAAAAGTAATTTCTACCCCTAACTTCAAAAAGTCGGAATAACTACCAGGTCAGTCATACAATTATGGTTAGCTTTGATTTGATTTGGATTCTTTTTTTAATGGCTCATTAATATTCATGGGCTTTTTCGATGACAAAGCCATCCTTGCAACGTTAACATAAGGTACTATTAAACTCATAACTGGTAAAATGGTTCATACTTTTCCAACGTATGTTAGTTGAAACGTAAACCTGATAACGTGACTAGATTATTATGTCGCAGTTTGGCACGTCAACCATTACGCCCTCAGGCCATTATGATCAAGAGAGAATTGAAAATGCTGAAACACATTACCAAACACCTAACCGTGCCAACATCCACTATGTGGTCTCTGTAATTTCCCGTAAGCGTCGATGTATATAAACTGGCCCATTTTTTCTGCATGAAAGAATTCATTGACATGCCTCTGCTTTTTGGACATTTGTTTGCCAGACAGTTGCTTAGCTGTTACCAATAACAAAGCAACAAAAATAAATAGGTAATTGGTTAGAAGGTTAAACTTCTCTCGCTATAGAACCAATACCTACATCGGGTTATGTTATGCATCGGGAAAAATAGAAGCCATTACTTTGGAGTGACAATCTTAAAATATACAGCAAAGAAAACGGATTTGAATTCTAACAGCCTTATAAAAATGAGTTGTTTGTGTCGATATTTCACAAACAGAGATTTTAATTTAGGAATAAAATGCAAAGCAAATTCATATACTGCCATTCTGTTCATGAAGTTGAAAAGCGCATCTAACAAAAGTTTCCCATAACGTTCTTTTCATGTTTAATGCCTGTGGCGATCTCAGCTGACACTTGGCACCCCTGTGATAAAGGTAAAGTTCTATTGAAGTTTACTGTAATCTCATAGAAGTGAAGTGACTGATGAGGGTACACAATTATATATAGATAGGACAGAAACAATGATGCAGGTAAATGACGAAGTTGCACAAACATATAAAAATCATCGTATGAAAAGGAAAGTAATATTGCATTTATTACGAGGCGTTTCCGAAAAAATGAACGGTCTTTCTTTTTGTAACCTCCATATGTTTTTGGTTGAATATTTTTAAACTTTGATAACTGCTGAAGTTCATATATATGTTAGAAAAAAAAAAGAATAACTCATTGCAATTGACAAGACTGTTGTTTATTAATTGGATTTAACGGCATGTCAACCATTCTTGGGTATTTTATGCCTAATGATTAGGGAATGTCATTTATTTTATATTCATTAATCACAGGTTCAATCCGACTTGGAGTGGTAGTTCCGGTAATAATCCAATGATCAATATAATTGTGTGCCAGTTAGTTGTATTAGATAGGAATACATGAAACTATATAATTCTGTGCCAATTATTTGTAAGAGAAAATAATATCTGGAATCACATAAATATATGCAACATTTTAATATAATTGATTGGAAAATTTTAATTGAAACCATATAATTAAAACAAATGATTGATCTCAGCAGAAAATAACCCAACAGGGATTGACAGACTGTAAAAACAAACCAAAAATCACTCCTATGTAGTAAATAATCTAATAAAATATATACTCCAATAAGTAAATAATCCAATAAACTAAACCATACCAAGAGGTATGTCGCTGAAGCGTTGTGGCTAACGTGCAGGATTGAGATATTGTAGCAAGACGGTTCGAACTACAATAGCACCGTAACGTACACTTTCGAAAGAATGCTCTTGGGGAATATATGAACCCATTATTTGGCCTAATGTGTAGAGTATTCGCCAATGATCCGGGAGACCGGAGTTCAATCCCAGGTCGAGTCATACCAAAGACTCAAAAAATGGTACTTGATGCCGCCTTGATAAGCACTCAGCACTATAAGGTGAAGATCAAGGGTAAAGTGGAGCAATCCTGGGAATGGAGAAGCGCCTTCTCCTACACCTTGGTGTTGTAGCTATTGAAAAGGGAGACTTCGGGTCACCCCCAACTAAGGACGACGACTAATACCCCAGCTAATACTCTACTGTCTTTCTACAAGGATGGCTTTGGCATTAAATTATCAGTAACAGGTTGATATACCATTAAACAAAGAAATTTAACTAAAGTAACATTGTTGATAAAACAATCGGAGTTAAAAAAAGAACTATATTTGGGCAAAGCGGAATGTTTATAGAAACGATGCAACCTTCTTGTATTTGAACTATGTTAATTACTTTGTAACCCTAAAAAAAATTACTTGTCGATAGTCCAATCTGAGAAAATGGATTGATTGGAGATTTTTTTCGGTGATCGAGTTAAACGCTTGACTAAATCATTGACAACATCAAACAATGCAGATCTGATCCCTTTCCATACTATATACTCCCAGTTTCACGAATGTTTGCATACAAACACTATATTATTTATTTGTTGAATACTGCAGATTACTGGTGAAATTTTCTATTAAATTCGTATCAACTTTTTTTTTTCAATAAAATCTTTTGTCTATGGAAAACAATATGTTCGAATGTCGCGAGTGCATTATTCAATTGTTTTAACTGCAAAATAATTCTGTTTGTGAAAAGTTTTGACATTTGATTAACATTGATCCAGGGAATTTATGTGCATTGGAAATTAGAAATTGTTTTTCTGAATAAACAAATAGATATTTATTTAATTTAAATCTAAAATTCATGAATTTCCATCCATCTCTTTCTTCAGATTTTTTTAATTTGTTAATCTGATAAAAAAAATAGATACTGTGAAACGAAAGTTGAATAGTAAACAACAAGATCACTTATTTATCTAAGCATTTATTGATTAATGGATTGATTTTTGTGGCATGGGGTTATTTTATGCTCTGAGGTTTGGGAATTATACCTTTTTTTATTTATATTTTTATGTAGTTTCTAAGGTGTTTTTTTGTTGGTTTTCTTTTTTTTTTTTTGCACACAGTTATATGATATCAAGTATTCCTTTCTAATACAAATAATTTGCAAAAGGATCTATTTCACTCATAGATCGCACAATTTTAGTAACAACCACAGTGGTTTAAAGTGAACCTAGGATTAATGGCAAGGAAAGAGGGCACCACAATGCCGAGATCTCTAAAACTGGAGCCTCACGATCAAATGCAGTTTAGCGTCCTATCAGGATTTTCCCTTTTTTACTGGGATTCTTATCCCTATACAAGGAATACAGTTAACATATTCTAAGTCCGACTGATAGAGCTGAGGAGATTAAGATCTATTTTACTTCGTTCATCTTCATATTTTGGGGTTCTATAGAGCAGTTTTAGATAGAAAGAAAAATTATCGTTGGATTTTCAACTTCTCAGTATACACATTTACCAACCCCTCCACTCGGGCAGGATATGACACAAGGTCAATTTTTAAGCAAGGTTTAACAGGTTTGAATTCAGAGTTTTCCTTCTACTAGACTAGTTGTCGCACCAAGGCTGAAAAACCTAGTCTGCCCTATTATTTACCCATAGCTGGAGGGAGAATAATTGGATTCATACCTTTCCCAAGAGTATTAGTGCTATGGGAAATGCCATCAGTCCCGTCCAGAATTTGAACTCATGTTTCCGTGTCCATTTCCTACGACGATAACCATTACACCACGGCACTTCTCAGTATGCACAATATTTTTTCTTCCGTCTTTAGTTGAGTCATTTTCTCTATACTCTTGAAAACCAAACATACAGCAAACCATGCGATGAACAAAAATTATTTCCCCCCCCATATATGAGGTAAAAGTTATTTTTTACATTTCTTCTTAGTCCCTGTCTCACTCTGTTTTGCCAGAAAAGACATATGTTGCCATTTAATTAGGTCCAGTGACCTACCATTACTACAGGGGTCAATCTCGAAAAGTGGAGGTCCTGGAAAAGTCAATACATCAACAAATCAGATATAGAGGACTTTCGTTTTGACCGTGGTTAATATAGATATTAGAAAGTTTCTGAAAGTCTTACAAAAGAGAGTTATCAAGACAATCGTTTGCTCACACATACACATACCAAAAAATCATTTGTACAGACTGGATGCATGTATATATACCTACACGCACATACACACACGTATGTGCAAACACACACACACACCCATAAATATATACGTGTGTGTGTGTATATTTGTATGTGGACATCCTATTGTTAAAGTAAAAACAGATGTCTGACCAATAAATCCCACAACGTGATAGTGATTCTAGGGTTAGGGAGTAGCCGGGGTTAGTGTTCTGGACTGCCACATATAAATAAGCAAGTTCAAACTCCAGTCATGACATTATGTTAGCTATTGATCTAATACTCTTGGCATAGTTATAAACTCTCTTGTCTCCCGAGCTATAGGTGACATATTACAACTCCTGTTCTTCTATATGGACGGCTTTTGCATTAAATAACCCACAAAGGTTGATATTTCATTAATCTAAGAAACCAAGGCAAACCAGACTCTGAGGTGAGGTATGAATTCAGAGCCAAAGCACCATTACCACTAATTGAACGCGCTCCAGAAATATCTTACAATACGGCCAGACTTTGTTGGTTTCCCATCATATCGGGGGAATGCCAGATCAATACATAGCCTATTTGTTCTATTCACAACATTTCAGCAACGCAACGTTAATTCAATGATGTAAGATTTAAATTAACTGATAAGATGTCACGTCATTACACAAAGTGAACGACAATAAAATTCTTGGGAAATTGACTTGGGATGTCAGTCTAAAAGATCTCAATAATCAATCGTTAATTCAGTGATGTTAATTTGAATTAACAGACGAGATGATAACGTCAGTTGAGAGTCAAGTCAATGTTCAACGTAGGTCAAGTTCAAACGATTAATTTTCTTAACTGATAACCAGCGCCGATAGCCTAAGGGGTTCTACAAACGACTAAAAACCCTTGATTCTTGGTCTTTTCTAATGATTTATAATCTCGCTATCAGATTTACCCCATTATTGTCACTACGAACTAATTTTAGTGAGATAGCTCTGCACTTATTTATGGGGGGGAAATTTTAATTCTTTCCCAGCATCACATGTCTTTACAACGTGGATGCGATTACATGGTTTTCCCCAGAAGTAACAGGACATTCACCGTGAGATTGTGTCTAAGGTGCTTGACTGCCAAATCGTAGTAAGTGTTTTCGAACCCTAATTGCGCTATTACATTCTCTTCCGGACTAATGCCCAAGAAATAGGTATGAAACCGTTAATCCCCACTCCCCAGAGTAAGTTAAATAACACCAATATCGTTCTTCTTGAATAGATATGGCATTAAATAACCCACAAAGTATCATATGTTATCAAGCAACAAAAAAAAGCAAAAAACAAACCTGCGATCGCTAATCTTTACTAACTGCCAACTTTCATGAAAGTATTTTGTAAATGATGTTTTGCAGATATGCTACAAAACACCTGTACCGATAAGAAAGCCTTCATCAAATAATGATGGTGTGGTCAGGCATTGTTTCGGGGGAATAGCATCATTACCACATTCATATATTCAATAAATGTTTTTGTTGTGGCGGAATCACCTACTAATGGACTCAACCACTCTCCATAAATACCGGAAGACGTAGCAATACGAAGTCGTCCCAGTTCCAGAAGCTAACCTCGCCCCCCCCCTGCGGGGTTATGCAAACTAACTTACCATCCTATGTTCTTATAACCGACCTTTGTTCTGGTAAATATGTGTCTATACTATAACCGTGGTCTTCTGTTCTCTTTGTGACCCTTTCCCCGGGCCATAACAGTTTTCTTGCTGATATTTTTACAATCGGTGTTTATATATATATATATATATATATATATAAATCATCACCTTGTCGCCCTATCAGCACGGATATTCCTGACTGTCTCTCGCCACACATCCCTATCATCGATTGCTTTCGGCAGATCTTCAGGGCTACACCCCATATCGGCACAGAGCTGCTGTATGTAAGTTCGAACTGGACGTCCTGCCTTTGCTCGTCCATGTGAAGGGGTCCACAGGAGTACATCACTCACGTGCTCGTCCTTACTTCTCCTGCAGTATCCTGCGTGTCTGGTTCGTCTAACTTTGATAGTTTTCGTAATGGATGGTAGGTGGCCGTATAGCTGCTGCTTTGTGGGGTGTTGTCTCCAGGACTTGTTCAAGATTGCTCGCAGCATTATTGTGAAATTGCCGTCAACCTTTATCTCCATCCGTATAAGCAGAGTCCATGCGGTGCATCCATATAGCAGTATTGACACGATCACTGCTTGGAAGAAACTGCGTTTCATTTTATCGGTCAGTTCTGACTTCCATATGACCGAAAGACTATCACTAGCTGTCCATACCTTTGCTAGTCGCGTGTTGATGTCTTTCTTGGTTGATGAGGCACTGCTCCCTAGGTAGGTGAACTTGTCAACTATTTTCAGAGTGCTACCGTTTAGTGTGGACATTTAACTTAGGTTAGTGTAGACATGAATCAACGGCCCCTGGTGACTGTTAGCTTCTTGCCTATGCGATCATCAGAGGAAAACTCCAGATGAGAAAGTAACAGGCGTAACAGCATGTTGTATGTAAATACGTGTCCAACTTAAATTCACCCATATTTAGGAGGTGGACAGGGACTGCCCAACTTAAATTCACCCACAGTCTGGGAGTGGACACGGACTTACCTATTCTTGTTAATAACGAAATTAGAGATTGTAAAAAACATTCCAATTTATCCTTTATTTCACCAAACCACACCCTTCTTTAGAAGCTGGCTACTTTTTAACACGTGATATTTTAATCAATTCCCAAACAATTATAAAATTTTAACACTTTTCTTATCCCTAAGTGCTTAAATACATATCACCGATTCTGGAAATACACTGTTCTTTCAACAGGAAGTGCTTTTAAACCCTTTTCTCTTTTCGTTTTTTTTCCCTCTCAATTAATTCTTTTAATTAAACCTCCCACTCCCACCACTACCCTCACATTAGGAATCACAAAAGTCATCATTTAAAAAAAAAACTTAATAACTTTTTAATAGAATTAATGTTTCTGTATATTTTATTGACTCTTGAAAATTGATTTTGAAATATTTATTTCAAATGCCCCCTTTTTAATTAAAAAAATGTTTTTATTTTTTCAAATAGTATGTAACTTTTGCACCAACTTATATAATCGTAAATCCAATGAATCTATAAATAATTTCAAGATAATTCCTTAATGCAATACAGCTTTTACAGAAATATTATGAACAATTAAAAAGAAAGAAACGGTAAATTCACATCATATTTTTTCGAAGATTTTTTTTTTAAAAATCCAATCTCAAGGATTCCCAATAGTCTTCACATTCTTTTTAATCACATCAAATACGGCGAAAAGATTGAGTTATTGCCGAGAAAATTAAACATTGATTTTTTTTCAAACAGACAAATCTGTGTCATAATTCATGAAAAAAAATCAATTCAATTCAGAAAAGAAATCATGGTTATTTTCTTTTATTTTCTTTTAAGGAAAAAAAAATTAAAAAAGTCTAAATTGTTTTGAAATGTATAGAGCGTAAATTTTCCCCGGTGACAGTGAAAAATTTATGCTCAAGCACGCACGCACGCACGCATCTATCTTTATATATACATATATATATATATATATATATGTTGTACTTCCCTGAATTATTAATAAATCTGGAGTTTTAAGTTGAAATGTATTTAGAATTTAAAAATTTAAAAAAATTAATTTACTATAATTCCAAACGGTACTAAAACCTAAAATCCGGAAGTGGGAGAAATGGGGAGGAAACTCTTTACCCCTCTTTTACCGCCTCCCACTCCCCCTGTGTCTATTCTGAATTATTTTATCCATTAGAACTGAAGAAGTCCTGGTATTTTTGGTGTTATTGGTTCATATCAATACCCATAAAAGGATGGAAATAAATTTATAATCCTAATGTGAACGGTTTTTGTTTTTCTTAAAGAAATATATATATATATATATATATATATATATATATATATATATATATATATATATATATGTTATACCACCGCTACTAATGTCTGAAGCTTGTTTAAAACAAAAGAATCTTAAATTAGCGGACTTATACTGTGCATAATTCTACTATTTATTGGTTTTATAACCGGTCTGCTTCTTAAGCATTTTATTCTTTCTCTCTCTTTCTGTTTTTCTCTTTCTCTCTCCATCTCTCTCTCTCTATATATATATATATATATATATATATTTGTTCTCCCTCTTTAACTCACTCACTCCTTGTCACTCCCTCTGTCTGTCTCTCTCTGTCTCTCGCTTTCTTTTTCTCTCTATATATGTGTGCGTGTGTGTGTGCTTGATTTTTTTTCTTTTAAACATGTTCGATTAAACAGGACAGACATGACGGCATTACGATTGAGTCCATCCTATTTTGTTGTAATTTCGGCAATGGTTCATTGAGAAAACATAGTTTTAACCTACATAATGATTGACAAAATGTATTACGTAATGTCGACGATGTTCTCCTTCTCATCAATAGCAGAAATGAACAAGATAATCGATAATCGACCTTCCAAAAATTCCGAACTCAATTTTACTCATAAACTCAACACCAATAATAAGCTCCCATTTCTTGATGTGTTCATTGACAAAAGTAACAACACTTTTACAGCCTTCCCCTAGAATAAAAAAAGAACTTAATCCAGCACTCTCAATTATAAAAGTGAATACCCAGACGAATTTTAAAAAATCAATAATTACAAATTTAATAGATCGTACCAAACTCATCTACTTCTCCAAAACAATCTTGTACTCTTAAATTTAAAAAAAAACATTAAGCATCTACTTTCCAAACAAGATTTTCGATGAACAATAAAACGCACCATTAAAAATATCAATCCTAATTGCAATGCAAATAGTAGTACATCAAACAAAACAAAATGTATTAAACTATTTTACTTACAAAATGCATAAGTAAAAGTAAAGTTTGCGACTTCAGTGGAGGTTGAACCAAAGGCTCCATTTTCAAGAGCTACGACACCGAGGTGTAGGGGAGGGCGCTACTCCATTCCCTAAATTGCTCCACTTTACCTTTGATCCTTACCTTATAATACTGAGTGTTAAGCAAGGCGGAATCAAGTACCATTTTTTAAGTCTATGGTATGACTCGACCTGGGGTTGAACTCCGGTCTCCCGGACCATTGGTGAACTCTACTCAATAGGCCAATGCACAACAAACTCCATGCTATATCACTAAAATTCAAATAACATTTCCCCAACCGATTGTAAGAATAAAATAAAATAAAACCCTTTAAGTATTATCTTTAATTCAATAGGACTAAGCTCGTCCTTAATAACTTTTCTCCCTTAAATAATTAGCTCAGTACGACCATTGTGATGAACCAGTTTTAATATCCAATGGGAGAATACATCTCCAACAAAGTTAGTATCAACATTGACCTGACTACTACAGTTGTATCGAGACGTTTAACACTTCCCTTTTCTGACACTAATTGCATCTCTCAATACCCCCGAACTCATTCGTACTCCACCTCTGAATAAGGAAAAAGTATAACTTAAAACACAAAGAAAAAACAAAAATCTCCATGTTCTGGAAGCTCTGCAAATAAAGATTAATAAATCTTCCTAAAACAAGATCAACTTCGAATATAGCAGCCACATTCTAAAATGCCTACGGTATATATTTTTCGCCAATTCTTCCTCTTTACTCTTGTAAAATTATTTTCTTTCGTAAATTTCCCTCCTACGTATTCTTCCTTTGATTTTTTTATTTAGATGTATATGATTCATTACTGTTTGGCATTTCATTATTCACTACTCTAAAATTGGCTCTAGCGATTTGAGTAGACACACACACACCTCAGTGTATTCTCACATACATGTACATCTAATATTACATTATTTAAAAAAATCTAAAACACCTCATTGTAAAAACTGAAATTTTAAAAAATTTCTCCTTAAATACTATATTCCATATTTTCTCTGCCTAATACCAACATTTCTTTAATATTTTTCACTGAAATTGTTTAAAACATTATTTATGCGCCTTCAATTCCATAAAAGGTATTATGGCACTACCCCATCACTCCTCTCGTCAAATAAGCTCTGGAGTGAAATGCGCCTGAATCTGTCCCAAAATTTTAGCACTACTTTGATGAATCCTTGTCGATGCTTTAATGAAATTTCATTAAAGTTCAATCAAACTTTTTACTATACAGGAGTTAATATAAAAGTGGTTAATTTCTGATAATATAAATTTTTTACGTTAAAATGCTAAACCTCCTGTTTTTCCGAGACATAAGACCAGTAAAAAAATTCTATAGAGAAAAAAGTACCAAAACACAAAGGGCCATACAAGAAGATCCAGTGGCTCAATTTTTGGTGATTTGGAAGATTATCTCAGCACCACATTACCATCTACATTATCGACAAAAATAGTTGTATTTTTGTGCATTCTGTACAACGAACTTATGACCCCAACCGCAGCCAACATTTATTTAATTTACTCATATCAGGTCACTATTTTATATTCCATCTTTACGTCATAGGAATTAAAAATTCATCTTTTATTATAACTGGTTTCATGATAAATACCAAAGACGTGCTGGTCACCTAAAATATCAAGTTTTCAAAGAAGGAAATGAGACAATTCTCCAAATGATAGAAGGAAATGTCCTGTGCAGAGAATGAAAAAAAATTATCAGCTGAATAAGCAGAGCCAATTTTAAGATGAATGATTTAAGGAACAAGCATTTGGTTTGGTGTGGTTTTGTTGTATTCAAGGTCAAATGCTATATACAGTGACACGCATCAAGTATTGGATACATGTTATTTTCTGTTATAACTCTAGTGTATGTTCGCCATTTTGCCTGATATTTGGTAAGTAATATCTCGTAAATTTATTTTAGTTGTATGTGGAAGGAAGGTTTAACTCAAGGTTGATCCTTTTTTTATCAAAGTTCAAAATCACCCAATGCAAAAAAAATTGGATACATGACACTTTTTTCAAATCTCCAACCGAAAATTTGTATTTTAAAAGACTTTAAATATTCAAATTTTCGATAGTATTAGAATGTTATCTCTGACCATTCAGAGAAGCACACAATTTTTTACAAGTTAGGGCTACTAATCATCTGACTCTTTGATGTGCATTTTGCAATTCAAGGATTAAAAATGGCAAAAACTAAAGAATTATCCAGAGATATGCAAGATAGAATCATTGAACATCACAAAGGAGGAAAGGTTACCGAAAAAAATTAGCAAAGAAATGAATCTAGCACTAAGGACAGCGGGAAATATTATCAGAAAGTATGAGAAGTATGGCGAGTGTACAGCAAAACTTCCAAGAAATGTAAGACCGAGAATAATGAATTAACGTACTTCAAGGTGGATCAGCGGAAATGTGCAAATAAACCCCTTCATTACTCGTTCTGAAATTAAAACTTATCTTGAGGGTTCTGGAATTAATGTAAGTAAGGATACCATTAGCAGAGTCCAATATCGTTCAGTCTTTCATTCAAGATCACCAAGAAAATTGCCTTTACTGAAAACCAAACATGTCAAAGACCGATTAAAGTTTGTCGAAACTTATGAAAAGAATGCTATGCAATTTTGGGAAAAGGTAATCTGGTCGGATGAAACGAAAGTTTAACTATTCGGAAGGAACACAGCGACTAGTGTTTCGTGAAAAAATGGCACCGCCTTCAAAAAGCACAATACCATCCCCACAGTTAAGTTTGGGGGTGGTTCCATTATGATATGGGAATGCTTTTCGTCCAAGGGCACTGATGAGTTACTTGTTATCCATGGTAGAATGAATGGTAGCATGTACAAGGCGATTCTAGAGAAGAACTTTAGGAATCTGCAACTTCTTTAGGACATGGTGGGATCAACACGACGATGATCCCAAACATACCGCAAAACTTATAAAGGAATGGTTTGAAAATATTGATTATAGTATTTTCAGTTGGCCAAGTCAGTCGCCTGACTTGAATCCAAATGAGAATTTGTGGAATACTTTGAAGGTTAAAGTTCATGAGCGGAATCCACAAAATATCAAGCAATTAGAGGAATTATGCAAGGAGGAATGGAGTAAAGTAACGCTGGATCAGTGTGGAAAACTTGTGGCCAACTATAGAAAGAGACTGGAAGCAGTGAAACAAAACAGAGGCTACGAAACAAAATATTAAATTGATGTATCCAATACTTTTGCATAGGGTAATTTTGAACTTTGATAAAAAAAAAAAATGGATTCAACCATGAGTTTTTAATTTTCCTTCCACACACAAATAAAACAACTTTACGAGATATTATTTACCAAATATCAGGCATAATGGGGAACATAAACTAGAGTTATAACAGAAAATATCATGTATACAATACTTATGCGTGTCACACTATATATATATATATATATATATATATATATATATATATATATATATATAGCGGGGTGTATGTGTGTGTGTGCACGCGATTTTAATAGTCTCATTTATTGTTATCAAATATTAATAATTTTATATAATTTTAATCATTTGTTTTCACGCAGTTAAATGGTTTCAGGTATTGCCATTCATGGTTTGTATAGGGTTAAACCACTTCAATTGCACATTTAAAAGAAAATGAATTTACTTAATATCAAATATTTGTTTACAAGCAGTTAAGTAGGGAACAAAGGAAAATAAGAAAGAATATTCTGAATCGGAGAAAGAAGAGCACAGAGAGAGGCATAATTTTGAGATCTTAAGAAGCAGAATTGGGGGTTCATCAGGATTACAGCAAAAGATGAGAAGAAGCTCGGCCTACTGAAACCAGCGAGGACCAAAGACAGACGCCCGTCGATTAAATACAAGTACAAACAAACAGAAGGTTGAGAAGGCTCGAAAAAGAACATGAACTACAACTGTCTCTTTTAAAATCTCTTTTCTAGATCATGAGGAACAGCCGTCACACAAGGTCTCAAGCCGACAACCAGACTTAGATAAATACCGACTACTGCAAATACTCGACTCTAGATGACTCTATATTCAACAGGAGAATAAAATTTATCTCTCTTAAAGAGAGAATACAAGACAGCCAAAGTTCAAGAAATAGAAGTAGAACATTTTACAATTTCTGCTGGATTTTATTCCTTGTAAATAAGTTCAATTTCTAAAGACTGAGCAGCGTCTATCGGTGAAACGTAAAAGCTGCATGTCTATTTGAATTACTTAAGATCTCATGAGAAATCGGTATGTGGCGTTTTAAACAGTAGGAGTGAGCAAGGAATTGAATTAACAGATTTTGTTTGTTTGTGAACAGACACAGCTGCATGTCTATTTCATATGAAATATGAATATAAACATTTTTTTTTTTACAAAATTTCAATGTTTACGGGAAAACGTTGAACATTAGTCAATCGTAATCTTCATGATTTGGTTTGATTTTTCATTCCTTTTTCGATTGGTAACTTTTTGACTGATATTAAATTTTGCTTCGCAGTATGGTGGCGTGTCATTAAGTTATCAGATATTTACACAGCACACTAAAATAGTAAAATACTAAAAGTTATCAAAATAGAAAATCAAGAGACATGATCACAAACTTGCATCAATAAATCTATAAAAGGGTTTATGGATATTATGTGATTTTTAGACTATTTTCAGGTTTTAATGTTAGAATAATCTAATGGATTTTAGTCAGTGAATTAAGGCCAGTAAAGGGCTTTTTTAATAATTACAATTACATTTATAAGTAATGAAATTATTTTCAAAAATGAATACTCAATATTGTGTAAAATATTTTTGTCTTTATGATACACACACACACACACACACACACGGGGGGGGTGTCCTCGTGGTGTAATGGTTAAAGCGATGGACTGCAGAATCGTAGTAAACGAGTTCGTACTCCAGTCGCGCTATTACTTTCACTTTCGGGCAAATACACTTGGGAAAGGTATGAACCCCCTTATCCTCCCAGGTATGGGTTGAATAGTACCACTACTGTTCTTCTTGAAAAATGGCTTTGGCATTACATAACCTACAATGCCATTAAAACAAAGAAACCAAACCAACACACACACACACTCACATATATATATATATATATATATATATAAATGAGGTGCTTACGATTTCCAGACTTTTTTCTTATTGGCATTTAAAATTGTCATAGACTCTTAAAACTTCAGTAACTTTTTGCTATATTTCTTATGAGATGACTGTCCAATTTTTATGATTTCAGGTTCAAATGAACAGCTACAGCAGTAATTGGAATACACCCTACTAAAATCTGATTGTCTCGGCTGGTGAATTTCAAAAATGCAATCTGGACGTGACGATACTTAAGAAGAACGATATGCAATAAAATTCTATTTTAAACTTTGATAAAATGCTGCAACAGAAACGTATAGAATGCTTCATACTGCTTTTGGAGCATCTTGCATGATGCTCCAAAAGCAGTATGAAGCATTCTATACGTTTTTAAGTGGCATAAGAGATTCAAGGAAGGCAGGGAATCTGTAAGGGATGATGAGTGGTGTGGAGGTGTGGGAGGTGTAAGGAAATCCATACACCAGAGTTGATTGGCCAAAGGGTTAGGGTTCGGGTTACTATGTTGAGGTTTTAAGGGAGTTCAGGAAGAGATTTCGTCGGAAGAGGCCAGCACTCTTCAAATTGGGTCAGTGGCATTTCCACCAGGACAATGAACCAAGTCCACAACTCCATCCTTGTCACAGACTATTTGACTTAGATGGGCTTCAAGACAGTCCCTCAGCCTCCCTATTGTCCAGACCTTGCTCCCTGTGGCTTTTGTTTATTCCTTAAGCTCAGAGGCTGTCGTTATAAGACAATTGAGGAGATGAAAGAGGCTGTGACGAAGGTCATTGACACGCTCACACAAGAGGACTTCCATAGGGCCTTTCAGAAGTTGTTGGAAGGGTACAACAAGTGCATTGCAGGCGAAGGAGATTACTTTGAAGGGGACTAGAGTTTCATGTGTGTACTATCAATAAAAGTGCCCATACGAAACAAGTCTGTAAACTTATCGTATGCCCCTCGTATATATATATATATATATATATATATATATTCTAAACTGCGATTAACGGGTTTAGATTAAGAGTTTTCTTTCACCTGGCAATGTAGGTTTTAAAAAAGTCTGTCCTACTATTTATGCATAGCTGGAAAAAGAATATTTTGGTGAATATATTTTTAAATATATTAGCTCTTTGTGAAATGCAATCAGCCATGTCCAAACTTGGGTCGCCCTATTCTCATTACAATAACCATTACACCACGAGCGCCTCCATATCGTGGAAGTAAAACTCAGAGCTATGATATATATATATATATATATCGAAATAAGTAATGGAATGAAATCAGACAGCATGGAGATAAATTAAAAACCAATGTAATTCGAATAAACTAATCAAAATTTGAACAAAATAATCAAAATTATACTTTCCCTCAGTTTTTTTTTTTCTCTACGACTGTTTTCTTTTTACATTTTCGTTAAAAGACTTAAGAATTTACGTACGGTCGATATTCATGTGATTTGACCCAATTCAATTATTTACATGAGGTATATTCGTAGTCTACTTTCTTTTCTTTCCTTTCTTTTCTTTTCTATCTCTCGATTCTTTTCTTTTCTTCCTTTTTCTCTCCTCTCTTTTCTTTTCTTTCTTTCTTTTTTCTTCTCGTTTTCTTTTCCTCTTTCTTCTCTTTTCTTTTTCCTTCCTTCTTTATAATCTGTTGTATCTTCTAGTGGTTCCATTTGTTTATCATCATTGCCTGATAAAATCTCGTGTTAGTTTTTCGAAAAAGAGCGCTGATTAAATGATTGAAAGATTACATGATCTTTCTTTTTTGTCTTTTTTTCCTTCCCTGTTTTATTATTACACATCAATCGCTATTCTATCAACACTTGGTATCACCATTCTTAAGTCCTGACGAAGGTTAATTAAAACCGATACGTTTAACGTCAATTTTCCTTTATAATAAATTAATCACTCTTGATTACTTCTTTTTCAATTTTTCTCCTTATTATATATATGTGTATATAAAGGTAAAAGGTTACGACACAAACTTTCATGTGCTCGAACTTCCGGGAACATTTTACTGATGCGTATGAAATGTACTGACATTTGTTCTCAGAATATATTTTTATCCAGTATTTTTCGTTTCAAACCTCATACAGCAAGTATATTACTTTTTTTTTTTTTTTTTTTTTTGTGGCTATCCAGAGAACATGGGTGCCTTATGTCTGCCAGCTTAATTTCCAATGTAGTATATTTTGATGACTCGATAACTTCACTGTAAGTGTTTTTTATGACATGTACGATTCTTATTACAGGATCTGGAGACACTGGTCATTCCGAGCCCATCATATGACACACATTCTATACGTCATGACTCATTTATTCGCCCAATCACTAGATACAGACACACACACACACACACACACACATATGTGTGTGTGTGTGTGAGTGATGATTGAACGTTGCCGAACAAATGAGTCATGACGTATAGCATGTGTATTATATATATATATATATATGTCATATCATCATCATCATGTCGTGCCGCCAGCACAGATATCCTTGACCCTCTCTCGCCATTCCTCCCTATCGTTCATCGCTTTTGGCATGTCTTCAGGGCTACATCCCGTATCCTCATATAGCTGCTGTATGTATGTTCGAGCTGGCCGTCTTGCTTTTGCTCGGCCGTATATGACTTATGAGCTCGTCCCTGCTTCCCCAGTCATGTCCTGCATTTCTGTTCGTCTAACTTGGATAGTTTTTGTGATGGGAGGTATGTGGCCGTATAGTATCTATATATACATGCAAGATTAAAATTTAATGGTAAAGCCTTTTAATCAATGAAATCTCTACTGCAACTTTCTTTCAACTTTACAGTGTAAAAGAAGAATATTTTAACAATAAAAAAGAATCACAACTTATTTTGACGTCACCGATTCTCAGGTGAGTAGGGATCGGCACGTTATATATATATATATATATGTGTGTGTGTGTGTGTGTGTGTGTGTGTGTGTGTGTGTGTGTGTGTGTGTATCAGCATTGTCAAAGACCATTATGATCATAATTGTTACATTTACTATTATTTACTCATTAGAGTTTGTTTTTGTTTTTTCATATCAGCGTTAGCTGATGGTCTTTCACTGGAGTTTGAGTGTCAACAATCTCCTCAAGTCTCCAGGACTCTTGTCAGTATTCTCGCCGTTCTCAATAAAGCAGCAGTTAGGATGGTCTCCACTCGTCCGCAAACTTCCAAGTCCTCAAGTCCCTTTAATAATTCTTTAGTTACTGTAACAAAAACAGCAATCACAGTTGGTATGATAGTCACCTTCAATTCCATAGTTTTTTCAATTCCCTAGCAAGGTCGATGTACTTATCCTTCTTTTCACATTCTTCCAGTTTTATTTTGTGGTCAGCCGAGACAGCAAAATCGACAATTTTAATAACTTACTTTTTTTGTTGATTATTCTGTATGTCAAAGTCCCATTGGAGTTTATGTGTGTCATTTTTTAGGATAGATGCTGGAGTGTGCATATATCATTTGTTCAAATGGTCAAATATAAATGTCTTGCACATCTCCCAGTGGATCATCTTGCCCACCCAGTCGTGTCTAGTCTTATATTCCTTCTATGCTAATTTGCTGCATTCACTTATAATGTGATTGACGGTTTCATCTCTATCACCACATAACCTATACTTGCTATTTTTTTGCGTCTCATCTATTCTGGCTTTGATATGATAGGTTCTTATGGCGTTGTTTTGTGCTGCGATGAGGAGAAATTCTGTTTCTCTCTTAGAGTTTCCTTTTCTTAGCCACGTCTTGTTTTTCTCGTGTGAGATGTTGTTTATTAGTCTTTTAAACCGCCCAAAGAGTTGTTTTTCTTCACATTTTTGTTTCCTATTTATTGTCATACTATTGCCCATCGTGTGGTCAGTAACGTTTCTGATGGCTTTAATCAGTCCCCCTTCGTGTTTTTCTATGTAGTTCTCGAGTCGTTCTTCGATGCATAAACGTTGGAAGTCCTATTCCTTCATCTTTTCTTGATACGTATAGTCAACGTCGTCTCTGGGATGTAATGACCTATGCATGGTCATTAGTTTTCTTGTTCTTTGGTCCATTTTTTAAGTTCATCTCTGGTCCACTTGAGAAAGGGTCCCGAATATCTAACGAGGGATCCCGCCCAGGTATTTATCCCTTTTATAAGGTTTTTGCTAGTGAGTTTTGTCTCGAGTAGTTTTCAAGTTCTCATGCAATATTCTTTTTTTAACTTTGTCTACTTCTTTGATGGTGTCAGCCTCCAAGATGCCCAAGTATTTGTAGGTTTCGTTTTCTCCGGGCGTTCTTATCTTGTTTTGATTTGGTAGTTCCATTCCGTCAGTTATATGTCGTTTGCTACTTTTCATTACAAACAAGGCACATTTTTCTATACCAAATTCCATTTCTATGTCCTGACTGTATATTCTAACTGCGTGTATAAGAGTTTCCCGATCTTTTCCATTTTTTCCAAATAGTTTGATGTTATCCATGTACATTAGGTGATTGATCTTTTCCTGCGATCTACTAAGTTTGTATCCGGCTAGGCATTTTCAGTGTATATGGTTAAGTGGCATTATGGCAATTATGAATAGTAACAGTGATAGTGCATTTCCTTGAAAAATACCTCCTTGGATCTTTTCTTTGGCAAAGCTTCTTCCTCCTGCTGTCAATTCCAATCTCCAGGTTTTCATGGTTTTCTCGGTAAAGTTTATGACTTCATCTGACATTTTGTACATTTTGAGGCAGTTTATCATCCAGCTTTGCGGAACCATATCATATGTCTTTTTATAGTCAATCCAGGCTATGGCTAGATTTTTCCGTCTGGTCTTGCTCTCATTTTGAATGTGTTGATCTATGTAAAGTAACTCTCGTGTACCTCGGGATCCTTTGCGGCATCCTTTCTGTTCCTCAGGGAACAATCTACGGCTTGTTAGCGTGTAGTACTCTCCATAAATACTATACGTCATAACTCTTGACAAAACAGGCATTGTATATAAAAATATATCTAAAAGAAAAGTAACATTTCATATACGCATCAAATAAAACTTTAACTATCTTAAGGTAAGGTAAGTTTAAGAGAAAAAAAAATATTTCTGATTGTAACAATTAATTTCCAACCTCCTCCTCACCCACTCGTCCTTTTTTGCACTCTCTTCCTTCGTCTCACCCCTTCCCAACAACAGACAACGGAAATACATGTATATATGTAAAGATGCATGCCACTGTATACACAAATGTACGTATATATGTACGCGAGAGCAACAGCACATACACAAATATACTAACATTCAAAATCACACAAACTTATATACACATGCACATAAACTTAGACCAGCATACACACAAAACCCCCACTTTTCAAACAAAAAATTAACCGCAATAATCGCTACTTTTTGAAAACCTTCACTCTGTCGAACAAATGCGTAAAGTATGAAACCCAGGGTCCCAGACCCTACCATGTAATATGATATATATATATATATATATACATATTTTGCTGCGAGCAATCTTGAATAAGTCTCGGCGGCAACAGCCCACAAGACACCAACTGTACGGCCACCTGCCTCCTATCACGAAAACTATTCAAGTTTGACGAACCAGACATGCAGAACACTGCTGGAGAAGCGGGGACGAACTCATAAGTGATGTACTCTTATGGACCCCCACACATGGCCGTGCAAAAGCAGGACGACCAGCACGAACATACATTCAGCAGCTATGTGAGGATACGGGATGTTGTCCTGAAGACCTGTCTAGGGCGATGAACGATAGGGAGGAGTGGCGAGAGAGGGTCAAGGATATCCGTGCTACCAGCACGACATCATGATGATAATGATATATATATATATATATATATATATGTGTGTGTGTGTGTGTGTGTGTGTGTGTGTGTGTCATTGATCTTGAGCACTATTTAATAATACAGCAACATTTGGTCTTTCATTAACACACCAAAACGTTGTGTATTGACCCTTGACCGAGCCGTCAATCAGAGATGCACCTGTGTAAATAAGTGGAAGAAGACGTCATGAAAGAATATTGGCAGGTGGCGGTGGCCGTTGAGTTAGTTGGGAACAGGAAGGCCAGATTGAGGGCCAGCTTGTAGACTGAGGGCCGTGGCCCTCAGCGTCCCCCGGTTGAGCAACCCTGGCCACGATGCGGAAGAAGTGCTGCAATGGTTAACAGAAGAATTTGGGTCAATATAGCAGTCTGTCCCTGTCTCCACCCATCTCTCACACACGATAGAATCGTCAACCCTCTAGAGGATAAAGTGTGAGAGATACATATTTTTTATTAAGAAGTGTGTTCGTTCGTTCACTGAATTGTGTAAACCGTGGGTATACAACAAAATGAGCTAGTAAGAAGCATAAACGTCTACCCTAAATATCATACTTTTACAATTGTTTGGAGTTATAAATACTGGATTTGTAATGCTTTTAAAAGAAACAATTTCTTGTATCAATTTTTTTTTTTAAATCTCAAATCTAATTGGGCATAAAAGCCATCGTCACTCACCAGTGGAGAATATACAACTCTACCAGCTACTTAGCAGACACAGCAAAATAACAACACATAAGGTAGACACTGTCAACCTAATTCTAAATCTTATAAATGACATCAGTTGAATCCTGCTACAAAAATTCAATGAATAACGTAATTGCGTTCAAACATAACATGGTATTAAATATAGTTATGAATAGAAAGTCATTTTAAGCTAAAACAGCTGAGGATTTTTCTTTTGATTTCATTACATTTATCAAGCTATGTATTACTAAAATTCTCATGATATCTATTTATACACAACGTCACATTACAGTGAGGGATTTATAAGATCAATTCACTTTGAATAATCTTTCTATCAACTTCTCTAATGAATGAGAATTATGTGGGTTTAATGAGGCCTGAAAAATATTGTTTTTAATTTATATACACAATATAATAGAGATAAATTTGAACATCAAATTAGTAACCTTTTACCCGCCTTTCATCAAAAACAGGCCACAGTTTCAACCAAAAAACAACTGACTCTCAAATCGTCTTGTTACATATAAACATCAAGAGAAAATGAACATATATCAATGTCTTTTTGTACTAATTAATCTATCACACATGTCTGTTTATATATATATATATATATATATATATATATATATATATGTGTGTGTGTGTGTCTGTCTGTGTCTGTGTCTGAGTGTGTAGTTTACCAACTTTCCTTCCTACCGGGTGGCTGATATCAATATTATCACCAGGTCTCGGGGGTCCCCCAGATAAATCTTTTATATATATATATATATATATATATATATATATATATATATATATATATATATATATATATATATACACGAAGTTCTTTTAATAAATAAGAAGTTTTTTTCATAATTTTTTGCATAAATGTAATTATATTGTTTGAAAAAGGTTTATTGCAAACATTATTTTAATCAAGCAAAACTTTTTGTTTTGAGGTTATTTAAAATGTCGGCAAATCAAACAGAATTCAATGTAGATCTGTCATCAAATCATTAGTGACTGGAAATTACAAAATCAGTAAAATTTGACGAAGAATGTCTAATGTGTAAGGAGAAGCATATTTTAGTGAAAATTGTTTATAAATTGGCTAAATATAAGTTTTTCATGACGAACCTTCGTTGAAAAAAAGTTCATGGAGTGGAAGCATATGCTTTTCCGTAAAGAAACTATTTCCAAAGAAGCGGTCAATAAAGAAGATCATGCTAACATTCACCCGGGACATGATAAGACACATCATAATTGATTTTCTTAAAATAGACGCGACTGTAACAATGCTTCCTATTGTCAATGGGAACAACACAAGTATGTTACGAGTTATTTTGAACAAATCCTGAAAGAAACATAACACGAACCAATAGCTGTACGGTCACTTACACCCACTCCAAAAACAACTCGAGTAAGACGAAGACATACGGGACACTAATGAAGAAGTAAGGAAAAACTCATGAGTGACGTTTTCCGATGGACCCCGACACATAGACTCGCCAGTTTTAGCCGACCAGTAAGAATTTATTTACATGAGCTCTGTGTGGTCACAGGATGTAGTTTGGAAGACATGCTGGGAGGAATGGCTGATAGGGATGTATGAAGAGAGTGGGTCAGGAAAATCTGTGTTATCAGCACGACTTGATCATCATGATGATTGAATGAACTTCGAATATATATATATATATATATATATATATATATATATATATATATATATATCGAACTGATTCAATAAGTATATGCGTTTAAAATAATATGTCCTTATTAATAGTATGCTTATTTTCAGCAAGTGGCTAGAAAGAGAAATCTATTTGGTGCCGTAATTATGCTTTGCGCATGCGTCTGCCAGTCGTCATGCGTAATCCACTCCTTTGTAGTTGATTCAATGCTGGCTAATTAGCGAGGAAGAACATTTCTCTTTACGAATACATTTTGAAAAAAAACAAAAATAAAGCAAATCAGTGTCGTAAAAATAATGACATCCACGAACGCCAGCACAAGACAAAAATCCTGTTTTTCACTGGTTCTTTCTAACTTTTCATTCGGCCTTTTGAAAAAAAAATAGATTCAATGAGCTTCATAATAACAAACACACACACGAAATCACACACACACACACACACACACACACACACACACACACACACACACACACACACAAACACACACACAAATACACACACACAAGCAGACAAGTTTTCGGGGCTTTTTCGTCAAAAAGGGTTTAACTTTCTTTCCAACAGTTTTTATTTAAACTATTTTAATTTAAAAATTATTTTAAAGATACGCATAAAATAATGCTAATTAAACATATATTTCAATTTTATAATGTTGAAAATGATTTACGGATGTTGAAAATAATTTTCTTTAAACAGAATGAGGATTCGTAAATGTTTCATTATCTTCGCAGTCTTTTGTAATGTTTCTAGTGATCTTAATTGAAAAATTATAATGACGAAAATGATGACGAACTTACTCTTTCGAACTATTATTACTATCCATTTGCAAATTCGATCTTTCAATGATTTATTATATGTGATAAAGAAAATATAGAGGCCATGAAGTGCAATTTTGAATGTATTACGATAATGTACGGACCAAAATAACTACATTGAGATATATATTTTATTTTGGAAAGTAAGAATTTCTGGCTTTTTTGGAGGGTACTTTTTATTTATTCATTTAGTTAGTTATTCAATTTAGTTTTTATTTGTGTTTCTTGGAGAGTAATGTTTTTGAGGTTAATATTTCGGGAGAGGGTAATATTTTTGTGAGGGTAGTATTTTTGGGGAAGGTCAGTATTTCTTATGATTTTGAGAGAGAGAGAGAGAGTAGTATTTTTGGTGGGGATATTTTCCTTAGCTGATGATAATATGAGGGGTGGTTAGTATTTTGGGGGATGGAAGTATTTTTCGGAGGGTTGTATTTTTGGTCATTTTGGAGGATAACATTTGGGGGTGATTTTTGAAAATATTATTTTTGCGGATTGTATTTTTTTTCATCATAATTGTGAAGCTTTAAATTGTCACTTTCGTTTCAATATTTTATCATCTTTATTAAACTGGAGATTAATGAGGAAAATGCAATGTTTAAAGTTTAGAATCTTTAGTCTTCTTCTACCAAACGTTTAATACAGTGCCATGTTTTATTTCTTTTTTGTTTTGTTTTTATATTTACTTCCAGTATTATTTACAGTCCAATATTCTTTCCTCCCTTGCTACTAACGCCAGTCACAATTTATCATTTCAAGGTGGATATCATGCGAGTAGAATGGATCTGAAATAAGAAATAAGCTTCCGTCTACACATTTGTCTGAAGAGTTCTTAATAACGAAAATTGATCAATCCAGGAAACTAGAATTATAGATAATTTGGTTATGCGTTACATATCAAAATTAAAGACGCCTCCTTACCTATAAATATCTGTATATCCTGGTCATAAAAACAAATATATACAAATGAGTATAGGTTGGGCGTGTTGCGTTTTATGGCATATCAACCCTTGTTGGTTATTTAATAACAAATCCTGTTTATATATAAATCAAATATATGTGATATGTAAATGAATAGCTTATAGTAACATCTTAAACAAGGTTTGATCTCATTTGTTTGTAATCAGTTAAATAGTTTCAACTATCGATATTTTTCGTGAATTATTCTGTTAAATATTAATCATTTGTATGTACACAGTTAAATGGTTTCAATTATTGCCACCAAACACTAAGTTTTATTATTAAATTGGTAAATGGTTAAATAGTTTCATTTGACCCAAAGATGAGGCCCTTAGATTTACAACCACTCAGGATCAGAGTGTATCTGGAGATAATGGCAATGAAGGGTTACTCCATATTCCCCGAACTCTAGGACAACAGCTTAACCATCAGAAGTAGTTGAGTGTCATACCCAGGAAACTACTTCTATTTGATCTACGCATGAGACCCCTACATATACTGCTACTCCGGAACAGATGGGTTTAGGAAATAATTACAATGAAGGGGTAGTCCACATTTTCCAAAAGCTTCAGGATGGAAACCTCACTATCACATAGTTTAGTGTCATAATGAGGACATTCATTATGAAAGTTTTACTCATCAGCAAAGACGCTGTCTGTGTATTTTACAGACCCAGTAGATTGGGCTACGCAAATATGGTAATCTAATGATGCTTTTGTTGCTTTACGCGCGCACACACACACACACACACACATACACACACACATACACACCCACACACACACACATATATATATATATATATATATATATATATATATTAAATGCTATAACAAATAAATGTATATTAGTTTATATATATATTACACGCACACACACACACACACACACACACACATATATATATATATATATATATATATATATATATATATATATATTAAATGCTATAACAAATAAATGTATATTACTTTATATATATATTTAATAGCATGGATGCCTACCTGCTACCACTGGTTTCATGCCGTCTTTACACGGCAATCACCAGGCGGATGATTAATGTGTAAAGACAGGATAAAACCAGTGGTCACAGATAACACGGAGAGTTTCTTTTGTATAGGGAAAAGTCTTAAATCGAAAATCTAAGCAAAAATTTGGCTTTGATAACACTTTTGCTTGTCTCAATTATGGTTTCCTGTGGGTCTGCTTGGCGTTTGAGCCGAATGGCTTTTATTGAGCGGAAATGTCTGGTTTCATGGAGCTTTTCCCACCTGCAATACCTGCTTTGCAGGGCGGATTTCATAGCTCGGTTCCAGAGGCGACAGAATACAAGGAATGCCGAAGGGGCCAAGCATTTTTTGGTCTAGCGGCACATGAGTCTCGATTAGTGTGTTACTCCCCAACTATGAATCGATCTTGTGTCTTATATCGACTTTTTAGCGAGTCAGTTAAATCACCAACATCTTGCTTTGATAAATTGGACTTGTAGCACCTCTGAATTTCTGGCAGTCTGCTTGGAATTTTGGGGGGATTTTTGAAGATATTATTGACCAAAATCGCCTGGTCTCAGTAGGCCTTTCTCACGCCAGGCTATAGATACCACTAAGCACATCGTTCGAGAACATGAAATGTAAGGGTGCATTGCGGTAAAGAAACCGGCATTAAACTAAAGGCATTTGAAGGCAAGTTGGTCAAAGATGCATGAATTATGAAATGCAGGTGCTTGAAATAAGATAATATTCAGCAATGAAACTCGGAAGGACATGCATTCTAATAACCGAAAATTTCTCAGAAGGCATCCAAGAAACGTTATGACCCAACTTAACATGATGAAAGCAATATTGTTTTCAGGAAAGAGTCAGATGCTTTTGGGCATACATAAAAAATGATGGTTTTGAAAAAGTTGTAAAAAAACAATTTGATACCAGGCTTATGGACTGCGGAATCGTAGTACTCGAGTTCATACTCCATTCGCACTATTACGTTCACTTTCGGGACAAAAACCCACTTATCCTCCCAGCTATGGGTTAAATAGTACCTCTACTGTTTTTTCTAGGAGAATGACTTTGGCATTAAATAACCTATAAAGGTTGATATGCCATTAAACAAAGAAACCAAACCAAACCATACCTGGCTTGGATGAAGCTGAGATTTTTCTGCATGACCGAACTCCATGCCACAGATCACAGGTAGCACAAGATAATTTGGTTGATGAACGTATTACAATATTGTAAAATTGATCAGCTCAGTACGCATGTCTTCCATGGATCATTGAAGCACTTATTGAAAATAAAGGAAGCTACACGATATATTAACTATATACAGTAACTTCTTGAAATAAACATTATGTAATAAATTTTCCTTAGAGATATTTTTCTGTTTATACACACACACGCTCACACACAGACAGACAGATATATATATATATATATATATATATATATATATATATATATATATAGTATTCTTTAGTCCAGTTAAACCGGAGTTGGGAGTAATTCCATCAAGATAAGAAATTATTCATGAATGAATATTTAAATTGTCCTGGTAAAGAGCTCAATGTAACAATAATACAGAGCAATATATATATATATATATATATATATATATATATATATATATATATATATATATATATATAACATTCTGCAAAATAATTCCTACTCTTACAATTGAAGAAGGCTTTAAACACTGGCATGAGAAGTGATACATTTTAACATCTGACCATCATATGAATTTGGAAGCATATGAAATACAGTTTAAAGATAGAGAGTGCCACCGAATGAATGGTATATATATATATATATATATATATATATATGTGTGTGTGTGTGTGTGTGTGTGACAGTATATATATATATATATATATATATATATATATATATATATATATATGTATATATATATAAAATAATCGTTAAATAAATCTATGCAATTACCGTTTGAAATTCCCTCTTGTCTCCTACGAAGCACTGAGTTGAAATAATATTAAACCACATCAAAATCTTTTTTACATGTTTTTGTTTTGTTGTTTTTGTTTTTGTTTTTTTGTTTATGTGTTTGTTTGTTGGTTGGTTGTTTGGTTGGTTGGTTGATGTTTTTTATCATTTTGTTTTGGTTATTTTTTACCTTTGTTTATATCCAGTATTATTTAGTATGTAATAACACGCAGGTTTATTTGTTTCTCTTTTTCTTCATTTATTCTCTTTTCTTTTTCTTTTTCTTTTTTCTTTATTTATCTTTATTCTTTTTTTATTTGGTTTTCTTTTTTCTTTGTTTTTCTTAATTTGTTTTTTTTTCCTTTATTTGTTTTCATTTTTTATTAATTTCTTTATTTGTTTTAATTTTTCTTTTTTTCTTTTTCTTTTTTCTTTATCCTTTTTTTATTTTTCTTTGTTTCATCTTTTTCCTTTATTTATTCTTATTTTTTCTTTATTTGTTTTTCTTTTTTCTTCTTTTCTTCTTTTTTCTTTATTTGTCTTTATTCTTTCTTTTTTTGGTTTTCTTTTTCCTTTCTTTTATTTCTTTATATATTTAACTTTTTCTTTTTTTCTTTTTCTTTTTTCTTTACTTACTTTTATTTTTTTCTTTATATGTTTTTTTTATTTTTCTTTATTTCTATTTCATTTCTATTAGTTTTTTTACGTTTCTTTATTTTTAGTTTTGACTAATTAATAAAAAAAAGAATTTTTAAAATAATTAAGTATGAAAAGCAAAAACTGTTTTATTCAAGTTTCATTCCTAATTCTTATTCATGAAATTATATTTCTGTTTATTCATTGCAGTTCCATCTTGGATGATACTTGCATATGTTTACTCAGATACTGGTAAGTAAATACTTCACACACACACACACACACAAACTCGAATATACATTTAATCTGTCTTATAAAATATGCATTGAAAATGTCCACCTTTCTGCTGCATAGTCTGAAGCAGTCAGCCAGCAAGATGTATTGGTGTCCACTGGAACTCAGATAACTCGGGTTGAAAATGTTGGGGACCCCTGATTTATTCTGTAGAGGTGTTCTTACACAATACATTTTCACTTTAAATTCGAATATATATGAAATACATCATATATTTAGAAAAATGTTCTGTATTTTATCATGAATCCTAAAAAGCAAAAGGTTTTTAAAAAGAGTCAGCACAATGCATCTGACATGAGGCAACAAGAGACATTAGTCTTTATATGAATTCAGTTAAAAATAGTCCATGAGTTTTAATCAAAATAGTTTCCCCATTAAATGACAGGCCAGTTCATATACTTCAGTTGCAATACCTCATCTACTGATAACAATTTCAACGTACAAAAAGGTCAAGCAAGTACAATAAGGTCAAGCAAGTACAATAAGGTCAAGCAAGGACGGATATTGACAGTTAAAGCGGATAAAAATCTGATCTCTCGGATAAAATAAAACCGAAATTCTTTCAAGATGTTGTCGTCACTATTTGCACATTAACGAAAATAAAAATTAAGAGAAACTACACAATGATGTGGTGAGCTATTTCGAACAAATCCTGGGAGCAGCATCCCACAAAACAGCAGTGTTGGCTACTTAATTCCTGTATCAAAACTATTCAACTAAAACAAGCAAGACATGCTTGACTCTGCTTGAGAAGTAAGGACGAAATCATAAGCTAACTTATACCAGTTTTAGTCAACCAGCAAAATCTTATATGACCGATAAGTACAAATAGTAAGAGTAGATCAAATTTATCCAACAGTCGATGAACCATGATGATGATGATCTTAATTTAATATTCAAAAAAACAAACAAGTAGCCTATCTACGCCAATGTTGCTTTAGTCTTCTTCAAAATGTTCCACTTTTAATCTGTCAGACTTACCCCACCCTTTTTTTTAACTCTATCAGCAAAACTTCAATTTGGGGTTCCAACAGCTCTTCATATGGTCAACAACATTCTAATGGTGGTTTTAGCTTCGGGAAAAGTAGCAATTAGCTGAGAATAAATCGAGATTTTATCAGGGGGGTTAGTTGACCTGGGTGATGAGATCTGCCGAAAATCCCTTTACCTGAAGAAGAGGGAGACATTTTGGCTTGATGAATATTACAGTAATACCATCGATTAGGTCTGAAGCGATAACATCTCTTACCTGCCAAATACTTATTCTAATGGCTGCGGGGTGGCGTGACAAAAGTTGCATATAAAAGAAAGTTGCGGCAAAGTGAAACTGTCTTTCGCATGCGATTCAAATAAAGCGCATCTATCCACTCCTGTTTGCATGAACAAAGGGAGGTCACCCGCTCTAAAAACTTCGCGTAACATAGCATGCGATGACATGTCTTAAATATGTAAGTCTTTATTAAACAATTCCTTTCTCTCATATGTATGCTATTAAGAACTCAGCTTATATCAAAATAGTATTAGAAACACGTTAGGTTTTTTCTCTTTGATCCACTTTTAATATTTCATAATATTTCTTTATTTGCACCAAAGCGGCTATTGGCCAAGTTAGTACTGTGTGTTTGCCAATGGTCTGGGAGACTGGAGTTCAATCCCAGGTCAAATCATACCAAAGACTCAAAAATGATACTTGATGCCGCCTTGCTTAACACTCAACATTATAAAGTAAGGATTAAGGGTAAAGTGGAGGAATCCAGTGAAAGAAGTAGTGCCCTCCACTACACTGCAGTGTAGTAGCGATTAAAAAGGGAGCCTTCGGGTCACTCCAAACAAAGGTCGCCAACTTTACTTTTTACCATAACAGCATCGAATAGACGGTTGGAACATAACGATACCAAATGGGCATTCATAACTCCACGACCCCGTTTTGAGGCCTCCGAAAGTTGACAAACACATAAAACCCTAATTTAATTAAGTGAACTAAGGTTTATTTCCTACTACAGTTTCTAAGTAGTAGCCAGGAGAAAGAAAGAGAGTATGAAATTTGAGTCGACTGCGTTAGCTGGGCAAAAGGATACAACATGTCATGTTGAGAAGGAAAGAGCAGACACAGACCTTAAATTTTCTTCCTGGCTTTCTGTTGTAATTCTAACATGCATGTCCGCTGGGTCACGTTTAGTGCAATGCCTCTTTTCGAAGCTAACCCCCAAAATGGGATTCGTAAATTTTCCCCTCCTTACATCTTCGTAGACAGAGTTCAACTGTCTTTACCTCATCACGTCTTGCAGTCAACTCTCTCAAAACGAGTAATCCCCACCCTTCTGCCTAGTGCCGGAGGGAGGAACATCTGCCTCGACTCTTCCAAACATGCGCTGAAGATTTTGAGACATCCAGTTTTCTCTTGTCATCTCTAGTCATCCACAAGTAACGCGATCATTCCCCCGTGACTGGCTGACTCACAAATCTTTTAGCCTTAGTGACTCAGAGGTCGACTACCCACCCCCTATAGACTCTATATCTGCCTTTTTTTCTTTTTTTCTTCTCTCTCTCCTTCTTAAGATTTTAGCCATTTGTTTTCTTTATAATTCACCATATCACATTCCATATTCATCCTAAGTTTGCTAAAGTAATAAAGTATGTTTTTCTTGAATTTGTCGTTAGTCGTTCCCTGTATCACGGCACAAGGAAATATTGAACTAAAATATATTTCTAATTGTTATCTTCTCACACTCAACTAATTGTAGCGATGAGTTATGATAATCTGATTAGACGAATATTTGAAGACAACCTTTACATGTTAAAACGATAGAACACAGACGCAACATGTCTGATTGCTGACTTTTTAGGGAGAGAGTCTAGTCATGTATGCGCCGTAAGTTTTGTGTAGCAGAGAAAAACAACAGTGCTCTAATATAAAAATGTAATCTGCTTCTTTTCTTTTCCATTTATTGCTTGAAATGTACGTCTGAGTAGAGTGTGTGTGTGAAAGAGAGAGAGAGCGAGAGCGAGAGAGAGAGAGAGAGTCTCAAACAGCTGAGCTTGCACAGATACACACACGCACACACACAGAGAGACGAGAGCCGACTGTACGGATCTTCTCTGAACTGCTACTCAATTCAACTTTCGCAAGAATGGCACATAGCCATCTCCTGACATCGAAGCATCTTCGTAGCTTTTTTCAACTTTCGCGAGTCTGACACGGTGCCATCTCAGTTTTTGGTTTGGTTAGTTCTTTTCCAACGTATCAATTAATTTCAGGTCATTTAATGCCCAATTTAGTCATTTTGATAAAGGCTTCTATATTTCAATGTCTTTATATTTCATTTGAATGTAAAAACAGTACTATTTCAAACAATTCAGTTTAGCTTTAGTACAGTTTTTTTTTGTTTACACACAGTTAAACGATCAAACAGTTTTATTTCAAATAATTCAGTTTAACATAAATACAGATTTTTTGTTTACACACAAATAATGTAAAAACAGTTCTATTTCAAACAATTCAGTTTAGTGGTATTACACAGTTCCGTTCTATTTGATCCATATATAGGACCTTATTAGGTGCTACCACTCAAGGTCAGAGTGGACCTAGGAGCTATGGCAATGAAGGGACACCCCGCATTCCTCAAAGTTTCAGCATTACTGGAACCTCACCATCAGTGTTTAGTGTCATATCTAGGATACTCATTGGAGTGGTCTAACCCCTCTGCAGAGATGGAGTCGGTGTATTCTACTGTCCCAGTCGACTGGGATACAGGACACTCTTTGGGGAATTCTTAACCCTCTGCAAAGATGTAGTCGTAGTATTCAACTGCACCCCCAACCGGGTGGGCCACTGGATCATCTTAAGGCGTCGAATCATCTCTTCTCTACGTTTGGAAGTATCGTATATCTCCGGCTATACTCTTCCTCTCAACCCTCAGCAGTCTTTCGCAAGACCTGAGCCCAAAGTGATATGGCCTCTAGTAGCGGCCTTTCTCTGGTCTTACCTTATCTTCGCAGGTTTTCACTAGTTATATAATATTCAAGGTACTCACACAAATGTTCGTGGTCTCTCTTCATCCATCCTATTACTTACGCTTTTACGAGAAAACTCCTATTTCTAGCATGCCACCCATCCAATTTACTTGGCACTTCTGTTGGGGAACACCTGTGTCCTATTTATTTTAGTAATCAGGTGCAATTTTTGCTTGGTGTCCGACTTCCTTCTAGAGTGCCACCCACGCAAGTTTCATAGGTTTCCACTGGGATATCTGCGTCCCCCTTTACTTTAGGCAACAGATGAATTTCCTTTTATGCCACCCACATCAATTTATGTGGTATGTCATAGGGATCTTCTGGTCAACATCCAATGTAAGGTTCGATCTAATTGACTCTATTGTCCCGATTCCTAAGTCTCCTTTGAATTGAAGTCATAGTATAAGTTCGGCTCTCATCTATGGGTCAAATGGCTCAGGATAAAAAAAATATTCGTATTCGGTTGGGATACTTGATTTTATACAACTGAAAATTAGTTTTATTAAGAATAGTTACTTGAAGATTTAATTTTGTTCGAAGAACGGTAATTAGTTACATAAAGTTACATAAAACCATCTAACTGAATACAAATAAATGAATGTTATAAAAAAAAATGATTTGAAATCATATAATTATTAGTGTTACATAGGAATTCCTGAAATATGTCCAAATTATTTTTATTTGATAAAATATTGTATAAGATATTACGAGGTGTAAAAGTCTGTTGAGAAATTACTGCAAAAAATAAAATATTAATGTACAATGCAATTCTATAACGTAAAATAACCTCATACAGACTGACATGCCGTTAAAATCAATCAGTTCATCTAGCAACTAAATAATTTATTGATTTCATAATCAGAACTTGTATACAACTGTTTCAAATAAATGAAAACTTATTTTAACTGAAAAGAAACGAAATGTGCATAAAACAGGTGAATGGATATCGTAGTTCATTTATTTGGTCTAATGCATATTGTCTAATAAAGATTTGTTTTAATGTATTTATTTAGAAGTCTGAAACTACTTTTAACTTAAGATTCTTCCACTTTCTGAATCAAAAAATAAGTAAAGAAAATAACAGAGAAAAAATGGTTGGAAAAAGCAAATAATTCATCCGATTTGCTCGGTATGTAAAAAATGTGTTAGCATAAAGATAGAAATAACGTAAGAAAAACAAGCAATTTTCAATAAAAAAATAAGAATAAAAAATGTAAGTCCCTGACAAACAAAACTAAACACTAAACAGTATTTTTCCAAGCATAGGTAACATTATAACAAGCCCAATTTAATAAAGATACGTTCGTCATTATATTGTTATATAGTGGGTGTCTCAAAAGTAGGAGACAAACAGACGAATATGATACGATGAGACAACGTGGCTGACAAGATCAGGAAGGAAAAGACAGACACGTGATTATAAAAATCTATCTCGTTTATTACTCTCTGAGGTTAACATTTTCAAACCAGTAAGGATATATAAACTTCTCTACAACACACACACACACACACACAAACACCAATATATATATATATATATATATATATATATATATATATATATATATATATATATCATGATGTTGCACTGCAAGTACGTATCCGCCTGATCTTCTCTCGTCACCCGTCTCTATCGTACATCGCTCCCTGGAGGTCTTCCAGGCTACATCCTGTATCGGTACGGAGCTGTTGTATATAGGTTCTAGCTGGTCGTCCTACCTTTGCTCGTCCTTGTGAAGGGATTCACTGGAGTATATTACTTATGAACTCGTCCTTACTTCTCCAGCAGTGTCCGGCATATCTGGTTCGTCTAACATGGTAAGTTATCGTGATGGGTGGTAGGTAGCCGTACAGCTGCTTTTTTGTGGGGCATTGCCTCCAGTACTTGTTCAAGATTGCTCACAACATTCTTATGTAAATACCGTCAATCTTTTTCTCCAAATTTTTAGTTAGCGTCCATGTGTTGCATCCATTTAGCAGTATCCACAAGACGGTTGCTTGGCAAAAAACTGCGTTTTATTTTATCGGTCAGGTCTGACTTCCATACGATCGATAGCCTATCGTTAGATTCCATGCCTTTACTAGTAACGTGTTGGTGGATGAGACGTTGTTTCCTAGGTAGGTGAATTTGTCCGCTATTTTCAAAAGCCCACCCTTTAGTGTGAAAATATCGGCTCTTTGATTAAAGCATATGTATTCCGTCTTGTCTGCGTTGACATAGAGGTCTATGGCAGCAGCTGCTAGTTCCTACGTCATCGGCGTAGTCCGCATCCGTAATTGTTTGTGCAGGCAACCTTCTGCTTCTTTCCTTTGTCAGCTGGAAATCGTTATTTTTCATTAAATCAATCGACGTTCTAAGGGGCTAATGTGTCTCCTTGAAGCGCATCAGCTTGAATGTCGAAGTAATCTGTATCCCCATCGGAGAATGGACTTTTACTTTAGTATTTTTATATAGCATCATTTTGGCCGCGACTGTTTCTATCGGGAGTAGTATTTGCTCCATCTTCTCTCTGTGTATGGAGTTAAAAGCCTTGGAGTAGTCAACTTATAATATTGTTACCTCAATGTTTTTTGCACGTATACCTTCTAGAATTCTACAGGTAGTCAAATTTGTGATGTAATGGATCGATTTCTCCGAAGGTCATTTTGGTTCTTCCTCAGTATTTTCCCAATTTCGGTTGTATGCTGTTGTGTAGTAGAGAATTGTAGATCTTGGCCGTTACGGATGTAAGGGTTATACATCGGTAGTTCTTGCCTATTCCGAGATCACCCTTCTCTTTGTCCATCTGTCTATTGTGTTTTGGCTATATACGACATTACAATATCGAAGCAGTATGCCATCGAATTCCTTTGTTTTCCTTAATTCTGGGGTTATTCCACAAAGCCCTGCTGCTTTCCTATTTTTAATTTTTCTTTGTACTGAATCGAGTTATTCTTGCGTAAACTGTCCTAGTTTGATATCTAGTTGATAACTAATAATTTTCGTGATTGGTTCACGTGTAACTTTCGGAGGTTTTCCGAGTAAATTCTCGAAATGTTGTTTCCACAGGTGTATTCGTTCTTCTTGGCTGGGAGCTTTCTGTTTAATTTTGGCAGTACTTTTCCTTCAACTCACTTCGTTTGCCGTCTGCCATGCTATCCTAGATTGCCTATCTTCAACCACGTCTATAACCTTATCGATCTGATTTTGTATGTATTCTGTTTTTTCGTTTAGGTATATGTTAGTTAATTCATTTTGTACCGTTTTAAATTTCTGAGCATTGGTATTGGTTGAGTTCTTCCTATTGCATTGGGAAGCGGTTTTTACGTCTACACGTGTTTTTATAACCACTAATGTCTCCTAAGGGACTCTAGGTTTAGCTTTTTGCAAAGTAGTTATGCATATGCTACCGCTTCTGAGTGGGCATTGACGAAGTTTTCATATTCGTCATTCGGAGTCGGCGTTTCCGATATCTCCTGAAGTGCATCGAATTTATTTCTTTGTGTAAATGTATATTTACCTCTAATATCTCTGTTGCTAAACAGGGACCAGTCAAAGTGATATACTCCTGTGGACCCCTTTATATGAACGAGCAAAAACAGGACGACCAGCAAGAACCTATTTACAACAGTTCTCTGCCGATACAAGATATAGCCTTGAAGACCTTCCGGGTGCGATAGACGATAGAGACGGGTAGCGAGAGAGGGTCAGAGTGATCTATACAAGCGGTGTGACATGATAATAAATAATTACTTGAAACTATATATCTGTATTCAAACAAATAACTTATTAAATAGGAATGATTATTTGAAATTATATACCCTGAGCGTATTTGAACTCTCTTACGATGATCCAGCACGTTAGCCCCATACACCATAACAAATTCCCACCTACTACGTCGATTTAACAAGTCTAGATCGTTGCCTCCTATCAACAATGGAGAAGGCGGTTTCGTTTGGCATTGAAATTCAGGTATTGACTCGTCACTGAGATGGTAACTAGCGATTTGATCCTTTTCGAAATTCTCCAAGTCGAAAGTCCGACCTTCTCTCCCCAACCATTTTCCCAAAAACTAATGTTTGTGCGATTGACATGTTGACCTTCTCTGTAGATACCGTCCGACACAAACATGATCTGTCATCGCATCTACTCTGAATCTGTAACTAATAGACATTATGTCTACATTTGTTGTACATTAAAATACATATCCTGTATTGAAGATAAAAAGGATTTACTCCTTATTTTTTCGGGGGTGCCCTCGTGGCGTAATGGTTAAAGCTATAGACTGCAGAACCGAACTAGGCGAGTTCAAATTCCAGCTGCGTTATTACGTTCACTTTCGGGGAAATACCCTTGGGAGAGGTATGAACCCCCTTATCCTCCCAGCTATGGGTCAAATAGTACCACTACTGTTCTTCTCGGAGAATGGCTTTGGCATTAAATAACCTACAACCAATCCTTATTTTTTCATAAATAATGTACTTTTTAAATATATATCTATTTCCGTAGTTGATATCTGTCTGTAAAAATTGATCATGGTTCATATACATCCCAATTCTGTCAGGAATTCTGAATATATATATATATATATATATATATAAATCCTAATTTAGTCTGGAATATTGTAGATTTTAATGAAAGAGCTAAATACAAGTGTAAGAGTCTCTGCCACAAAATTCACATCTGTTTGTTCTGGATGATTAATTGCAGAATACTCTTTTCGTGGTCACTTGTTTGTCGCTGCAATCAGCCACTTTTATTCATGACTTGGTGCTTACTTCACTACCACGCGCAGTGAGGTGCAAGCTCATTCATTGTTGATATCTAATATCTTTATGTCTCCCTTGCAGATATCATATCTCAAGAGTAGTTGGCCAATAACACACCTCTTAAATATCAGCTCATCATAGACGTTGTCGTTTGGAATACAAACATATTTCCTATAACAGTTGTGACCAAACCAGCAATATAGACAAGCCTTGTATCAGAAGAATCCTAATCTGATGTAAACTGATCTTAATGTCTCATATAAAAAAAAAAAGATATGCTGAGGTCAAGTTTATTTTTTTTAGTTCTGATCAAAGTTGTTTAATAATCAAAGAGTGTGGATCTTTGATTTGTGATCCGAACAAAAGAAATATGAAATAAAGGGCATCTAAAAATAGTTTTAAATATATCTATTCAATTTCTGGTATATTAACACTTACTATTCACAACTTAGTACTTAGAAATATAAAGTTTAATATAAAGGGTTTTGGCGTGTTCCATTGCAGTCATTGTCACAGATCCCAATTGCTGTTGAGAAGGTATTAGTATACCTGAAAAAATTTAAGAAATTTAAAAAAAAGAGGTGCCGTGGTATAATGGTTATCATCGTAGGAAATGGACACGGCGACGCGAGTTCGAATCCTGGACGAGACTGATTGCATTTCACATAGCACTAATACCTCTTGGGAAAGGTATGAATCCAATTATTCTCCCTCCAGCTATGGGTAAATAGTAGGGCAGACTAGGTTTTTCAGCCTTGGTGAGGCAACTAGTCAAGGAGAAGGAATAATCTGAATTCAAACCTGTAAAACTCCACTTAAAAATTGACCTAGTGTCATATCCTGCCTGAGCGGAGGGGTTGGTAAATAGGAGTATACCTGAATTTAGCAAAATGAGCTCTCTTACTATCGTGTAATATTTTTCTTCAAAATATTTCAGGAAATCACCTCTAATTATACATTGCAACTGGGTTTGGCACGAGAAATTAAAAAAAAAATTTTATGTAAAAGTAAATATCCCGGAGTTCCATTGATATAAAAGAAAAATAGTTCGTGATAGTTAACACAGATCAAGAGTTCTAAAATTCCCTTTAGACATTTTGCAGATTTTTACAGAAACGATTAAAAAGGATTTCTTTTAAAGAAAAATTAGTTGAAATCATAAATAACCAGAACAAAACCACAGGTAATATCTAATTTTCCATAGCCTTTCATCTTCAACTTCGAATGCTTATCAACAAAACTATGAATATTAGGTATCAATATCAGAGTTTTTTTTAAATCACTGATTGTAATTGTCCAATTCTTTTGTCTACACACGATGTACAAGATTTTTATTGAATACTAGGTTCGTTAATTTGTATTACTTTGTTTCCAATATTGGACTCTCAATTATCGGACGTCACTTATGTTAATGCTTACTGATAAATGATTATCTGGAGACCAGAGTCTGATTAAATAATGAGATTCCAATTATGTCATCATATAATGTACAGATGAAATATTATTGTTATGGATTATTTTATTAGTGAATGATAAGGTGCTGCCGTATTCAATCAATTATCGTATAAAACTATTTTATCATGAGATTTTATAGACGGGTTTTACAAATTAGATTACTTTCAGAAGTGTGTTCTCTAATTGTATTAAATCTGTATGCAAAAAAACAATTTTGTTCTATAACCATTAAACCTTACTCACACATGCACACACACACACACTCACACACACACACATGCATGAATATATATATATATATATATATATATATATATATATATATATATATTAGTGATATCCAGTCTGCGTCCAAAGACGATGAATGGGAATAATTCGCGTACAGAATATATAAGGAATTTCATATAAATCTATAGGAGTGCTTGATATATGGCTATTGTTTTATATTCCCTACCCAGGTTTATATAATAAAACTCACATACAGAGCCTATACAATGCAATAGGAAGAAAATTCAAACCTGGTTAAATTATCATTATATATATATATATATATATATATATATATATATATATATATATATATATATATTATTTTATAGGGTTGAATTTGACATTACACCGATTATTATAAGCGACGTTTGCAACTTATTATTCAAAATTTTAATCAAAAAATAAAATTACTTTAAATTTTTATTTAGATTAATTTTCTTTTTTATTTACAAAAATATTTTCTATCCACAAAAAAAACTACGTTTGTATTTTCCCTGTCGTATTCTTACGAAGTCCTCATAGAAGGCAAGACGCGTTGCCCTTATCGAAATGAATTTATAATAGTATCTATACATTGAACTTTCTTTGATATCACACACACACACACACACACACACACACACACACACATATATATATATGTGTGTGTGTGTGTGTGTGCGTGTGTATTTAGTTTGGTTAGGTTGAGTTTGGTTTCTTTGTTTAATGGCATATCCATCTATTTAATTTCAAAGCAATCCTTGTCGAAAAAAAAGTGATATTGTTTAACCAATAGCAATGAGGATAAAGAGGTTCATGCCTTTCCTGTGAATATTATTCTGAAAGTGAGCGTCAGGTGCCCGTGGTGTAATGGTTATCGTCGTAGGAAATGGACACGGTGACACGAGTTCGAATCCTGGACGAGACTGATTGCATTTCACATAGCACTAATACCCTTGGGAAAGGTATGAATCCAATTATTCTCCCTCCAGCTATGGGTAAATAGTTGGGCAGACTAGGTTCTTAAGCCTTGGTGAGGCAACTAGTCTAGGAGAAGGAATACTCTGGATTCATACCTGCTAAACTCCGCTTAAAAATTGACATTGTGCCCGAGCGGAGGGGTTGGGTATATATGGTAATAGCCCGACTGTGAATCGAACCTCTTCGAGACAACAGCCCAGCATTTATGCCTTTATGCTATGAGGACCACCCTCTCTCTCTCTCTCTCTCTCTCTTTCTCTCTCTCTCTCTCTTTATATACACACACACACACACACACACACACAAACACTCATATATATATATATATATATATATATTATATATATATATATATATATATATATATATATATTCTGTGTGTATGTGCGGGTGTGATTAAAGAGACTTAGAGAAAAAACTGATCGCGTTGAATGAAGAAATAACAACAACTTGTTTTAGAATATTATGGGATTTCAGTGCGCATAAAAAAGAAATGTACTTTAGGATATATTCTGATTTCATAGATAAGTACGCTTTGTTTGAATCAGAGGGATTATTTCAAAAACTGAAAAGTAAACCAAGCAGGTGTTTATATCAGTTCAAATAAAAAAAATATTGAATTTAGACAAATAATAATATTCTGATAGCGGTATGCAGAATAGTTCTATTCGCTGTTATTACAGTTATTTGTTTTCTTTTTACTTTGCTTCTAATAAAATGAATATTTTGCAATGATTGCGAAACAACATGATGTATAACAACAATGCAATTCTGTTTTATACAATTTCATGTTCGCCTTCGCGAAAACTTAGCATAAAATGAAAACTACTTAAGACGTAAAAACATTTGTTTTTCTTACTTAGCAGAATAAACAATTTTTCCGTGATATATCACATCAGATTGTTCCAACTGGTTAAGTTAATACTTGCATACTAAAGCTCCTCTATTGGATTCGGTATCAAGTACGATATATTAGGTTTAAGAAATATGTAATGACGAAGGTTTCGAAAGCCCCAATATGTCTCTTCAAAGCTTCTGAAATGATATATTATTTGTAACTTTCAATGATTCTAACTCGTCTGCATGACTTTGAATGACACTAGTCTTGTTCTTTTCTACCTTATCTTTAAAAGCAGTACAATTGTAATAGTCATAACGTTTATTTCAACAGACAAGGTATCAAATTGAAGAGGTTCTAAAAGATTCTAGACAGTATAAAAATCAGAATGTTGAAGGAAATAAAACAATGTGTGTATTGTTTCATTTCCTTTCACTTTTTTTCCTTTTTTATGCAACAAAACGACTTTAAAATTCCCAGAACATCAATAACTGAGTCCACTCTTAAAACATCTGATTTTTTTACTGATGCAGATATTTTACAAACATCGGTTAAGCCTAGAGATAGAAACAAAACTTATTCTAACTCTCTGGCTCAGAGTGGACCAGAGGGTAATATTAATAAAGGGATTCCCCACACATCCATGAACTTCATAACTGTTGCCTCACCACCAGATGCAGTTTACGGCTCACATTTTTTCTGCGGAAACAAGCTTTCATCATTCTCATAATGTTGTGCCACAGGGACAGATATCCCTGACCATCTCTCGCCAGTTCTACCTATCGTTCATCGCCTCTGGCAGGTTTTCAGGGCAAAATTCCTTATCCTCACATAGCTGCTGTATGTATGTTCGAGCTAGTCGTCCTGCTTTTGTCCAGCCATATGTGGGGGTCCATAGGAGTACATCTCTTATGAGCTCATCCCTGTTTCTCCAGCAGTGTCCTGCATGTCTGGTTCGTCTGACTTGGATAGTTTTCGTGATGGGAGACAGGTGGCCGTATAGTTGGTGCCTTGTGGGGTGTTGCCCTCTGGACTTGTTCAATATTGCTCGCAACATTCTTGTGTAATTGCTGTCAAGCTTCTTCTCCAGCCGTTTAATTAGCGTCCAAGTAGTGCATCCATACAGCAGTATCGATACGACTGCTGCCTGGAAGAAACTGCGTTTCATTTTATCGATCAGGTCTGATTTCCATATAATCGATAGCTTATCGATAGCTGTCCATGCCTTCGTTAGCCGTGTGGCGATGTCTTTTTCGGTTGATGAGACACTGCTTCAGAGAGCACTGCTTCAGAGCGAGTTTCAGAGAGCTTCCGTCTAGTGTGGAGATGTCGCCTGCTTGATTATAGCACATATATTCCGTTTAAAAAAAATCCAAACAAGCTTTAACGACTGGAAATTATTATAATTCTGTCATTACCTGGTTTGGCTTATTTGTTTAATGGCATATTAAACTTCATATGTTATTTTAATTTCAAAACCGTCCTTGTAGAAGAACAGGAATGAAACTTCATAATCCATAGCTGTGAGAGAAAAATAATTCCATACTTTTACCAAGAGCACGACTAAAGTTTGAATCCGCATACTTGCAAGATGCAGTTCATCACTTTTGGTATTACACAGCTGATACTCTCCCTTCAGAAACCTCTTTTAGATGTGTTCAGAAAACGATCATTGAGCAAAGAGTGAAATATATTCTTATTTGAAAAATAGTTTGAAACTGAGAAACTCTATTTGAATTATTTATTTTTTTTAAACCAGTTCCCTTTGAACAATCAATCTGTTTTTTCAAGTTTCTAATGTATCATACTATACTCATGTTTTCTTCTTGTTCTTATTGTATTTTCTGTTACCCACCTGTATAAACAAAAAAGAAATCAACAGATACAATCTATCAAGTCAGACGAATAACAATTTCTGCATTTGGCATAATTCTATTTGCTTGTTTGTTTATTGTTGGTTAATTGTTATTTTTGTAGTTGTTGTTTTAAGATTAAACATAAACCTTCTCAAAACCCTGGATTATTCTACGTTTTTCTGAATTAATTTTCTGGGAGATTCTGTGTTTGCTTGTTCGTTTGTTTAAGTTTATAGCAAATCGTTTGCTGTTTCCAGCTTATTAATGTCTCCTCACCGTTGCCTCTGTTTTCGTATTTCCTTTTATCCAGTTAGATTTATTCATTTATTATCCAGTTTACAAAGTCGTCTCTATCTCCAAACAAACGTCGTTCACTGTTTTCCCGTGTTCTTCTGCTTTACTTTCAACCAATTTGCTTTCGTTGCGTCTATTTTGAACTGAAAAGATTACAGATTCTCTCTTTCTGTTCAGGTGTCAGTTACATGGACTTGTCCACGCATTTTCCTTTCTAATAATTACAATTTGAGTCTACCTTCTCTGTGAAGTGACTTTCTTTACCCTTTTTTTCATTTATTGCTTGTTTCTTCGCAATTTCTCCCCCTGTTTTAATTTTGCCAATTGTTTTATTTTTTACTATCTAGTATTTTACAAAACTCATTATAACCGGCTAAACAGAGTTTTCCATGTGAACGAATTCTATTCGTCCTTCTTTTCTCTTTACATAGAATATTTTACTATTATTTCTTGGGCATAAAGTTTCATGCACCGCAGTTTAATAGATTACTTATATGTCTGCATATTTTTTTATCAAACAGGGTTTCATTTTATGAATTTGTTTTTTGATTGAAAATTTATGGAGTTTTTGATGTCAAGTTATTGCACTACAGAACATTTAAAAGGCAACTATTTGTCGTGGTTATTTCCCAAAGAGAATGTGACGTAAATTTCAATTTTAAGGGGATATGGATTTGTAGGAACATATATCAACCATGAATTATGCAAATAACTTGCATGTTAATAAATGCTATCATAACAAATTTGAAAAATCCATGGAAATTGAGAAGATTAATTTTTTAAATTCGAAATTGAAATCACTATCAAGTAGTCTATCTTGTCCAAGAATCAAAATCCTTTTGACATAAGAATAACGAACAGAATACTGCAAAAGTAATAGAAAAAAACCATTCCAGTTTTTATAAGTTAAAAAGTTATAAATATCTGGACATTCCAGAAATCGTCTAAAATTTTGGAATATGAAGTTGACGGTTGTACCCGTTTTAAGTGGGACATTTGCAATATTCCTAAAGACCTTTTTAAAATGACTGTAGAGTTAAGGGTGATTGAGAACTGTATAGACTATAGTATTTTTTCATTTTTTCCCCTGAAAATAGAACAATTAAATCTTATTTGTTTGTTTGTTTGGGTTTTATAGCATATCAACCTTTGGAGTTTATTTATTGCCAAATCCATTTCTATACAAAAACCAGTTCCATTTCAAAGAATACATTTTAGCTTGAGCGCACAATTTAATCGTCAAAAATATTTTTATTTCAAGCGATTCAGTTTAGTCAAACAGATCTAATTCAAAGAATTAAGTTTAGTATAAGTATAGTTTTTGTCTACATACAGTTAAATGTCAAAATAGTTCTATTTCAATCAGTTCGGTTTAGCATAATTACGCAATTTAGTTGTATTTAACTCATAGATAGGACCCGATCAGGTGCCACCACTACGGGCTGGAGTGGACCTGGAAGCAATGGCACTGAAGGGGTACTCTGCATTCATCAAAGCTCCAGCATTACTGGAACATCACCATCAGATTGTTTAATGTCATATCCAGGACACTCGTTAAGGAGTCTTACTCCTCAACAGAGATGCAGTCGATGTATTCTACAGTCCTAGCCGACTGGGCAAAATTCAATACTGAGATGATGTGATACAAAATAAACAAAATAGACGTTAAAAATTTCAAAGTAAAATGAAAGTTTATCGGTTGAAAAGAAGAGTTGCTAACAAATAAAGTGGATATTTCTCCTCTGGGCTTTATATTTTACCATGGATTAATGCCCTTGGTGGATCGTAAATCCATTTTTTTATTATAATTATAATCATAAAAGGAAGAAACATTTTCAGTTGATACTTAATTTGCGAATGAAAAAAATGATAAAGCCCAGAAATAATTGTTGACTTGGTCACCAAAATCTATCCTGTTAAAAACTAAGGCTTTTATCAAGTAATCACGCCTTAATATATATATATATATATATATATATATATATATATTATATAGGGTATCACCCACCTTTTCCACACAATGAGTTAGTCCATCTGCCATATATAGCAGTAGCTACTAATACAGGGCAGTCGAGAAGGTGAAGAGCCGCTTCGTATAACGTAAGCCAATACTATTGTTGGACTATATCCTTATTCTGTATTCACAAATCCTATGTTCTTGTCTACTAATAGTCTCTCTATTGTATATACTTTCCTGAGAATATAACTCTATTTCCTCACATATCGTGGTTTGCCCTTTATTTAATACTACAGGCGTTCACTGATCAGAACGCAACAATATATATATATATAAGAGGGAGAGAGAGAAATGGATAGATAAGGTTATTATTTAGATGATATATCAACCTTCGGAAGTTATTTAATGCCAAATCTATCCTTGAAGAAGGACACTGACGGTATCATTTAACGTATAGCTAAGTGAATAAAAGGATTTATACTTTTTCAAGGGCATTAGTCCAAAAGTCAACGAAATGCCATAACATCATTTCAAACTCGCCTCCAACGGTGTTGCAATCCAGCACGTTACATACACTCCCAAATAGATAGATATATCGATACGTACATACATGTATACATTAAATATATATGATTTCTATACGCATAACTAATTGTTGTGGCCCCCGGAAAGGGTCACTAATGTAAACGCAAACACGGATATTAGATAACAGATTATATTACACAAGAAAGATAGAGTTACATACAAAAGGTAAGAAGTCTCGTACTGTTCGGATAACACCAATATTGATCTGCCTCTTGGCAGCGAAATCTCTCAGTACTAATCACGGTGAGAAGAGTCCATTATGGTGAGATGGTGCTGTGTTCTGGTTAGTGAACGCTTGTAATATTAAATAAAGGACCAACCACGATATGAGAGGAAATAGAGATATATTCTCAGGAAAACGTATATACAATAGAGAGACTATTAGTAGACAAGAACATAGGATTAGTGAATACAGAATAAAGATATCGTCCAACGATGGTATTGGCTTCCGTTATTACGTTAACAAGTAAGGTGATCTAGTGCGATCTCCAGTCTCCAACGCTCAAATACAATTCCTATAAGATGCTGTTCTTCACCTTCTAGTCTGCCCTGGTATTAGTAGCTACTGCTATATATGGCAGATAGACTAGTTTCATTGTGTGGAAAAAGGTGGGTGATACCCAATAGATGGTTAAGGCTCCCACAACACTAATACTTCTATTTGCATGTAGTTAAATGGTTTTAAGTATTGCCATCTATTTTAGCACACAACTGAATGGATTATGGTTTTGCTGTTTACGACTAATATTTGTATTTGAACACAGTTAAATGATTTCAATTATTGCAGATTAACTCTAACAATTCTATTAACGTTAATAATTTGTTTGCACACACTTATATGGTTTCAATTTTTGCTATGTAGCACTAACAATTCAATTTAATATCACTCATTTTTTTACACGCTATTAAATGGTTAAAACATTCTTTTTGACTCAAAGATGTGACCCGAATAGATACTTCCACTCTGGATTAGAGTGGACCCGGGAGTAATGCCAATGAAGAGGTATTCCGTATTCCGTTAACCTTTCGGACTGAAGCCTCACTGGTTTAGTTTCTGTAGTAGTAATGCCACAAACAATCTTACCTCGAAGAAACAGGTGTGCTCTCTCTGCTACCGGCACGCGGAAACCAGAAGAAGAAAACGACGCAAGAGGTGTGACTTGTTTTATGGAAGACAACGTGATAATCCTATGTGAAGTGACGAGATTTACTGAACATAAAAGAGACTAAGTTTGAAGTGGAAATGAGCTGCATTTTGTTTATGTCTGATTGGTGAACATCCATCAGCTCATTTTGCAAGTTAAGTAACTTGACTAGCGCCGAATAGGTTGATTCCACTTTGACCAGACTTCTGAAACCGACTAGAAGCGATTTCGGCATACGAGTAACCATTAGAGTGAGACTGCGTGAACAGGCACCCAGCACAAATGCAAGTGATTTCTCTTCCAATAACACTTCTAATGAAGACTTAGTAACTGTACTACCGTGAAGAAGCACACGGCGCAAAAAATACCTCCCGAATGTTTCATGTGTGATCATAGAATCAGTAGGGAGTGTAGTAGTAATGACACATACAATCTTACCTAGAAGAAACAGAAGGTGTGTTCTCTCTGCTACCAGCACACGGTAATCAGAAGAAGAAAAGAACGCAAGAGATGTTACTTGTTTTATGGAGGAGAACGTGATAAGCCCACGTGAAATGGCGAGATTTAATGAACATAAAAGAGACTAAGTTTGTTGTGGAAGGTGGAAGCATTTTGCTTATATCTGATTGATGAACATCCATAAGTTTATTTTGCAACTTAAGTAAGTTGACTAGTGCCCAATAGGTTTATTCCACCTTGACTAAACAGCTGAAACCAACTAGAGTTTCATATTCAGAATACTCATTGGTGTGGTCTTACCCTATGCAGGGATGCAGTTGGTGCATCCTACAGTACCTACCGACTGGATGAGATAGACATGAACAGACTACGATAGATAGATATATAGATAGTGTCTTCCATACTGAAAAGAAAGCTGCAATACTGAAAAGACTTATTGTCACTTGATAACTAGTAGAAGCTATTTGATATATGTATAAAAACTAGTTGATAACCTCTGCCTTATTTAGTGAATTGTGATCTGAATGCGTTCATAGATTTATTCGGTTACGTTGTAAAACTTTTATATATAAAACTGAAACTTGTTTTCCATCCATAATTGGAGAAAACGATCGAAAACGTTTTACAAAAATGCTGTCTGTTGCACAAGATTTAATGAAAAGGAAGTTGAGAGTAAAATCTTTGTTAGGACTAGGGAAAAAATCTTCGGTCGGTTTTGAAATATTTGATCCAGTAAAAACCCTTTAAAAGCCAATATGATGGTAAGTAATATTTATAATGATGAAATATAAACATGGTGATGATGACGAAGATCAAAGATTTTGTTTAGATTTAGCGAGCTTTTTCTCCCAACTTTGAGTAAAAGGGGTAGGAATGGTAGAAAAAAAAAGAAAAGCCGGTTCTTGAAATTCATTTCTTGCGCTTTGATAAAAAACTTTCAGACTTGAACGCATGCATAGATGCAAGAACATAAACCCGCATTTCTACCGACGTGAGGGGAGAGGCCATTTTGATATCATTGCTGTTAAGGAAAACAGGGTAATTTATCCTTGGATGCCGGCATTTAATGAAGGGCGCTGAGGTTAAACTTGAAAGTTGTTCAGGAAAGCAATTTGTTACAAGTTTCCGTTTAAAAAAAAGTTTATTTGATTCGGAGAGATCAAAGAAGGCAAGATTTATGGAAACGATAGATTATATTTCGGAAATTATTTGCTCCAAAATGTACCAGCAAGCTCTCAGATATACTGGAATATACATTGAAATATAAACAAAAAGAAGTCGAAAATTGTGTATATACTGTAATATTTAGAATAGTAGCAAGACAACTGGTTATCCTTATTGATTCATGGAAAATTATAAGTTATGAATCATTTGCTTCATACGTTTCAGAAGCTCGTACCCGACGTAACGAGTTCAAATCCTGGATGAGGTGGTTTACATTTCACATAGCTAAATATCCTTGTAAAATGCATGAAACCAACTATTCTAATCGAAGCTATGAGTACATTGTATGACGACCATTTTAGGAGAAGGAAAAATCTTGTCCTATCCTGTTCATAGCTGAGGTGTTAGGTATATTCATCCATATGTACTTCAAGGTTGAGAAACTCATGTATTTACATAAAATCATACTACTCACCCCGGCAAAATTATGAAATTAGCTTACTTAGAAGATGCTCACAGTGTTTTCTTTGGTTTAGCAGTAAATAAGCTAATAACAAATAAGACGAAAAACTTTGCTATTTCTTTAATATCTGAATGTTCTGGCTTCATAAAATATTCCTTAAATAAACCAGATGAAATAATTTCAATTAATGCTTTTATTTTTTTCTTTTATAATTGAACATTCTGGTTTCATAAAATGTACCTTAAATAAACTAGGTTAAATTATTCAAATCAATGGCATACTTTTTCAAATCTCATCGGAAGAAAATATGACGGAATAACCAACCCACTAGTGAGGAAAATATCAGAGAATAACCTTACACTGAGGAAAATATAACGGAATAGCCCTATATTGCGGAAAATATTATGGAATAATCCAATATTGAGTAAAATATAATGAAATAACCCTGCAATGAGAAAAATATTAGAGAATAACCCTATATTGAGGAAAATGTAATGAAATAATCAACTATTGAAGAAAATATGACGGAACAACCCTATACTGAAGAGAATAGAATGGAATAATCCAACATTGAGGAAAATATTACGGAACAACCCTATACTGAAGAAATAGAATGGAATAATCCAACATTGAGGAAAATATGACGGAACAACCCTATACTGAAGAGAATAGAATGGAATAATCCACTGTTGAGGAAAATATTACGGAACAACACTATACTAAGAAAAATAGAATGGAATAATCCAATATTGAGGAATATATTATGGAACATCCTTATACTGAGGAAAATAGAATGGAATAATCCAATGTTGAGGAATATATTACGGAACATCCTTATATTGAGGAAAATAGAATGGAATAATCCACTGTTGAGGAATATATTACGGAATATATATATTATTGGAAGTTGAACTGAAATTATTTCGGAAATCGGGAGGACCTCCTGTCGTAGTAGCTGACATGTTGCACTGCAACATCTTAGCAAACGAATTTGAACTCCCAGCGTCCTATTATGCTCAACTTCGGATGAACAAATCTTTCGAAAGATAAAGACACATTTATTATTTTATAATAAATTGTACCGCTACTATTCTACAAAGGCTTTGGCCTCAATTAACCCACGAAGGTTGATATGCCTTTAAACAAAGTAACCAAAACAAACCCAACTATTATCGAAAGTTATCGGATATTGACTGGCGTAAGGCAACACGTCTCAAACATTCGATTTATTTCCTTCCTATGAATAAGAACAGGGTATTTTAAAATCGAATTATATCATTCACAACTAGTCAAGTTTAACAAGCATATTCTCGTCAGTCCAGTCGGCTAGGTCTGTAGAATACACCGACTCCATCTCTGCAAAGATTTGACTAACGCATGTCCTGTATACGACACTAAGCCATCTGATGGCACGCATTCAGTTCTGAAATTTTAGTGAACGTTGAGTATCCTTTCTTGGCTATTTGTCCTCGGTTCACTCTCAACCGGAGTGGTAATGCCTCTTAGGATCCCATCTATAGATCAAATAAATGTGCTTGATTACTTAACTGTGCACGAACAAATGATTGATATTAAATTCATTTGTTAGTATTACTCAGCAATATTTGAGACTATTATATTATATGTGCAACAAATGTTTAATGTTGAATACAATTAGTAATGTTAAATAGCAATACTTGAAACGATTTAACTGTTTACAAATGTTGCTATTAGTGTTAGATAGCAATATGTAAAACCCTTTATCTGTGCGCAAATAAAAGATTAATATTAAATAGGATTATTAATATCAGATAGCAATACTTGAAACCATTTAACTGTGTGAAAACAAATGAACACTGGCATATTTAAAATGTTACCTACAAACTATTTGTTAACAAATATTCATTTGTTTTAAATATATATATATGTGTGTGTGTGTGTGTGTGTGTATATATATATATATATATATGTGTGTGTGTGTGTGTCTGTATATATATATATATATATATATATATATATAAAGAAACTGGTATTAAATTACTTACAAGGCTTGATATTCCATGAAAGTAAACCAACCAACCAACCAACTAATCAACCATTTCTGGTACAAAATTATTCGTTCGAAAATCTTTATTTTCCAAATCAAAAATAAACAGAGAAATTGATGTTATATAATCATAAGTTTAGTAATTCTTTATTCAAAACAACATGCTTTAAAACACATTATCTATTTGTCTGCAACCCGATGACACAGCAACATTTTTTAAATAAAATACTTCATGGCATCAGAATATTTTTAATAAGACAATCAAAATATAATATTCTAGTTGAATTTTTAATACCATTGCTTGTCTTGTTATTTCAATAATCTTATAAGTCATAGCTTAATTTTAATATTAGAATTGCGTCATAAATACTTTTTAGATGTTTTTGAGAAATAATATATAGTGCAAATGTTCGTAAAAAGCATGCATATTTGTGACACAAAAGATGATAATAGAAATATATTAAGTTAGTTTTACTTATTCTTTTATCCAGTTGCCTTTTATCTTATAATCTGCTTCTACCTGATCCTAATTCATAATATTTATTGTTATATTTTCCTCCGGTCTGTCTTTATTTTATTTCGTTGTTTAAGACTTAAATTAACGAAAAACAATTCAACAGCGTCATTCTATCAAGACAAAAGATATTATAAACATTTGATAATTCTTTGCTTGTTTCTTTTCCGATTATCATTGAATTTACTCCAGAATCCTAGAATATTATTCGTGTTTTTCTAATTTTCCAGGAGCGGCTGTTTAACTCTTCCATTTGTTTTCATGTTTATCCAAATTCTTTGCACCATTTCCAAAATGATAAGTGCCACCATATTGTCAATTCTTGTTTATGTTTACTTTGAGCCAGTGATATTTATTCATTTATGATCCAGTGTAGACTAATCTTTGTCTCCAAACACATGATGTTAAGTGTTTTTCAGTGTTCGGTAAAATAATACTATTAAGTAGTTGTACTTGTTGCGGTATAATGTCTCGTGGGTCTCCAATGTCGGCTTAAGAAAATAATTTGAGGAAGAGTTTTTACTTTTTCGCCATATGAAAAATAAAAGACAAAATCGTGTGTTAACAAAAAATCACACTCACGTTTTGTTCGGATGTTACAAGTTTTTTTTCTGACCAGTCAAAAGGATATTAAAACATGTGGAGTGATTTTCGTGATCGATGAAAGAAAAACGTACGTTCATCTATAATTCGTCGTCCTTGTTGCCGACCAGGGCGGTTTTGCTTAGTTCCAACATATAGTTTATTACTTATCGCTCTTCTGCTAACTGTCCCTTTTCAAATCACCCAAAATTTTAAACCTAACTACAAGATTTCTGTGTTGGATCACTGAAACTTTCCCTGTCAATTACGCCCGTCATTAAAGGTGTGTGGTTATATGAGTATTTAGTTTGGTTATTTCAGTAAATGTGCATCCGTACTTTACGGGTATTGCTCTCTAAATTATTTCCACTACAAATACAACACAAAACTTTACAATCGCGTGAAAGAAATGGAATAGAACACAACGATCATTAAACAACAAACAATTTAATATGCATATAACAGAATATGAAAACAAATAAAATACATGATGTGTAAATGGCCTTTTGGAAAATAAAGTTTGGCAAGAAGAAAATAAATTTGTTTAAAGATGTGTGTATGTTAACGGAGTCCGTAAATAAGTCGTTCTTACTTAGATTAAGTTCGTAGCGGGTTTTATGATTGTGGCGACAGCGTGTCGCGTTGATGAAAGAAAGTTTGTCGGGTTTTTCTTTTGAATGTGATTCTCGGCTATCTGAAGTTAGGTCATGAACTTTAGTTGATGAAGGAAAGGAATTTGCTGGACACTGCTTTACTGGCTTAGTGGCTTGTTGTCTTGTCTTCGTCTTAGTCTTCGTGAATGGCTTCCTAACTCTGTGTTATTTATATCCTACAGGTGGATCAAAGAATCGTCCTAAGATTTTGGCGCGTAGACATTTATTGACCAATCAGATTTGTATTTTACTATTTTATTTTCGAGCCTAAATATTTTCTGTTAGTTGACTTCCGATCCTACTTTTCTAGAACGTTCTATTCTATGTTTTTCGCTGATTGGTTGTAAAATATAAAAATGTAACTTAAATGCTAATGCAGTTTTGAACATAAATTTCTAGACTGTTCTTAAGTATGTTTTTATTGCTTATTTTAAGACTAGAAAAAGTGTGTATCCCATAAAGGTTTTGATGTCATTGATGAGGGAGTAGATACCACATTACAGTCATAAAAGTCAGACAAAAGACTTCATTGGATCTCTTATAGTTCTTTAATTACACCAATCGTTTCCTATTGAAAATTGATTGCCGGTTAAATTCCATGGTCTGCATTGCCAGTTAAGAAAATATGTTCCTACTTGAAAGATTTATCGGAGAAATATCCGTCTAGTTTGGATTTTTTCATTGTTTGGGTTGGGTTTTTTGGCATATCAACCTTTGTAGGTTATTTAATGCCAAATTCATCCTTCCAGAAGAACAGTAGTGGTATTATTTAACCCATTCCTGGAAGGATAAGGGGGTTCATGCCTTCCTCAAGGGTATTTGTCCGAATGTAAACGTAATAGTGAGACTCGCTAACTGCGATTCTGTTATGTTTTGACCTGTTGACCCAGCGAAAAATGCCATTCCAAGGTGATGCACCGGAAGGAAGTGACACATTCTAATGGCAGTTATGAGAGGAAATTGCGTGGGCGGAAATTGGCTGATGAAATGGGACGAGGTAAAAAAAAAATCCCATTATACTCTGACGCACCGGAAGAGAGTGGCCTCTGAACTGGATGACAGTTATTTTCGCTCGATGATGATCACACAGGCCATTCCAAAGGTAGCGGAAGTGACACATCCCGGTCGCTAGATATCAGAAGAAGTTGCGGAGGCGTGGAGGCGTGTCCATATCACCGCGTGGGAGTTTGAAGGTAATATAAGGCCGACGAATTGAACAGAAGGCACACAGGCGAGTAGGAGGGCAAGCAGTATAGTTGGTGAGGGGATGGACGAGATGTAGTAGGGAAAGCCAGCACCCAGGACAGTGGATTCCAGGGCTCCGGTTGAGCAGCCATGGAGAACGAGAAAGACACGACGCTGACGGCCATAACTTTGGGATCAAAATATTTCAGTTATATTCGGTCTCCAGCTCCCTCTCACACGCAAACTTTGAGTGACCCTTTTCGAAACCTTACAAATAAAGTGAGAGGTAAAATAGTTTATAAAGAAGTCTCCCTGTAATTCTGTAATTCTGACACAAGTTCAATAGCTCAGCATTTAAAAAAACATTCATGCCCAACAACACAACTACGAAAAATTCTCACCGACAACACAACAATACTCGAACATCAAAATAATAAACAAAAACTTCAGATTCTCGAAGCACTTTATATTAGAAACCTGCAACCAGCACTTAATAGAATTAATTTTCAAACCAGTGCTAACGTACTTAAATGTCTTTAGCTACTGGCACTATTTACAGAATTACATTTAAAAGCAAGCGCCATAATCTCCAACAGCAAAGACGTCCTTACACAGTAGTAATTTGCTAAAACAAAAGTTACATCACTTTTGTAACAGATTCTCCCCTGATGATGGCCCAAAGTCGGGCAGAAAGTACTAGGGATACATACAACTATGGACAATACCTAAATCAATTCCCCCCGAATACGATAAAAGTAATACGGGAGAGAAAGAAGAGGATAGAGGAAGAGAGAATCAGCAAAAAGACGTATACACACTTTAAGAAAGAAAAAATATGTATATGTATTGGAAGGGTGCATTTTTTCGGACATCAGAAGGTTAATACCAGTTAACTTTGGACTCTTAAACTAGAAGAACTCAAAATGGTGGCAATTAGCTTCCAGACATTAATTTGCACTATGAACACTGTCTCCGACGAAAAGATGCAGTCGAGTTCTCGCGTTCTTCTTATTTAACACCTGCAAACTTTTACCTATGATAAACCCCAAAGGATGTTGTGAGTCACAGAAAACCGACCACATTGGCAGAACTAACACAAGAAATTAAAAATGCATGTGAAGCAATCCCATCGGACAGATGGACAACATGGCCTAAGCAGAAATTCGCCTTACACATAAATGTCTGGAAGCTAATGGCTAGCACCAATAAATTCACCTCTTGTAATTGTTGAGTCCAAAGGTAACTTAACATAATCTAGTGATGTCTGAATAAATTTAGTATTAAATTTTTTATAGATTTTTCCAAACCTGCAGTGTGGATGCACTTTCTGACGGCCTAATGAGTAGTGTGTTCGCCAGTGGTTCGGGAGACCGGAGTTCAATCTCAGGTTGAGTCATACCAAAGACTCAAAAATGCTACTTGATGCCGCCTTGCTTAGCACTCAGGACTATAAGGTGAGGATCAAGGGTAAAAGGGAGCAATCCTGGGAATGGAGTAGCGCCCTCCCTACACCTCGGTGTAGTAGCTATTGAAAAGGTAGTTTTCTGGTCACCCGCGACAAAGGTCGGTAAATTTACTTACTTATATATATATTTGAATATTTTACGGGGGTTACAAAAAGAGATCAAATTTAATCATTTTCAAAAGTAAGATTTTACAACTAACCGGTTTTGGTTCTCACTGATCACAGCTAGTTCGAGGACAAACGATTAAAAAAGGACAAGGGTCAGGGATTCTGTAATATAGAGGAAAAAATATGCAAGTTATTTAGAAAAGGGAGGGGTAAATCAGATAGTAATCAAATTCAAACCTAATAAACATTCCTTCTGTCTACAGAAGGACGGTTTATGAGTGAGAATATGAATGGTCTCAAGAACCTTCAGATGATAATCCGAGTGGGACTAGCTTGGAATAGTAAACAAGTCCACACTGTACGATAAGGCACAATTGCGATTATCTAAAGGATGTGCTGCAATGGAAGACCTGTATGTGTTGTTTATCCGGTCAACAAAGTACGAGGACCATACGATAAGTTTCCATACTATTTTCGTATGGGCATTTAAAATTGTCGTAGACTCTTGAAAATTTAGTATCTTATTGCTATACATCTTATGAGATGACTGACCAATTTTTATGATTTCAGGTTCAAATGAACAGCTACAGCAGGAATTGGAATACAACCTACTAAAGCCTGATTGTCACAGCTGAAGTTCAAAAATGCAATCTGGACGTGAGGACACTTTAGAAGTTCGATATGCAATAAAATTCCATGTTAAAATTGGAAAAAATGCCACAGAAACGTATGGAATACTTCAGACTGCTTTTCGATAATCTTGTATGAATCGAGCATCAGTTTTTGACTGGCAAATATATTCAAGGAAGGCACGGAGTCTGTGAGGGATGATGAGAGGTGTGAGAGGAGTAAGGAAGTCAATATACCAAAGGTCTAGGGTTAAGGTTAGGGTTACTATGTTGAGGTTTTAAGGGAGTTCAGGAAGAGATTCCCTCGGAAGAGGCCAGCACTCTTCATATCGGGTCAGTGGCATTTCCACCAGGACAATGCACCAGTCCACAACTCCATCCTTGTCACAGACTATTTGACTTAGATGGGCTTCAAGACAGTTCCTCACCCTCCCTATAGTCCAGACCTTGCTCCCTGTGACTTTTAGTTATTCCATAAGCTTAGAGGCTGTCGTTATGAAACAATTGAGGAGATGAAAGAGGCTGTGACCAAAGTCATTGACACGCTCAAACAAGAGGATTTCCATGGTGCCTTCCAGAAGTTGTTAGAACGGTACAACAAGTGCATTGCAGCCAGAGGAGATTACTTCGATGGGGACTAGAGTTTCATGTGTGTACTATCAATAAAAGGGCCCATACGAAAAAAGTCTGGAAACTTATTTAATGATCCTCGTATATATGATTTGCTTTGGTTAGTTTTATGGCATATCAGCCATTGTAGTTTATTTAATGCTTAATCCTCTTTATACATATATATTGAATATATATAATTTGTAAACACCATTTTTTGTTAACATTTTAAACGAGACTGAGTTCATTTTGGGGGGCTACAGTTAAATGGTTTCAGCTATTGCTATGTAACAGTAATAATTTCACACCAGTCATTTAAGTACTTCCATATAATTTCATTTTAAAACGATTTAAAACAATTTAGTTTGTACATTAGAATTTTTATTGTTTCTGCACAGTTAGAATTATTGCTACTTACACTTATAATTCTATTTAACATTATTCATTCTTTTTCATTCAGTTAAGTTGTTTCATCAGATACTTTTGTGTCATATCCATTCTTTTGTTGGTGGGGGTGCATATCTCTCTGCAGATATTCAATCGGTGGATTCTACAGCACCAGTCGACTGGCCTATGTATTTTAAGAGTATAACGTTAATAATAAATCTCGGTATGTTATGTCATTCATGCTTGGTTTTCATAAACATCTTTCTTTCTTTCTTTCTTTTTGGTCGGGGAACTTTGTGAGATTTTTTTCTTCAATTAAAACTTCTGTGTTGCTGCGACAAGTATAAGCAGAAAGCACCCCAGGCTATCCTCTTTCCATCCATGTATGTGATAGCTGAACAATCTAATGTGAGCAACGAATGATTCATATTCTGATACCTTTTCATCAAACCGGAGATGACTTGCTCATCTTGACGCATATTGTGTACACGTTCTTTTCAAAAATTCAAGGAGAAGGATGCTGTTTTATGCAGCCAGATTCTGTCAATATTCGCGAGCTTGGGTGTGGTTGACAAAACTAGGATATAAGTAGACGTATCGATACGTCGACTCATGTAAGGTTTATGGATGCACACGCAATTGTTAACAAATACACTCACACACATGTATACACCCAATGTCACCACTAAAAAAATACAATAAACTTTTTAAGAAATTATTTTTCTCCTAATATATATATTTATATAATAGTGTATAGTTGTCATTATTTCACTTTGTGGGTTTGTGGCAGCACAATGTCGTATAATTTGGAAAGAACTCGATATTTGTGATAGAGCTATTATATAATAAAATAGCAAATAGTTATACATTAGTTTTTATAAATACTAATACATAAGAATAGTTTAAAAACGTTGATAAATCCAAAGTGCTCAAATGCTTGACGGTAGAGGAGTAATATCTCCCGTTTAGTTTTATTTCATTACACATATTTCCAATTGCTTTCGATAGAATAGAAAGAAAATCATCAAATGAAACCTCATTCATCTAAGATAATATCATCTATTTTATAAAAAAAATTATGACCTATACTAATGATATAAAACGAAGTAAGTAAGATTTAAATTATTTTACTCTCTCGCTCTGTATATATATATATATATATATATATATATATATATATATATATATATATTGGATTTTTGTATATCTAATAGCATGTATGTTTATCTGCAACCAGTGGTTTCATGCAGTCTTTTACTGTTGTAATTATATTTATATATATATATATATATATATATATATATATATATATATGTGTGTGTGTGTGTGTGTGTGTGTGTGTGTGTGTAAATAAATTATCTGTATATGCAAATCTATATACCAAAATACTTAAAGAAATCATATGCAGTTGGGAGGTGTAAATGAAAAAAGAGAAAAAATAGGCAATATTTTATTATGTCTGCCTCTAGAGCTCTTTCATCCGGTGATTTTTCAAGTGATACAGCCGGAGGACGTTTAAAAGTCAAAGCTGTAAACAAATTAAATAAAAAGCGGGTGATATGAAAAATGTTGTCAAGCCAACATTTTTCATATCACCTTCTTTTTATTTAATTTGTTTACAGCTTTGACTTTATTGTTGTCACTTGAAAAATCAGCGGATGAAAGAGCTCTAGTGGCATTCATTATAAAATATTCCCTATTTTTCCCTCTTTCATTTATATCTTTATATATTGGCGGCGTAACAATATATATATATATATATATATATATATATATATAGTTTGATTTTTTTTTTAATTTCAATAAAACGTTCATTGAAAAACAACAAAAGTTCCTTTTCTTGAAAGAAAGGTTAATATCAGTAAGAGCTTAACTATTCGTCAATATTGACATGACTAGAAAGATTCATGCACTCAGTTTGACAGCTTTGTTTAATAATATTTTGTGTGTAAATATGGTCTTTATATGAGTATGTTACTACGTATAGCAAAAATATATTCCTGACGCTAATGTAGATCTGAATACAAAGACAATAATTATCAGCAAGTAACATTTTTTTTTTATATCAGTACAAATAATTCCAGCCCCAAAATGTTAAAAAAAAACAAAAACATAAACAAGGCCATGTTTTAGTTAATGGAAATAATAAAGTGATGTTGAAATTCAACCATTCCAAGGATCAGAATATTAGGTTTTAACTCAAGAGTAAAAAAAAGACGAAAGTTTAGTAGAAGTAGAAAATTATCTAAAATTTACAGAAGACTTTTCAACTTGACCGTTTTAAGTCTCGAAATTTGAAAAATAGTGAATTGATTTATCTATGAATCTACTTGGTTTAAGAAATATATTTTTAACAGTTTACGGGGGAAAAGATTTCTTGAAATATTTTGGGGTTTAATTCTTCCAATTTTTATGAGGGAAATCCTATTTTATCGTCTACTGAAAGGAGGACGCGAAGAAACTCAGGAGTCTTATAAGGAAGCGCTGATTTGTCAAGAAATCCAAATATATAAACAAAAATCTTCTCGAGGCAATTTTGGCACAAAAATATCACTATTATATATATATATATATATATATATATATATATATATATATATATATATATATATATATATATATAGCATTAACTTAAATCGCGAGTCGAAAATCTTCTACTAAAGTTTCACCTTAACGGATCATCAGGAAGTTTTCAATTTCCTGATGATCCGTTAAGGGGAAACTTTAGTAGAAGATTTTCGACTCACGATTTAAGTTAATTCTATAATTGGCTCCATTGTATCGTGTTGAGCACTTAAGTAATTGTAGCATTGCAGCATTCGCGGAGGGTTTTTTGGTTTTCTTTTGACCACTGACTGCGTACCCCTTGATTTTTGTCAAGGAGTCGGACGACGTTGGCCTTTTCTTTCTTTTTTACCCAAAAAACTTTTTTCTTTTTCCCCTGGGTGGTGATTCGAGATATTTTTATCTCTTGTTCCTGGCCAGGGTTTTTTTGTTTTTTTCTGGTTCCCTGAATACTGGTAGATATTAGATTAGTAAATACATACACACACACACACACATATATATATATATATATATATATATATATATATATATATATATATAGTCATTTCCATCGTAAAATAGTGTTATTATTTGTATATATGTATTTATTGTTGTAGGTCCGAAGAAAGAAAAGTAAATATTCTGAAATGAATGAAATTGAAACTGATATCAAATTTGGTATTTTATCTTATTTCTCTTTTTAATATTCTGTGAAACGAAATACCCAAATTACCGACTACGATGCACTTGATTTTGGACAACATAATGTTTTTATTTATATTTTCATAATTTTTATGTTTTGGCTTCGGTAATAACTAATACCTAATAAGGAAATAATTTTGAATTTACCATATTCCACTGTATCATATTTCACTGTATCATATTTCACTGTATCATATTCCACTGTATCATATTTCACTGTATCATATTCCACTGTATCATATTCCACTGTATCATATTTCACTGTATCATATTTCACTGTATCATATTCCATTGTATCATATTTCACTGTATCATATTTCACTGTATCATATTCCATTGTATCATATTTCACTGTATCATATTTCACTGTATCATATTCCACTCTATAGCTGTATAGCTGAAAAGAAAATTTGTTTTTTTTTATTATTTTGTAAATGAAAAATGCAATATGTATTTATTTATTGGATACACAGACTCTTTGTATAAACGTTGTAATAATGGACTGATATATTGATATGAAAAAAACAATAAATCCTTATCGTTTTGCAAAGGCCTCATATTTTTATTGGTTCCCACCCCCCCCAAAAAAAATCGAAATACTGAAGCTTACTCCTCCTATCCAAGATTAAGACATTTCTATATTTAACTCACCACAAACATATTTTCGAATATAAAGCATTCTGACGACAACCATGTTGTCAACAACGTTATTTTTGGAATGCAAGAATCAATGAAATGACACTGAATATAGGACAAAAAAAAATGATTCCTTTAAAAAAGCAAAAAAAAAGATAAAACTTGTTTTGCTGAGTCATTTCTGCTTCACAAAAGTGTCTGTGAATCCTGTCTTTTGTAGCTGTGCGATCATCTTTAGTTTTTACACAGAATAGCGGCAGGTGTTAACATTAAAAATGATCGCACAAGTATAAATGACAGGATTCACAGACACTATTGTGATGTAGAAATGCCGCTTGGAAAAATCTTATATGTATTTACCCAACCCCTTCGCCACGGTCAAGAGGCGGCACAAGGAGATTTTTATTGCCGAGTTCAACTGGTTTAATTCCGAGATTCCTTAACGGATTACCATACCAAGGTTAAAAAGCCCAGTCTAACCTATTATATAAGAATTCAAGTATATTATTAAGCAACAAGTGTCGAAAATAATCTAAACTGCACACAACAGACGATTCCCTTTTTACTTTTGTTTTATAAATTTTTGATTTTAAATTTAACTATATTTTCAAAGTATATTGTGTTCTTTTATTCCACTATTTTGTCCACAATTGTTTGTTTTTTAACGATTATAGTATTCCAATCTAATATAAACAATTTATGCAAAATTATATTGTTTAAAATGATTATTCGTAATGACTAATAATCGTAAGTATGTGTTGATAATATGTACATACTGAAACTGAAACAACAAAACAGTCAATGGTAACATAAGACTAGGAGAAAGATGACATTATATTATCAAAATACTGATTTGCAGGGTTAAAATATCATAGAAATTATATTCTAAACATAATGAAATGGTTTCGAAATTACTCAAGATGAGAGCTACAATTTCATATTTTAATGGCTGTCTGAAATGGCCTCTATATCATCTGAATTTCCATCTACTGTTTTTTTTTTAATAAATAGGAGGTGCATACGATAAGTTTCAAGCCTTTTTTCGTATGGGCACTTTTATTGTTAGTACACACATTGAACTCTCGCCCCCTTCAAAGTAATCTCCTCCGGCTACAATTCACTTGTACCATTCCAACAACTTTTGCAAGACCCCATGGAAGTCCTCTTGTGTGAGCGTGTCAATGACCTTCGCCACAGCCTCTTTCATCTCCTCAGTTGTCTCATAACGACAGCCTCTGAGCTTAGGGAATAACCAAAGGTCACAGGGAGCAAGGTCTGGACTATAGGGAGGGTGAGGAACTGTCTTGAAGCCCATCTAAGTCAAATAGTCTGTGACAAGGATGGAGTTGTGGACTGGTGCATTATCCTGGTGGAAATGCCCTTGACCCGATTTGAAGGGTGCTGGCCTCTTCCGAGCGAATCACTTCCTGAACTCCCTTAAAACCTCAACATAGTAGCCCTAACACTAACCCTTTGGCCAATCAACTCAGGTATATTGACTTCCTTACTCCTCCCACACCTCTCATCATCCCTCGCAGACTGCCTGCCTTCCTTGAATCTCTTATGCCACTCAAAAACTCATGCTCGATTCATGCAAGATGGTCGAAAAGCAGTCTGAATCAGTCCATACGTTTCCGTGGCATTTTTTCCAAGTTTAAAACAGAATTTTATTGCATAGCGTTCTTATAAAGCGTCAAATTGCATTTTCGAAATTCACAAGCTTTGACAATCAGGCTTTAGTCGGATGTATTCTAATTCCTGCTGTAAATTTGAACCTGAAATCTTAAAGCTTGGTCAGTCATCTCATAAGATGTCTACGAATAACATACTGAATTTTCAAGAGTCTATACCAATTTTAAATGCCCACACAAAAAAAGTCTGTAAACTTATTGAATGCACCACTTATGATAAAAACAGTACATTTATAGTGATTATGACTGTATTTCATGTTTGTCAAAATTTGCCGAAAAGTCATCTTGACCAATCATCCAATTATCATCATCAACATCATGTCATGCCGCTAGCACGGATATCCCTGACTCTCTCTCGCCACTTCTCCCTATCGTTCATCGTCTCTGGCAGGTTAAATTATACACACACACACACACACACATATATATATATATATATATATATATATATATATATTTATTTATATTGGATGCTGAAAAACTTGTCCAAATAAGTATAAATGGCTGACTAACCATCAAGCTTGGACAAAATTTGAAAGAAATGGAAACTTAAAAAGCCATAGGCTTCAACAAAATAACTCCTAAAGATTAGAAAGCAAGAAAATTTGATGACAAACGTCTTCGATTATGTAACATCTCGAATAAACAAAACACAGTCGAGATATTAATAAAAGGCTGATCCTCCCTTGCTGAAAAAAGCGACTTCGGAATTACGAAGGAATACAGAGGCATAATTACTGTTAAATTTACTAAGAATGATAATTCCCAGCATCTCCATAATATTCGACCACAAATAGAGAAAATGTTTAGGAAAAATCCGAACGGCTTTCAGAAACATCGTTCCACAATCTCAAATATTCTGACAATTTGTCGACGGAGTACGCGCAAAAAAACACTTGAAGGAACTCTACTGTGTGTAGACTTTTGAAAGGCATTCGATTCCATACACAGAAGAAGGATTGAGCAAACACGACAAACTTGTAGCCTCCCCAAAAGAGACTTTTTACCGCTAAAGCATAAAAACGATTGTTCGCTCACCTGATGGAGACACGGACTCCTTCAACATTGTCGTTGGAGTCCTACAAGGTGATACATTACCAAAATATTTGTTAATACTCTGCTTAGACAAAGTACTTCAAATGTCAATAGATTAAATAAAACAAAATGATTTCGAATTAAAAAAAGCTAGAAGCAGACAATATCAAGCTGAAACTATGATAAATGTAGACTGTGCAGATGATCTAGCATAGCCTTGAGCAAGAATCAAGAGGCATTAACTTCTACGTGAACGCAAATAAAACAGAGTTAATGTTCTTGAAACAAGAAGGAGCCACCTTCATCCCCCAAGTTTAATAGAGCAGATACCTTGGTAGCAATATTTCCTCTACTGAAAGTAATGTCAACATACGCTTAGTGGACGCGTAGACTGCTATTGGAAAGTAATCACTCATATGGAAATCTGATTTCCCTGATGAAATAAAGCGGGATTTCTTCCAAGCTGTAGCTGTGTCCGTGCTACTATATGGATGCACCTCATGGACGCGAACAAAACATAAAGAAAAGTCAACATGGAAACTACGTAAGAATTTTACGTTCTAGCATGAACAGATCCTTGAAGTAATACCCTACAAAACAACTGTTGTATGGCCACTTATCTCCCATCTCACAAACTATCCAAGTAAGAGGAGAAAGACATAATGGATATTGCTGATGATATACAGACGAATTCATGAGCAATTTTTCTAATGGACTCCTACTCATAATAATGACCGACTAATAAAGATGTATATCTGATCTGTGCGGACACAGGATGCAGCCTAGAAGACCTGCTAGGGGCGATTGATGATAGGGATGGCTAGCAAAAAAGAGACAGCAACCTCGGTTCTGTCAGCCAGACAATGTTGCTGGTGCTGATATATATATGTATATAGTGAATAAATGAGAATAAACAAACGCGTAAAGACACTTCATACATAAAAAAAAGTTCTTATATACTAGCCAGCAGATTAGGAAGATTTCAAAATCGCATATTTTATTATGTTCTCACTCCTACAAGTTTCATATATCAACTAAGGAATAGAAACATTATAGACGGCTATAATAGCATCAGAAATAGATGTTACTGTTGAATAATATTGACAGATATTATGTGTAAATTTTGTAGAGTCCTCACAAGCAAAAACACCCAATTACCCATATATATATATTTTAAAGGTGTCATTTTATGTGGATATGGCGCCATCTTGTTTAAAATACATGAACTGTTTTTTGTGTGAGTTCACGTAGAGGCCAATGTCTCTTGCTGCCGGCTCAAAGCTATTCAGCAGGGATTTGGTTTGCGCATGTGTATTTGCGAGACGCGCTAGTTCGTATACGTAGTCGGCATCTGTTATATTATCTACCAAATATTATTTGGTTCTTAACGTTTTTTTAAAAATGTGAAACCATTTTTTTCATCAGATCTACTGACGTCTGCCGTACGTAATCCCGGCAGATTATAAATAGAAAGGATGTTAATGAATCACCTTGCAAGATTCCAATGACAATTCCAAAGAAATTAGTGTCACCATCAGATGCGCCAACCGTTGCTTCCGTCTTTTTGTAGAGCTTCATTATTGCAGTAAAAGTTTCTTTGAGAAGACCGAATGCTAAAAGTATTTGGTCTAGCTTCCTCTGTGTAAGGAATTAAATGCTTTGGAGAAATTTCCAAACAATGTTGGCTCATTATTTTTTGCTTCAGTGATTCGACGAATAGACTGTATCTGAGCAGTTGGAGTTTTATTTTTCTGCAAATGGTTTTGTCTCAGTCTGCAGAATACACCGGCTGCATCTCTGCAGAGGGGTAAGACTCTCCGAATGAGTGTCTTGGATATGACTTTAAACAATCTGATGGTGAGGCTTCAGTAATGCTGGAGCTTTGGGTAATGTGGAGTACCCCTTTATTGCTATTACTCTCGAGTCAACTTTGGCCCGGGGTGATAGCATCTGACAGGGTCCTATCTAAGGTTCAAATAGAACTTAATTGTGTATTTACGCTAAAATGAATTGTTTGCAATGGGACTGTTTTAACATTTAAACTACGTGCTAATGCTAAACTAAATTGTTTGAAATAGAAGAGTTTTTTGACATTGAAACTGAGTACTTATTCTAAACTGAATTGCTTGTAATAGAACTGATTTCGACATAGAAACTCCGTACTTATGCTAAAGCGAATAATTTGAAATAGAACTGTTTATATGCATAAAAATGGAGTTGGCATTAATAGCACACAGCGGTCGATGTGCCATAAAACAAAACAAACCAAGACAAAACCAAAGAAAAAAGTTTGGTTTTTTCCAAAGATATCTCTCGACTTCAAATTGGAAAGGATTGAAAAGCAGGATATGATAAACCTTACCAGCTGTTACAATTAGAATTATGCCATTAGTTCTGAGGGACTTCAAGATCACATGTCTTGGAGAAGGAAAGATTGCGGCCTTTCATCCATTTCTTTATTAAATTTTATTATAGTGTTGCATAATCGAAGAAGTATGTCGTCAAATTTTCTTGTCTCCCATACTTCAAGGGGTATTTCGTCAGCGATTTTTTTTCTTAACTGCATCAAATTCTTCCTCAGTAAACTGTTCAAATTTGATGTTATTTGGTCAGGAATAATTTCTTTAAGTACGTTTATCTATGATTTCAGGAGGTTTTCAAAACAAATTCCGAAATATGCTTTTCGCATCTCATGTCTTTCGTTTTGGTTGGTACCTTTCTGTTTTACTCTCGTCGAGCTTTTCTTCCTTCTTACTTCATTAACTGTCTGCCATATGCCAATCGTGATTGGTCTTTTACAGAATTTCAGATTTTATTGATTTAACCTTGTATATATGATTTAGAGAATACTGACTCTTTTCCTCATCCTTATTTCGGTTGATGTGCTCTTCGAACTCCATGTGTTTATGTCAAACTCTCGAGCTTCCATGACGAATTCGAAAAACTTCACAAAACTTCGAACCGAACCCTTTATTTAAACCATGGGCATAAATTGTTCTAATTTCGTTAACCATGACCGAGTGCAAGACTTCAACTATGTTACCTATCCCTTGTCATTTTTGCCTGCAGCCAGGATTGAAACTGCAAACTATATCCGTTACACTGGACAATTCAGAATAAATTCCTGGGACATGTAAACTTAATATTTTTACGTAGACTTTGTATCACTACTTACAACTATTTAATTTTTTATTTACTTTTGCTCGTATTCAAAATAATTTTTAAAGCCTTTTTCATTACATGTTTCGGCATTTTATTCATCTCGATATTTGATCTACTTAAGAGGCCATTATAGCCTTACATACGCGCTGCTTCTTTGAAACATTTGTTCGCTAATATTCTTCCCTGTAGATTATCTTGACTTCATCCCAGAAAAACATATTGTTCCACTTTTCCTCCCATATGAAAGTTCAGCCATACCCGGCTATTCCACTTCACAACGTAATTTTTAATGTTCCTCCCCCCTTACCAATAAAGGGAGAATGTCTCGACTTTGTATAGTCAAGTACAGCTGCATTGGATGGCGTATACAAAAGACGAGGTCATTCTGACTACTGAATATTGTCCTGATATCATATATATAAAAGATCTTGTGAATCTTTTCGTCCAGACCTCTGATATCAGGCAGCCAGATTGAGGTAAGTTTTCGGGTATTGTTCTTACCAGTTTTATCCTGATTTCTTGGAGGAGATGACGTTATGCTGCCAGGTTAGTTGTTTAGAAACTAACTGGAGTTTGTAGGTTCATTCTTTGTTGAGCTACTTCATTAGATATGCGTAAATATGGCGTTACTGGTGCCATGTCGAAAAATGTCACACCACGCAATTCAAAACAACTTGTTAGTTTCAGGATACGAAAATTTATTTGGGTCTGCAACATTTACAGCAGTCGACGTAAAGGGAGAAAGAGAATAAAGGAGTGTATCAACTGATTTATAGAGAAAGAAACTAAATAATGAACGAGAATTAGACGTTTCTTCTTCACCGAACCAGTCCCACCCCTGTCGAGGCCTCTTCGTCGTCTGTCGTCTCCTCGAACTTCCCGCTCTCTGTCTCTCTCTCTCTCTCTCTCTGACTCCGACTTACTCTGACTTGCATTGTTTAAATCTTCACATATATTTTCTTCTAATTATTTTCTCTGACAAATCTTTTATTCACACATAATCACTAAAAGATTTAGTGGCACGTCATTGCTAAATATCATTTGATATCTACCTAATTGTTTATCTTAATATTTCGTTTACAGCTAATTCTAAAATTAACTTTTCGAGCTCATTTTGACAGGAGTTGACACGTTTAAGCAAAACTAGGTTTATCCACTTTGACCTTTAAAACTCGAAAACCGGCAACAACGAACTCAAATTTTAGCTTAAAAAAGCAATTTATCACTAAAATTCTTAACCTAAATTCTTAACCATTTTACCTTTTGATTATAGACGAAAATAACTTTTGACATGTTACTGATAACGCTACACTTAGGTTTATTTGGCGACGTAGCTAAACGCTAAATTCATATTTAATTCACGTGACCATTCCCCGCGCGGCATCGCGTGGGTTCGAGCCTAGGTCAAGTTAAAGACAAGATTCCGTGACACAACGAACCACTGACGATGGAGAAATAGAAGAAAATAGACGGCTGCGGAATGTAATGCAAATGACCTCTTGTATCGTAAGAGTGATAGAAACAGAGGAAAAGATGTAAAAACGTCAGAACATGAAACATCAACAAACAAAAAGATCAAGTCCAAAACAAGAAGGAAAAAAAAAAGAAAAAGCAAAGGAAAAGTAATAGAAAGAAATAAAGAAAAAAAAACAGTAGAAGAATCGACAGAAAATAAAAGAAAACGCCACAAAAGAAAGTAAAAAAAAATAAAAATAAAAAAACAAGGACACCACCACTTAGAATTAGGTAATTGCTTCTTCTACGGTTTCGTATTTTTTCTTCTGGTTATTCCAAGTTCCAGAGTTCGTGCTTGATAGATTTAAAACAAGAAAAGAAAATGAAAGATAAGCTAAAGGATGGATCGAAAGAAAAATGAAAATTATTGACAGTAGTGGAAAGATTAGGGAATGTCATATCTTCTTTTAATATGTTGTTCAATTTGCAGTTTTTCCTTCGATCCAGTCTGATTTTGAACCATATTGTCCTAAAGTTTAGCCTAATTGTGCTGAGGATTTTATACGGAAATTCGGTAAATAAGCAGGTTCTATAGAGTCGGCCGCCGTTACATGAGAAGAGTTCCAAGTGGAAGCTGTCCTATGGAAATCGGGAGAGACGATGGTTTTCATTAGGCTTTGGCAAACTCATTTTCCGAAGTTCCGACATAGTAAAGAGTGAAATAGCTGTGATGCCTGTTCCATTTGGTCTGGTGAAGTGACTTTTTTTTTTTCTTAGGGTTCAACTAGTGGGTGATTTCTCAAGTTTTTTTTTCCGCCCAGATTGATGTCTGGGATTCCTGCACGAGTAGCGAGGTTATGATTCTTTTGAAAAATAAATGTACTTATGGTCCCGAGGAATCGAGTTGTTAGGGGAGAATTGCTGAAGATGGAGAAAAAAGAGAAGAGAAAAACGTTTGTTTTTAACAAGGGAAGACCCAAGAATATCTCAGTGAGTTGGTTCGTGGATAGAAGATTATTATGACGATCTTCGCGGAACTAAAGGGAGAAATGCGATCATTTTGGATTCGAGAAATCCTTAATTTTGGTGGGGATACCTGTTAGTTGATAATAAAGTTGCAAAATAACATATGCGAACATGAAGGAACGAAAGAAGAGAAAAGGGAGAGGAAGAGAGAGAAGAAGTAAATTATGAGTATAGAGAAAGTAAACAGAAAAAGGGCCAATGGACAAAATGCTTTTGAGGTATTTGGCTTCCTGTGAGTACATAGTTTTCCCTTCCTTTTTTATTCGTTTATTCATTTATTCGTGTATTTTTTTTATTTAGTTTGTTGGTATACAAGCCTGTTTTTGAGAGAAAATTGCTAAATATTCTCCATTTCGGCTTGGAGAGTCGTGAAAACAATTTGTTATTTTCGCATTTGCCTAAGAAGAGCATGAGGTCTTCATCAGTTATTAGAACGTTGTGTTTGGGAATGTGTCGGACAAGTGAATATTGCTCATTATCGAAGGTGAGGATCTCCGTCTCATCACTGACATTTATGGGGGCTACAGTTAAATGTTGCATACATAATTCTTATTTTGATTTTCTCTAAGCCACTACAGAATTCTAGTGCATGCGGACGATGAAAAATCCTCAAACCCCACTAAGCCTTTGATATTAGTAAACCAGTTAACATATCTCGGTTGCAATATATCATCTACTCAAAGTGATGTCAGCATACGTGGTGGAAATGCGTGGTCTGCAATAGACTGGTTAAAGATCATGTAGAAATCTAATCTCTGATAAAATAAAACGGCGATTCTTCAAAGCTGTGGCCATCCCAGTCAGCTGGGGCTGTAGAATATCTCTGCAGTAGAAATAATACCACACAAAAACTCATGCTCGATTCATGCAAGATGGTCCAAAAGCAGTCTGAATCATTCCATACGTTTCTGTGGCATTTTTACATGTTTAAAACAGAATTTTTTTGCATATCGTTCTTCTAAAGTATCCTCTCGTCCAGATTGTACTTTTTGAAATTCACCAGCTGTGACAGTCAGGCTTTAGTAGGATGTATTCCAATTCCTGCTGTAGCTGTTCATTTGAACTTGAAATCATAAAAATTGTTCAGTCATCTCATAAGATGTATAGCCATAACATATTCAATTTTCAAGAGTCTACGACAATTTTAAATGCCTATTCAAAAAAGTCTAGAAACTTATTAAATGCACTACGTATGCATTTTTGTTGTGGAAACTGATAAATACGGACCAAAAGTAAGAGGCAGTTTAGATCTCTGGTAAAAGATGTAATTCATACAATATTAAAGCAAAAATACTCACATTATTTATATATTTCACTGAGTCCTTCATTCAATCTACACTATGGATGAAAACGGTTCAGATTTTCATCAAATTTCCCGGGGTTAACAAGCAATATCTGAAGAAGGCAAGATGGCATCAGCCGAAATGTGTAAATTACTGTCAATCTTCTCAGAAATAGAGACAAATAAAACAAAATCATTTGAGGAAAGCTTCAAAACCTTTCAAGCTGGTTCTTTGACTGGTCTTTATGTATAATGTTTGCAAATATTCTTTTAAGAATCTATATTTGCGAAAAAATGGACAAATTTTTTCTCCATGTTGAAAATATGAAACTCAAAATAAGCATTAATTACACACCTTTCCGTTCATTGTATGGAAATAGATGAAAGAAAAGGAATGAAAAAATAACTATTGGCAAGTGTGATCTGCAGAAACCTTTAGTTTACCACGGTCAATGAATTGATGTATTCCCCATACTTTTTATAATAAAAACGGATTTTAAATTCACGGGGTTGATTATCATATCTGGTCTTTTATGCAGCTATGTACACGGGAGCTATTTTTATTTAAATCAGAAAGAGATAGATCTAAATTTTACAGATTGTCAAATATTTCTTAATCTTCTTCACAAAGTTTTTATTGATCATTGGTGACATAGCTTAACATTCACATCACTTTTTACAGTTTGATTCAAAAGTAAAGATATCTGCTTGATATGCAGCTTCTCTTTACAATGTTAGACATTTATAAAATAGGTGCCACCTGATCCTTGACGAAGTTTACTATATTCTTTTTTCCAATGGATCAGTTGGAAATTGTCCAAGTATCACGTATTTATAGTCTGTAGCTAAATAATTTTGACATAGACTAACAGTTTCGTCGCAAGTATGCAGTATGAAAGTGATAGTGTTATGATATTTGTTTTATTCAATTAGCTTGACTGAAAGCCATACCAAGAGCTATTTGACCAAAGTCTATTATAATATCTAATCGTATGCCATTTAGAGATCTGATTTTAAAATTTTCTACTATGTCAAAATACTGCTAATCAAGATGGCAGTATCATTCTATTCAGCACCTATTCCAAACTGAGTGAGAAATGCGTAATATTTTTTACTGAAAATGCTCTGAGGCAAATAAAAACCCGTTGTCTTTCTACGGACTTTGGAGTAATGTAAATTTCATTTAAATCCGAAATTTTAACTTTTCTTTCAGAAAACGATATAACTGTTAAAGATGTGCCCATCTTATTACTCGTTTTACTCTATTATCGTCTAAGATTAGTTTTTCCTCTCTTTTCTGTGAGCCATCAAAGAGGAATATTTTTCAATAACTGAACATAACCAAAAAGCAAATGTTAACCAAGTTTTTTCAAGGAATGTTGGATGAACTTTTACAATAAAGTTTGAATTACTCGGTTGCCATCAGATATAATTGCCTTTATATCAGCTGGTACTGAGATGATGGCCTGAACTGTTTATTCAGTTTGATCAAGTAAAACTGACGTTACTTTTAAAATTAGAAGCAATTTTGAAAGAAAGTTTGGACCCCCATTAAACATTTCAACATTATACCAAGTAGTATTTGATCAAGTTGAGATGAATTGTCGACTGAATTACTAAATACTTGTTTGCTATGATCTTATAGGATGTTAATGATATGTAATTGCTCACGGAGAATTATACATGCTTTTTTGACTGATTTTAATTGTATTAAATACAGACAGCAAAAGAGATTTTTCATTATGTTTAGAAAATTTTTATATCATCCTTTTTTTAATATTGCTCATGATAGTAATTTAATATTATGTCTCCATCTATTATGTAATGACCATGATGTTGCATGACTCTTAAAATAACGAATTACTATATCTGATCTGTATTTCATTCCAATTATTTTGGCAGCCATTGCTTAAAAGTGCTGACTCGGGATATCCTTCTTGTGATTAAAACCCTCAGAATTTATATATTGCATTATTTCTTCCAATGTATCAACTGAATCCATTTGTTTTATGGACCGGCTGCTGATGTAACTCTTAACTCAATAATGAAACGTTTGAAACAGCAAACTTTCATAAATTCACAAGATAAAGAGAGAGATGTCATCAATAACTTTTGAAGACTGAACAGTTAAAATATTTTCATATGAAATGCTACAGCTGGAAATGCAAAGGATTTCTGCTGTTGATTAGACTTTCTCTCTAATTCGTATTATTAATCATATCTAATTCTAAAAGATCATTTCATAATAAATTAAATTTTGAGTAGCACAGGAGATTTTTTTATATTTCCTTTTAAACAGCTGAGGATCTTGGTAGTTGACTCTTTCACAATCCTAGCCGTGCAAGTAGTAGATTGGGGGGGTAATCTTTCTACGAACTTGCCATGGTATGAAAAATTTGAAAGTTAATGTTGGTAACAAATAACTTTATTGTTTGTATCAGTCAGATTGGCATTTGGAACTGATTTTCGCCATCGCTATCTCACGCTTTTGTCTTTGAAAACTATAAAGTGATATTTTATTAATCTCAAACGTAGTTTTGTCGTGCTAAATTCTCTAATTTATTTTACAAGCAAAGATGGAAGATGTTCCAGACATTGTTAGAAACTATGTAAATCTGAAATGATAGTTTCGGCTTCTTAATCCCAATTATTTCTTTTACGGCTTCAATTTTAGGCTAACTTTTACAGCCAAATTAATTATATTCTTAATCCCAATAATTTATTTTTACGGCTTCAACTTAAGTCTAACTTCTTAAACCAGATTAATTATATTCTTAATCCCAACTTCTACTTTACTCCATACTAGAAATTTTGGATGAGGGTTGCTTTAAACCTGAAAATCACCTTTGTAAATTGATTTTTTGTATATTAATTTTTAAGGTATATCGTTTGGAAATATGTGCAAAATTGAAAATGACATTTTAATTAATGATCGAGCTAATAAAGAAACTAAATTTCTGGCTCTTGAAAACATAAAAATCAACTATTGCCTGGCTCTTTTACAGAGTGCTGTCCTTCCAAGCAACGTCAATTTAAAAGTGGCTTGAGTCTTTTTCTGGGGCTGGAGGTGCCCCACCTAGGCAATGCCAAGAAAAGAGGGCTTTGGCAATTTTTAGGACAATGCCACGTAATTGGGTAATCAACTGCAGCGCAAGTTATGTTTGTTTTTTGTGTCAAAAATAAGTTTTGAACTAAATTTAAACAAATAAAAAAAAAATGCTTTTTAAGAAACTGGAAAAATGAGTAAACACAATTTCGTTCGAATTATATATATTAAATTTTATTATTCGACATCAAATTTACGAAAAATCATTCGTGTATGGATTTTTCATTAATTTTTTTAATAAGAATATGACATTTGTTCTATATGATGCTTTAATTGAAATTCAAAAAATTAACTTAAACATTAATGTTTATTTTACCCTAAAGAACTAATAAAAATGATTCTATGAATGTATCTCTTCTTTTTCAATAGCAAAGATATTTGAGAAAAACATCTAAGCAACTTTGTGAGATAATAATGGCAATTCTTTAAAAATAAATTTTGAAATATAAAAACAAACGTAGAAAAACGTCTGCGAAATGACGTACGTCTGTTAAAAACTAGACATTAACTTTATGCAGTATTAATTATTAAAGTCAATTTTTCTTTAAGTTTGATAAGTAGATCATTACAGTTCATTCATAAGACATATTTGGTAAAAAAGAATCGTATTTTTAAACAGATATGTGGGAAATAATAAAGAGAATTGGCTTTGAAGAATAACTGTTTTCTTTTTTTGAAGAACTGTTGCGAGACCGAAACTTACCTGCATCACGAACTCTTCCAGCACTATATTACTAGCGAAGTAATATCCTAATACGGGAGCATGCGAGAGCAGTAGTAACAGTAGTAGAGGACTACCAGAAGTACGACTGTCAATATAGGACATTATCCTTTGTAACTTTTGTTAATATATCTTTCTTACCTCTAAATCGGGTTCAGCGTGTTTTCCTTCTGTGTACCGACTTTGGATCCACATCAAGAACATTGAATAAACGTTTAACAGAAAAAAAAATGGATAATAAACTTTAACTTTAAAGAGAAAAATGTTAGTTAGTGATTATTAACCTAACTTTTTTTTTCAGATTTAAAAAAAAAACTTTTGAAGTGTTTGAAAAAATGACTGAATTATTTCGTTCACATTTACAGCGTTTTACAACATCAAAAATAAATATTGAATGATATATTTAGAATTTATCATTATTCATCAAATTTATATAAAAAACATTCTTTAATATTTTCTTTTTCATTTTGAAATACAAAACGATTTTATTGTACGTTTAATGGTATTTTTGAAAAAAAACAAACTTAAATAGTATAATGCTTGAAATGAAAACACAAAATTAATCATAAAAGAATTAGATTTTATTTATATATAATTCTTATGAATTATATATCAAAGAAAAATATTGAAATAAGTTTCTGACAATTAACAAATGATGGCATTTCATTTTAATGTTACATAAATAAATTTCGCAGTATAAACATAAGTGTGTAAAATAAAGTTTTTGAAAATCTAAACCCCTTGGAAGAAACAAAGAGCATTTAGTTTTTTTTTTTCTATTTTTATTAATATTTTTTTAAAAAGAACCTTTATAAACTTCAAGTGAAAAATCTTACTCAAATTTAAAGGGGAAATATTTAATACACTTTAAATTAAAATTTATATAAGAAGCTTAAAATTCAAAGTAACAAGAATACCAAGATTCCTTCGTACCATTTTTGCGTTATGAATTACAAACCCAAATGTTTTTATTTACAACGTAGATGAAGAATAATTCAACAATTCAAAATAGAATAAATATATTTCATACTTACTTTAAATGTACTACGGAAAAGATATTCCAAATAAAAAGAAATTTTTTGTTGAATTTCTAAAGCCAACATCGCCGAACTATCTAGCTCAAATGCAAACTATGACTAGAATGCTACGTTACTGAAATTGACCTTCTTTTCATTTGACTTGGCCTCTAATATAGAACGCAATGATATATAGATAAACGTCCATTTAACTAGTTATTTATTTCTCGTAATAAAAAATCGAGTTTTAAAGTCGCTCTGGCATACATAGAAATAAAATAAGATTTAAACGTCCTGTTTTGATTTTGTTTGAATATTTTAAATCTGGTTTATTCTCTTGAAATGAACTTCAAACGTACATGACCCCTTCTTATCAATTGTTCTACTTTAAAACACAAAGCAGATAGAAAACATTTCTATATCAATTAAAAACATTCCACAGATCAAAGAACATCGAGTCACCATACCCTGGGGATTACATAAGCTGCAAAAAACATAAAAAGGGTCTTGAAAGGTTCATCATTGGATCCTTTGTGAGACACGTCTATAAGTTTTAGTTGATATCGAACACAGATTAGCTTAAGTATTAGGAGAAATCTAACACTAGGAATTTCTTTCTTCTGCAAAGTACAACTAAAGTATCTCATTCCTTTAACATAAAGAAGGACTGGAATTTTTTAAAAATTCAAGAATTTTTTTCAATCATTGCAAAATATTCATTGTGTTAGAAGCAAGTATAGAAAGAACACACAGCTGTAATTATGCTTTATAAAGATATTGTATATACATCAACCTGAATATGATTATTTGTTCAAACTTAATATTTTTTCTTTAATTCAATATAAACACCTGCAAGGTTTACTTATTTGGTTTTCAAATTATCCCTACGATAATAACGAAGCGTATTTATCGATGAAATCAGAATTTAGCCTGAAGCCGATTTCTTTTAGATTTAGATTTAGACTGAAAGTCCATAATGTTTTAAAATAAGTTTATCTTTTACCTTTCTCCATCGGGTTTTCTCTATTCGTCGTTTTTTATATACACATCCACAAATTTATATTTTTGATATTTTTTTCCTTTATTAAAATGTTAATAGCAATCAAATCACTTGCTTTAAACATTGATAGCTGCAAAAAACAATATTTCCTGAGTGTATCAAGTTATTATTCAACCACTACAAAATATTTATTATGCAAAAAAAAACAAGAAAAAATAAACAACTGTTATAATGCCAAGTAGATAATGTTGTTTTGAATAGTAAAATCTTATTAACTGCGTAATTAATACGGTTACCTCCTGCATTAAAATGTATAAGCCTACGTGTCGTAATGGTTTGAGTGCGAAATAGAAGTAAATAAGTTCGAATTACAGTCGCGCTATTAAATTCATTTTCGAACACTTGGAAAAGATAGGAAAACCATTCTTCTTCTAGACAGGAGTTAAATAGTATCAGTAATGATCATCTATAAGGATGGCTTTACCCACCAGTGTGACATACAATTAAACAGAGAAACCGAAATCAAAAATCCCTTATAATGTAAATTCATTTTTAATGATTTTACTGGATAAATATAGAGTAAAATATTTCAAATTAAAATCTGTTAAAATCATTGGCATTAACTTGAATGTAGAGCAACAAAAAAAAAGGAATTGGTATTTATGGGTAAAATTATTGGTTTGGTTTTATGGCGCATCAACTATTGTAGGTTATTAATGGCAAATACATTCTTATACCAATAAACGATTCTATTTCAAACAATCAGTTTAGAATAAGTACGCAATTTCAGTGTAAAAAACAGTTCTATTTTAAACAATTCAGTTTTGCATAAGTACACAGTTTCAATATAAAAAAATAAATATTTCAAACAATTCAGTTAAGTATAAAAGTTGGCGATCATAGTCGAGGGTGACCTGAAGGCTCCCTTTTCGATAGCTACTACACCAAGGTGGAGGGAAGGTCACTACTCCTTTCCCTGAATATCTCCACTTTATGCTTGATCTGTACCTTATAATGCTGAGTCTTAAGCAAGGAGCCATCAAGTACCATTTTTAAAATCTTTGGTATGACTCGACCGGAGATTGAGCCCAATGTCTGGTACAGTTAATTATAAGTGTAGTTTTTTGTTTACTCACAGTTAAATGTCGAAAGAATTCTATTTCAAAAATTTCAGTTTAGCACAAGTACACAAGTTCAATATCAAAAACTTTTCTATTTCAAACAATTCAGTTTAGCATAAGTAGAGTATCAATGTCAAAAAACAGTTATTTTTTCTAACAATTCCATTTAGCATTAATACACAGTTTACTTCTATTTGGCCCATACATTGGCTCCTATCAGATGGTACCACTCCGAGCCAGGGTGGGCCTGGGAGCTATGGCAATGAAGGGGTACGCTCTATTTCCCAAAGCACCAGCATTACTGGAACTTCACCATCCGATCGTTAAGTTTTATATCCAGGGCACTCGTTGTTGGGGGGGGGTCTACATCCCCAGCCGATTGGGCAAGCATAGAATTTGTTTACGTAAAGTAAATAAATAATAATTTGCTAGATTTTTTCAGGTTGAGGACAAATTTAAATTGAAATCATGGGTTCGCTACATATGATATTAAGCATGGATAAGCCTGTTCAGTACTTACATGACTGATGGATTTATTTTAATGCTCTGCCAGTCCGTCTGGGGTTATTTTATGCCTTGAGGTACAGGTACGGTTTGTTTGGATGAAAATTATATTTTCTTTTGCTGACACGTATTTCGACATTAATATTTTGCCTTCATACAAGTTTTTTTCTATCTAAAATTATTTTAAGTATAAAAGAAAAATCATAATAATAGAAAATATATGCAAGCTAATATTCGCATTTATTATTATTATTATTAGTAGTAGTAGTAGTCCTCTAGAGTTTTTCACATCAGTGTTAGCTGATGGTTTTTCACTGGAGTTTGAGTGACAACAAGTCTCCTCAAGTCTCCAGGACTCGTCTCAGTATTCTGGCCGTCCTCAGCAATGCTGTCGTTTGGATGGTCTCTACCCGTCCGCCAACTTCCAAGTTCACCAGGCCCTTTAATAATCCTTTAGTTACTGTGCTTAATTATTATTGTTATTATTATCTCCATTGGAGTTTTTCACATCACCGTTAGTTAATTATCTTTCACTGGAGTTTGAGTGACAGCAAGTCTCCTCAAGTCTCTAGGATTCTTCTCAGTATTTTAGCCGTTCTGAATAATATTGTTGTTTGGATGGTCTCCATTCGTCCGCCAACTTCCAAGTCCTCCAGTCCCTTTTGTAATCCTTTAGTTACACTACCAAAAGCACCAATGACAATTGGTATAACTGTCACCTTCCTGTTCCACAGTTTTTTCAATTCTCTAGTAAGGTCGAGGTATTTATCCTTCTTTTCATATTCTTTCAGTTTTATTCTGTAGTCAGCCAGAACAGCAAAGTGGACAATTTTGCAAATTCTCTTTTTTGTTGTTGTTGTTGTTGTTGATTATTATAAGATCTGATGTTCTGGCCTAGATTAGGTGACCCGTGGGTATATCAAAGTCACATAGGAGTTTATGTGTGTCATTTTCTACGACAGGTACTGGGTTGTGCATATACCATTTGTTAGTGTGCTCAAATTTAAATTCCTCGCACATTTCCCAGTGGATCACCTTTCCCACCCAGCCGTGTCTAGTCTTATAATCCTTCTGTGCTAATTTGCTACATTCGCTTATTATGTGATTGATAGTTTCTGTCACCACATAGTCTACATTTGCTATTTTGTTACGTCTTATCTATTCTCGTTTTTATTTGATTCGTTCTTATGTCGTTATTTTGTGCTATTATTAGGAGAGATTATGTTTCTTTCTTAAAGTTCCCTTTTCTTAGCCAGGTCCAGGTTTTCTGGTGTGAGATGTTGTTTTTTAGTCGTTTAAAACGCCCCCAGAATGGTTTTTCTTCCAATTTTTGTTTCCTAGTTATTTTCTTTCTATTCTTCATCGTCTTGTCAGTATCGTTTCTGATGACTGTAATCAGTCCTCCATCGTGTTTTCCTATGTAGTCTTCAACTCGTTGTATCGATGCGTTAACGCTGTCTTCGATGCTGGTAAGTCCTCTTCCTCCCTCTTTTCTTGATACGTATAGTCTGTCAACGTCGTTTCTGGAATGTAGTCATTAGTTTTTTTGTTCTTTGGTCCATTTGTTTAAGTTCATCTCTGGTCCACTTGATAAATGGTCCCGAATATCTAACGAGGTATCCAGCCCAGGTATTTATCCATTTTATACGGATTTTGCTAGTGAGTTTTGTCTCGAGCAGTTTTCTAGTTTTCCAGTAATATTCTTTTTTAATTTTGTCTTTTTTTCTACTTGTTTGATGGTGTCAGCCTCCAAAATACCTAAGTATTTGTAGGTTTCGTTTTCTCCGGGCGTTCTAATTTTGTCTTGAGTTGGTAGTTCCATTCCGTCAGTTATATGTCGTTTGCTACTTTCCATTACAAGCATTGCACATTTTTCTATGCCAAATTCCATTCCTATGTCCTGACTGTATATTCTGACTGCGTGTATTAAAGTTTCAAGTTCTTTTTAATTTTTTGCAAATAATTTGATGTCATCTATGTACATTAGGTGATTGATCTTTTCCTGTGATCTTCTAAGTTTGTATCCGGCTGTGCATTTTCTGAGTATGGGGTTAAGTGGCATCATGGCAATTATGAATAATAACGGTGATGGTGCATCTCCTTGAAAGATACCTCTTTGGATCTTTGCTTCAGCTAAGCCTCTTCCTCCTGTTGTCAATTCCACTCTCCAAGTTTTCCTGGTTTTCTGGAGAAAGTCTATGACGTCATGTGATATTTTGTACATTTTGAGTCAGTTTTATTATTATTATTATTATTTTGTTTTAATACTAAAATGATTTTAAATAGAAAAACTTCTATACAGGAAAAATATTAAAGTCAAAGTACATATTGGTAAAAGAAAGCAAAATTTCCATCCACACAAAATTCATTCTTTCTCCCGCTAATTTTTCAATATATATATATATATATATATATATATATATATATACACGTGTGTGTGTGTGTGTGTGTGTAATGGGGTGTTGTAAACAGATTTTCTTTGGTAAATTTTAGACAAACCAGGGGGATTTGTTTGCACATTTATATAGTTTCAAGTATTCCCGTCAAACTCGAATAATTCTACTTAGTGTTAATTATTTGTTTGCATGCAATTAAATGGTTACGCATAAATATACACGATTTATACATAAAGTGTTTACAAGTAATTTTATCTATAAATGTGCTCAAACTAATTTGTTTGTATTCACTTAATTATAGCTATTGTTCGCAAAGTTAAATAGTGTCAACTATTTATTCTAACGAATAATTTTATTAAATGATAACTATTTGTTTGCTCACAGCGATTTCAAGAATTGCTTACACGGACAGTTTTATTTTCACTCAGATGAATTGTTTCAGGTATTGCTATTCACGACTAATAATTCCATACAACAATACTCATTTGCTTGCACACAGTTAAAAGGTTCCAAGCACCGCCATTCAACACAAGCAATTCCATTCAACATTACTTAATTGCTAGCACACAGTTAAAAGGACCCCAGCAATGCAATTCAATACTAACAATTTCATTCAATATTGTTTATTGGCTTGCACACAGTTTAAATGGCCAAAAGCACTGCTATTCAGCACTAACAATTCCATGCACAACAACCAATGTGTTATGCATGCCAGACAAAATACACCGTGAAGCACAGTCTCATCGAATCTACCTACCTAGCCCATATAAGAAAAACCTTCTATAGTGCAAACAATATGAAGGAACTGTTCCAAAACACTGGAATAAATGATGTAATATCATTTCTAAAATCAGTGAAGTTATATACAAAAATCTAAAGAAATTTACATTAAGACCAAATTACTTCTATAAACCTTTTCTTTACTAAATATATTCTAACAAACTGTTCCCTTCTCCAACCTGCTTCTCAGGGTTTTTTTGAAATTATGATTCCCTACAAATAAACTCGTAATAAAAAAACAACAGCAAATAACCAACTAATTATCTAAAGTTTATTACTAATTCTTCAGATCTATCCTTTGAATTTCTTTTCAAAATTATTTTCCTTTACTTGATTCGGCATTAAATGACCGATGAGGTTGATGTGCCTTAAAACAAAACAAGCAAAAGAAAGAAACAATTCCATGCAACATAACTCATTTGCTTGCACACAGTTAAATGGTTCCAAGTACCGCCTGGCAACACCAATAATTAAACCCAACACCAGTCAATAGTTTACACACAATCAAATAGTCAAACAGGTGTATTTGACCCATAATAATGGACCTTATCAGTTACTACCACCCCGGCTAATAGTTGACCTGGAAGTAATGGTAATAAAGGAGTACTCCACACGCCCCCAAAGCAGTAGCATTGAAGCCTCAGAATCAGATGGGGTTTACTGTCATACTGTAATATAATGGCCGAGGGATTTCGTTTTATGCCTTTGGGTTTAGTTAGGCTGAGAACCTTTCGGCTCAGTGCATGGATTACTTAGGTGCAACATTAACACAGGTGTTCACGCGAGCGCGCAGAGCGGAGTGTCCCTCAGAGATGTCACAATAGCCCAGAGAGGAAACGGGTGCGGGTGACGTCACGCACCGTAAGCGCGCGCTGGATTTGGGGGATTTTGAAAAAGTCAGTTAGTTGAGTTGAGTCCTGCCTCGGAAGAAGACGGTTGACTTTCGCTTGCTTGCAGAGGTCTTGGGCAGGTGTTGCACGAGATGGGGAGTGCAGATGGAAAAGCCAGGATAGAAAGAATGTAAATCTCTCTCCTTATGTCGAAGAACCTTTAAACTCAAAGGTAATAAAAAGTTTCGTACCTGAACAAAGAAGTCGTAAATGTTTTTTCCTGTTTCGAGATTCCTATGTCCTATATATATATATATATATATATATATATATATATATATATATATATATATGAACATTTTATGAACGTTTTGCGTACCGGTATGAATATGTCCATTTCACATATTCCTGTATGGCTATGTTACAATACTCAGGACATGAGTTATGTTTACTGAGTTTATATTTACGATAATATTTATATTTTTGTATTTAATTTAAGAGTTTCTATATACATTTATATAATATCAGGTGAACTTATCTAATACAGAACATGTGAAATTATAAATGTTTCAGCAATAAATTTGACCCTAACAGCTACTTATCTGAATCTGAGTTGACCGGGGAATGATTGAAATAAAAATCTATTCCAAACCTTTCACAGTTCAAGAACTGAAACCTCCCCCAACTGATAGAGTCTTGTGTCATACGCAGGAAATCCTTTCGGGGAAGCTTGCTAACCAAGTGCCTAGATGATGGTTGTTTGATTTGTTGAGTTTATGGTACATCAGCCCTTACAGGAGTTTTTAATGCCAATATTGTTTATATATATATATATATATATATATATATATATATATATATATATACAAATGTAATTATTCCCCCTACTGGTATGTGTGTATAGAAGGGCATGCTAGTTTCATTAGCCTTGGTTAAGCAACCTGTCAAGGAGGAGAACAGCGAATTCAAACCTGTTAAACTCCAGAGAAGCGGGTATATATATATATATATATATATATGTGTGTGTGTGTGTGTGTGTGTGTGTGTGTGTGTGTGTGTGTGTGTGTGTGTTATCGGCTACTTGGAGTGCTCAATTCTTGCGAAGAACTATGCAAATTGGGGTTCGTGGCAGCCGGATAATTTTCCTCACTACAATTCTCAACTCACGTGCATCCTTTGTAAGCGAAATGTTTGTCGGTTACCTGTTAAACAAATCAGGGCTTATTTATTTATACTCAGTTAAATGAATCATTTGTTTGCACACAGTTAAATGGTTCCAATTATTACAATGTAACACTAACAATTCAATCTAACATCGTCATTTTTTTTTAAAACAGTTAAATGGTTGAACATTTCTACTTGACCCAAAAATGGGACTTTAACACTTACTACTACGTGGATATTTTGAAAAAGGGACAATAAGAAAGAGTAGTTGCTGTAAGCAATCTGTAATCTGTGTCCAAAAGCAAAATCAGTTGGTTTCTTGTATGATGTAAGGGGGAAGAAGATACGAGGCTAACTTTTCTTTGTGAGTTCAATGCTCAATAGTTGATTTATACTAAACTAGTTAAAGCACTATTAATTGCAGCATGGAATTTGTCGTAGTTTAAAATGAATTTCGACCATTTTATTTTGTTTTTTATTTTTTTACAAAAACAAGCAAAAAATAACTCCGTTAACCTTGGATCGACTATTTGAACCAGTGAGAAACCTCCTCGTTTGCTTTGTTTAAACATTTCTCTTGCAGGCATTTGATAATATGAAATGTATCAGTTGTTCCCAGCAGAGCTATCCAATCAAAATATCGTTTTATCTCGACGCTCTTCGCTTGAATTAATTATTTTGCTGGCGTTTACTTAATGGCTTTCCTCGTCAGTTCAGAGTCAATCTATCTATAAAGCTGGTATGGCTGAATGAGAATCGGATAATATTCCAATAATGAACACAGGATTTGATTTACTTGGCAATCGAGTGAGTCTTATTTCTGATCAGTGATTATTCAAACAGCTCTCAGGAAATTATACAGGCTGACTCAAATTCTTGCTGCCTCAGCCAACTAATTTCTATTCAAAGATTCAGACGTTTTAAAAAGATATGACGATGAAATAATTTCATATTGTTCAGAAATGTATGATACCCCCTTCTTAGCTACGACATGGTCATCAAAGGAAATATAATTTACAATTTAACTCTACTAAAGCTCAGGCATGCAGAAGATCTTTTCCTATGGACTCCTACGTATGGGCACACCAAAGTTGGCCGAATAAAACTTACTTTAACTATTTCTCTGTGGATAATACATGCAGGTTAGATGATCAATCAAAAGCAATGACAGATAGGGATGGATTGTGAGAGAGAGTAAAGGGATCCAAACTGACAGAATGCCTTCATGATGATAATAATTGCAATTAGCTGAACTGTTTTTATTCCTGTTTTAATTAGTTGTGAAGGTTAAGGCATCATATTGCTAGCAGAAAGGTTCTGCTACAAATTTTTTAAAAAATTAATGAGAGCACAAGTTCTTGTCTAAAATGATAAATTGTCATAATTACACATTTTCAAAAATCGATGAAAAGAGACTCCTTGTGATATTTGCGATGCGAGGGATCATATAGCCGCTTGATTCTTGAAAGAATCCAAAAACTTTGCATCGTATTATTATTTATTTATTTATTTATTTTATTTTTATTTATTTGGGTCGGGGGTGGAGAAATAAGTTGACTACGTATTATGTCATCAATCTGCAACATTAAAAGGGAAACACTCTTTTATAGTATTCTGGAACCAATCGTTCTTTCAAAGGGGCTTAGAAATATTAATTGTTTTCCTTAGCAGACAGTTACGACCCCCCTACACACACACACACACACACACACACACACACAAGTAAAGTCTGAATATGACAATAAATAGCATCTGTGGTGATGATGCAGTTCAGGAGATCTGGGTAGTGTTGAGTACTCATTCTTTGCCATTACTCCCATGTCCAGCCTGACCCGAATTTTTATTACCTGTAATGTTCCCACCTATAAACCAAATTGATCTTTTTTCAAAACTATGCGTAAAGATGAAAATACTTGATGGCCTATGATTTTTAATTATTTGTATGTTTATTTGAAGCTATAATTGTTTAAGAAAGGTTTTTATTAATAACTTGAAACTATATAACTTTATTCAAGCAACTGACAATTTTTAAATAGAACTGAAGCCATATAATAATTTATATTAGATAGGAATACTTGGAACGATATAGCAGAGTGCAAATTATTTGTATTAGATTGCAATAACTGTTACATTCAACTGAATTCAAAAACGCCCCAGAAACAAATAGAAAAAAGATGTAAATATAAATGTTAATTAACAAAATTCTCTCATATTTAGGCATGAAATAACCCTTGACGGTTTGACAAGTCGTCAAAATCAATCGATCAATCAATCAATCGATCAGATGATATGATAGCCTCCAAATAATCTGTTAAGGAACAGCGACACAAAAAATGTACAGATAAACGTATATTTTACGTGACCCTTAACCTCTACGCGTAAAATATCAGGAGACTGGTTGGTATGTTTTTAAAAGGCATTGATTAAATACATCCATTTCTTCGTGCGAGGGCCAACCAATTTCTATTCAAAGAGGCAGACCCTTCAGAAAATACAGAACGATGAAATCCTTTTATATTGTTGATTAATGCATGCTGCTATCTACTGAATTTCGACATTAGTTAAGGAGGTGCCCGTGGTGTAATGATTATCGTCGTAGGAAATGAACACGGCGACACGAGTTCAAATCCTGGACGAGACTGATTGCATTTCACATAGCACTAATACCCTTGGGAAAGGTATGAATCCAATTATTCTTCCTCCAGCTACGGGTAAATAATAGGACAGACTAGGTTCTTCAGCCTTGGTAAGACAACTTGTCTAGGCGAAGGAAAACTCTGAATTCAAACCTGTTAAACTCCGCTTAAAAATTGACCTTGTGTCATATCCTGCTCGAGCGGAGGGGTTGGTAAATAGGTAAAGGAGAAAGTATTTTACGACATTTTAACTCTTTGTTCTGCTAAAAACTTAAAAGAAAAGTATTCGTATTCCAATTAGTTTTCATTTCCTGAGAAGTTTTCCATAATCCTTGTAAGGTATCAAGTTGTTTCTCAATCTATGCATATTATTCATTGGATGTATTTACCAAAACCCTCCGCCATGGATTGGATATGACAAGGTTGATTTTAAGCGAAATTATAATTAGTTTGAATTCATAGGTTTCCTTCTCCTAAATTGGTTACCAAAATAGAGATAGAAAAATCAGTTTACCCTATTATTTATCCATAGCTGAAAAGAGAACATATAGATTGATGCGTTTCCAAAGGGTATTAGTACAAACTGAAACGCATACCACCTCGTCTGGGATTTGATCTCGGTACACTGATTCTATTTCCTACGACGATAACTCTTTAGCTAAGAACGCTTAAAAACAAATGTAATATTAGCACCAGTCTTTTTTTTTTGTGTAAAATAAGGATTTATCAACATTAAGTAATATCCCACAAAGCAGTAGCTATACAGCCACGTGTCTCCCAGCTCTAAAACCAACTAAGTCCGAGGAACAAGACACGCTGAACATTGCTGGAGAAGTAAGGACGAACTCATCAGCGACGTTCTCCACTGGACCCCTTCACATGGAAGAGCAACTGTTGGACAACCAGTTAGAACTTATTTACAACAGCTCTATGAAGACACAAGATGTAGTTCAGAAGACCAGCCGGGAACGATGGACGATAGAGACAAGTGTCGAGAAAACGTCAGGGAAATCCGCGATGATGATGATGTTAAAGAAAGATTAAATCTCGAAAATACATTTAAAATGTCACTTTAAGAAATATCGTTACGAAAACCGTGAATTGTAGTTTTTATTTTGGTTGATGAAAGAAACTCATCATTACTTATGTAGTTTCATACTTTATTTCAAGTTTGTTTTTTGTTTGTTTGTTTGTTTGGTTGGTTGGTTGGTTTAACATTACGGGATCAATAAGAGTAACACTTCGCACTCAGATATGAATTAAGGTGTTACCTTTCGAGACCTAAATATGAACAGGTGTAGCATTTCCCTTGCCCAGTCAGCTGGGGCTGTAGAATACACTGACTGCACTCTGCAGAGGGGTAAGACGAGTGTCCTGGATATGACACTAAATAATCTGATGGTGAGGTTCCAGCAGTGCTGGAGCTTGGGGGAATGCAGAGTATCCCTTCATTGCCCTCGCTCCCAGGTCCACTCCGGCCCGGAGTCGTAGCACCTGATAGGGCCCTATCTGTGTGTTAAATAGAACTAACAGCATACTTATGCTAAAATGAATTGTTTGAGTAAATTGAATAGCTTGAAATAGAAATGATTTTGACAATTAAACCGTACTTACATTTAAACTTCGTGCTTATGCTTAACTAAATTATTTGAAATAGAACTGTTTTTCGACATTAAAACTGTATTAACACTTAACTGAATTGTTACATATAACTGCTTGAATAGTTTAAAATGGAAATGTTTTTGACAATTAAACTGTGTACTTATGCTAAACTGAATTGCTTTAAATAGAACAGATTATTTATATAAAAATAGACTTGGCGGTAAATAACCTACAAAGGTTGATATGCCATAAAACCGAACAAACCTAAACCTAGCATTTCCCGAAGTACAAAGATTATTCTGATCTGAAACATTTACATAGTCATCAACGAATTCGAGAGAAATAAAGTGAAATATGTACTTGTGTCACATAGAAACGCATCGACGTTCATCGATAGTAGACGAAAACAAATACACAGTGACTTCATTTCAACTTCACGAAGTGCAGTCACCTCCCATTAGCAGAGTCCCACGTCCCTTGACCCAAATCTTCACAACACAACTTCACCGACTCTATGCAACCAACTACCCTGACACTGAACTAACTAAACGCTAAATCACTCTGCTTATATATTATATTAATTATCTCATCAGCTAACGTCTTAAGAACACATACCAGTAAAAAAAATTCCGTTACGTCATCAATGAAATCTTCTTGACTAGTGCCATTACTCAATCCTCAGTAGACGAAATGTTTATATTTATGTCTTGTCCCCCCGATTTCAAAACAAACCTTTATTACGTCATCCTAGTCGATTTCCAAAACAACCTGTTATTTTCCTATCCTGCAATTCGTGCGACAGGTGTATCCTTTGAACTTTCTCGAATACGACTTACACTTGAATTCAAAGTATTTAGCAAACTCAGTATTTATTGCTGTAAATAAAATAATTAACTAATATAATTAATTACCATCCTCAATTATGTTACATTTGTTAGTTTCTTTATATATATATATATATATATATATATATATATATAGTGTAATCGGATGGAAACTCAAACTTGGTTAATTCGTCATTATAAATTTATTTCGGCGGAGAATATTACTATAGTCTTCGTTTCGTCAGATGACTTTTTATATGATTTTCTTGCAGTTGCAACTTTATTCATAATTTATAAGGATGAATTAACCAAGTTTGAGTTTCCATCCGATTACACTATATACGCTCTGAATATGAATTTTGTTATATCTCGGCGAATGAATAAGGGATTAACAATAGCCACACATTGAGCACTCACGTAGATTTATATGATATTCTTCATATATTCTATAAATAAATAATCCACACCAACTTTCTTTGGACGCTGACTGGCTATTATATATATATATATATATATATATATATATATATAATTTAAATTGCGAGTTGGGACTATCCTACTACAGTTGCGCCTAAGACGGCTTCTCAGGGTACCTAGTCGGTGCTAGGTATCCTGATGAGCCGTTTTCGGCGAAACTGTAGTAGGATAATCCCGACTTGTGATTTAATTTTTGTAATTGGCTCTATTTAGTATTGAGCACTTTTTGTAATTGTAGCTCTGCAGCATTTTGAGGTGGGTTTTTGTTCTTTTGACCAACTGATTGCATATCTCTTGATTTTTTTCAAACTGGTGTGACGAAGTTGGCCTTTTCTTTTTTTTCTCCGATATTTTTTTTTTCTTTTTTCCCCAGGCAGTGATTCGAGATTTGTTATCTCTGAATTCTGGCAGGGTTTTTTCTTTTTCTTTGTCACCGTGAATGCTGGTAGATAGTAAATTAGTATATATATATATATATATATATATATATATATAAAGAGAGTGTGTGAGAGAGAAAATTCAAGCAATACGGACATGTCCTCAATCAGTTCATTTGGAGAAGAGAAACCCCGTTTTAACTTGTTATAATCCTCTGTCCTCAATCAGGTTGTGATCTAAAAGTTCAGCCTCTGCGGCCGTAACTTTTGTGTTTGAAAACCAACTCTGTGGAAATCAAGTCCCAAAAATTAAGGCAATTCATACGAACAGAAGGAATTTAAGATACAGTGGGGCGAGTAAATATTTCATCCCCTGCTGATTTTCTGAGTTTGCAACCTTACAAAAATGACAGTTTATAATTTTCAGGGTTGGTCTATCTGGAATGTGAGAGAACATTTTTTAAAATTCTAGAAAATCACATATTAATTTTTTAGTATTTATTTGTTTTTTATTGAAAAAAGAAAAATCTCACCCCCTTCCAACAAGCCATGATTCAGGCCCCAGAGACCAGTAATGTGACAAGATGGCATATACACGAGTCCTTTTATTTAATTATTACTCCTGATCAAGTACTCGTTACCTGTATAAAAGACACTAGTTCATAAAATCTTTCGATGAATCAGAATCTAATCTCTTCACAATGGGCAAGACGAAAAATTGTCAAATTGTATATCTGCACAATACTGGAATGGGCTACAAGACGGTTGACAAGCAGCTAATTAAGAAGGAGTCAGCTGTTAGTGAGATAATAAGAAAATGGAAGAAACACCAATTTACTATCAATCTCCTTCGATTTGGAGCTCCACGCAAGGTCTCCCAACATGGAGTAAACCTGATGATGAGAAAGGGGGCAACAACCTAGAACTACGCGGCAAAAGCTGGTTGATGATCCCAAGGCAGCTGAGACAACAGTCACCAAGATAACCATTAGTAACACACTATGTTGTAGTGGACTGAAATCAAGGTCCCCCTACTTAAAAAGGCACATGTACAGTTTACAAATAAGCACCTGAATGATTCAGAGGCGGGTTAGATGAAAATACTGTGGTGAAATGAGACTAATGCTTTTTAGCATCAACTCGACTCGCCATGCTTGGACGGGAAAACAGCTGACTTGGACCCCCAAGTATGGTGGTGGAAACATTATGCTTGGGGGTTGTTTCTCTGCTAAAGGGACAGGACGACTACAGCGGGTTGAAGGAAAGATAGATGGGGCTAAGTACATGGAAATCTTGAGTGAAAATCCCCTTACCTCTGCCAAGTCACTGAAGATGGATCGTAGGTGGATATCCCAGCGTGACAATGACCCAAATCATATGGCTAAGGCAACAAAGGAGTTGCTCAAGAAGAAGTACATTAAGATAATGGAGTGGCCTCGTCAGTCTCCGGGCGTTAATCCTTTAGAGAATCTGTGGAGGGATCTGAAGATTCGAGTTGTCTAGTGACAACCGAGAAGCCTTAAAGATTTCGAGACCTGCCAAGAGGATTGGGCAAAAATCACTCTTTGGATTTGTAAAAACTTGATAACCAACTACCTATTGTGCTTACCCACAAGAGTTCTGCTTACCAACAAGGGTTTCTTCACGAAGTACTCAGTTATGTTTCGCTATTGGATGAAATACATTTTTTTTTTCAATAGAATACAAGTAAATATTAAAAGATTATAATCATGTGATTTTCTAGAATTTTTTGAATATTCAATCCTTCAGTTTCAACACGGACCAACCCTAAAAATTATAGACCGTTCGTCTTATTGGAAGGCGGCAAACTAAGAAAATCAGCTGGTGATGAAATACTTATTTTCCCTACTATAATTATCGACTTTATTATTTGTTTGTTGATAGCCAGTCAAAAACAATTCACCTGAGAGAGAGATGGGGGAAGAATAAAGGTAATTAACTGATTTGCATGCAAAAAAAGTATTTTTGTGCAAAAAATAGGCTGAAGAATCTGTGAGTTTTTTAAACTGTATTTTTGCGTTTATTGAGTAATCGGCACTAGTTTTATCCCGCTATTTTAAAAATTTCGATAAGATTTACAAATGACAATATGTGACTTGCCTCGAAAAATTTAAACGATCAAAACCCAAAATTATTTAAATCTTTTCCTCCTAGATTGTTAAAAGTACATTTTTTACCAATTAAAATCATACATAAATCATCAACTTTTTAAATCTAAATTCTCCATCTTATAAATAAGTAAAGTAATAAATATTTCTTGCAGTAGGTATGGAATTATTCTATATCAACTCAACTACGTTTAAGTTTATTTCTTTTTAGCATTCTTTCTTTTAAGAATGCCTTTAATTTCAACATCACTTAACTATCGTAAACTGAACGAATATGATTATTTTTACTTAGATTTATTATTACTGCTCCTAAGTTTACTGATGAAAACTACAGAGGCAGCTGAATATACGTTTAACGCACAAATATATTTTCTCACAACAGAGTTACACACACCTACTTGGTGCCTTCAATAAGTTTCCAGACTTTTTTCATATGGGCATTTAAAATTGTCGTAGACACTTGAAAATTCAGTATATTATTGCTATACAGCTCATGAGATGACTGACCAATTTTAAATGATTTCAGCTTCAAATGAACAGCTACAGTAGCAATTGGAATACATCCTACTAAAGCCTGATTGTCACAGCTGGTGAATTTCAAAAATGCAATCTGACCCTTTAAAAAACGATATGCAATAAAATTCTGTTTTAAACTTGGAAAAAATGCCACAGAAACATATGGAATGCTTCAGTCTGCTTTTCGAGAATCTTGTATGAATCGAACATCAGTTTTTGAGTGGCATAAGAGATTCATAGAATGCAGGGATTCTGTGAGGGATGATGAGAGGGGTGGGCTGAGTAAGGAATGTCAATACACAAAAGTTGATTGGCCAAAGTGTTAGGGTTAGGGTTTCTGTGTTGATGTTTTAAGGGAGTTCAGGAAGAGATTCCGTCGGAATAAGCCAGCACACTTCAAATCGGCTCAGTGGCATTTCCAGCTGGACAATGCACCAGTCAATAACTCCATCCTTGTCACAGACTATTTGACCAAGATGGACATCAGACAGTTCCGCAGCTTCCTTATAGTTCAGACCTTGCTCCCTGTGACCTTTGGTTATTCCCTAAGCTCAGAGGCTGTCGTTATGAGACAATTGAGGAGATGAAAGAGGCTGTGACAAAGGCCATTGACATGCTCACACAAGAGGACTTCCATGGGGCCTACCAGAAGTTGTTGGAACGGTACAACAAGTGCCCTGGAGCTGGAGGAGTTTACTTTTAAGGGGACTAGAGTTTCATGTGTGTACTATCAATAAAAGTGCCCATACGAAAAAAGTCTGGAAACTTATCGTATGCACCTCGTACAAACATATTTATTCATATATCATGCATGAATCTTCACCTTCTCTCTTAAAATACTATCTTTGATCACAAGAAAAGACTTTGTAACTTCTGTGTTTCAACAAACATTTTGCTTAATTTAAAGAAAAACAAATTTATAAACAAATTTATTAATTTGTCGATCGTTTTTTATCGAATTATTTACGCCTTTTCCCGCCTCATAGATAGATAGATAGATAGAGGAAGAGAATGAGATGCTTATATAAACTTCTCAAATTTTTCGTCAATGAAACTAAATAGTGAACATTTCTACTAAGAGATCATTCACTTTCTGAATAGATCGTGGCTATCGTATACATATAGCAAGCTCTGGGTTCCAAAATGTAACTTTGCCCAGTTGGTTGGGGTTGTAGAATACATTGACTGCATTTCTGTAGGGGTACTCCCCCTAACGAGTGTCCTAGATATGACATTAAACAATCTGATGGTGAGGTTCCAGTAATGCAGGAGCTTTAGGAAATGCAGAGTACTTCGTCATTGCCATCGCTCCCACGTTCACTTTCGCCCCGAGTGGTACCCCTGATAGGTTCCTATCTATGGGTCAAATAGAAGTAAACTGTGTACTTATGTTAAACTAAATTACTTGAAATAGAACTGTTTTGACATTTAAACTGCGTACTTATGCTAAACTGTAATGTTTGACATAGAACTATTTTTGTATATTAAATTGAATTGTTTTAAATAAAACTGTTTTTGACATTAAAACTGTTCTAACGCTAAGCTGAATTGTTTGAAATAGAACTGTTTTGACAATTACCCTTGTGTCAACAAAAACTATACTTATACTAAATTGAATAGTTTGAATTAGAACTGTTTGGCTAAACTGAAGTGCTTAAAATAGAAATGTTTTTGACAATTAAGCTGTATTTGTATAAAAATAGATTTGGCATTAAATAACCTACAAAGATTTATATGCCAAAAATAACCCAAACAAACAAAATAAAAGTAACTAATCAAAGATTTATTTTTCTTAATGATCCCTTTCTCCTAATTTTCCAACCAGTCACAGTTCAAATTGTCTTCAGATCTTAAACATATTTAAAAAAAAAACAACTTTGGTTAACCCTGACCAGCATTAGACAATTTAATCAAAGCGTCCATCATATATCTACAAATGTCCCCTGAGAGATTGGTCACAAATTTGTCTGGCTACTCTGGTCATTTATTTTATTCGTATGCTAACCAACCGTATTATTGATTTAACTATTTTTTCGCTGTTCTGTATTTAAGATTCCTTTTCTGTGTGTCAGTTAACTTAGTCATCTATTAAATTGTTTATTTATCCATTTATGTTTTTACTACGTTGACTGATTTTTAGTACTTTTTTGTCCAAGTTAAATTTTCCTCGATCTTCTCATTTCTAACCAAAATAATCTTTGACTGTAAATACAGACGACTCAAAGAAAAACAGATTTTAAGCAATCTTAAACCATACAATATACTATCCCCATGACATAATGTAACAACTCTCTTTCAACGCTACTCTTGGACAAGTTTCAAAAAATCGTAAACGACTAGACAGTTCATTTACAATCGCTGTTAGAAGTCTAAAACAGCATGATGATCGTGTAAATTTATAAGTCCAGGGAAATCAACAGTACCCGAAAAAATAGGAGCTTGTTCGATTATTTGCCTTTGCTGGATACAGAAATCAATAAGCAGAGAAAATCAGAACTTCCAAATTCCCCACGAGACTTTTGGAAAACTTTACTGACAAGGTTGAAAATGGTAAGTTAGAAACTGCAGCAATTTTCATTTCTAAACTATCAAGGCAAATCGACACGTAATTTCAGAACAAAAATACCGTATCATTCAAATAAAGATACCTTATGGAACCTCTAGTTTTCAGCAATTAATTCTCTTTTAGTTACAATAATATACTCTGAAATGTTATCGCTCTTTCGGCTAGACTAAAAATACACTATATCCCTTGCTGATAAATCCAAAGGTATCTCCGGCGTATGGTATGAAACGATATCTGGTAAGGAGGTTACAGTTTTGAAGAACTCCTTTATTGCCATTACTCCCAGTTCCACTCTTGTCTGGAGTGTTAGTACCTGTTTAGGTCCCGTTTATGTGTAAATTATTTGTATTGGATAAGAATACTTGATATCAAATAACCGTACGCAAAAAAAATCAAGGTAAACTTGCCAAAAACCTGTAGATATAAACATACGCAATTCCCTAATCTTTAGGCATGAAATAATTTCATACGGCTGGATGTGCCGTTAAAATCAGTCAATTAATCCTTAAGTAATTTCAGAATGAGAACAATCATAGCTCCTTTGAGTAAACAGTTCCGTTAGAAATCCACAGAAGGGTACGGAAACCTAAAGTGGGCTGGAGAGTAAAATGGCTGAAACATTGTAACTATAATGATAATCAAAATTAGAATATTACTTCAAGTACATCAGTGTATAATATTTCTTTCATATCTAATCTTTGGTAGAAAATTCCATGTCCGAAGGGAAAATGGTCATTTTATTACCTCATACAACTAAGAGTCTGCATTAAATTGGGAAGTACTACAAGAAGACAAATCTCCGGGAACTAGGAGAATACTTTATTGCATCACAGATTATCATTGATATTCCAAGAATTCAAAGTAGAAAAGGCTGATTTAGAAGGAAATTAAAAACCGAAAACCTACAAAATATTTCCAATCAGAAAAACTTGAATAAATCTTGATTTTAAAGTGATTGAGTGTTCCGTTGGAAAGAAAAGATTCAATTTAGAATTTCTGTTGGCACCAAATCAAAGACACAATTTCTGGATACCAAACTGTCAGGGAAAGGTAGCTGTCATTATTTAATATTTATAATAGCTGAAACAACTTCAAAATCACTCATTCAAATAATCTATTCAAAAATTAGATTTTAGGGGGTTGTGGGCATTAAATCATTTTGTATATTTCATATTCTAAAAGAGGGATGATTACAAAACGTTCAAGTCATCAATCCAATTTGACATTTATAATTTGGAAAAGATTTTCTAAACTAAAAAAAGATCTCGTATACAGGTCAGGGAATAGGTAATCAGATTATCGACACTCATCATATTATCAAGTGAATGTTTCTTACGTTGCAACAATTTCGATAATATTCACCTTACCTCAAATTCTTCTCTTGAGCAAAACAAAATAACGTAAATAAAATATTGTCCAATTTATCATGATTTTATGGTGAGTCAGCTGTCATATTTTTGAAGCTGATGTAAATGTCATTTTCTTTTGAAGCGAAACTTGGCTTAAAATATCGACACAAAAATGTTCAGATTGGCACCTTTATTTTTCGGTAAATGTCATGGTGACAATTTTTTGAAAAATTGAAATTTTTTTGTGCATTAGATCCCCTATCATATAAACAGGATTTTTTTTTCTTGATTTTGCAAAATTCCTCGAGTTTTGTTTAATGCTTTAAAATGTAATATTATTAGAGAATGATATCATTAGAGAATGATAAGCATTTATGCATATTATATTTATTTTTTCCTTTTTTTAAAAAAATCTTCTGTGTTTATCTGTTTATTGAGAAGTGGCTGCGAATTAATAATTTTCAAAATTAATTTTGCTGACCGTTACTCTACCTGTTGAGATACGTAATCTTATCGCTATTTAACTGTATTGGGTGTTTCAGAAAATTCATATCATTCGAACTATTCAGGGTGTTTTGGAAAAATCGATATAATTTGATGAGTTGATCAATTCTCGTTCAAACGATCTCAGACGTTAAGAGCGTAACAAGAAACAAATCAGCATTCAATATTTAATAGCTTATTTTTTCTGGTGCCCTTCACTGGAAAATGTTTTTTGAAAGCCTTTAAACATTAGAATTAGAATTTTCAGTTGATTTTACAAACACTGTTAAAATTTCAACTCATTCAAACGAGAATCCGTCAATTTATTAGAGAATGAAATTATATCAATTTTTTTTTCTGGAACACCTTGTACATCTCAAATGACATTGAATATTTTGAAACACCCTATTTAATGCCAAGAATAAACCTCCCTAACCTTCACCAAATCATATTTATATACCTAAAACACATGTAACCATTCATTAAAAGAATTATAAAGGCTTTGATCGGAAAATATATGATGTAGATAGTGACCTTGGCTTCATCATCTCATCATCTTGTCGTGCCATCAGAAATGTAAAGGCAATTTTACCGTAAATCCAAATTAATATTGAACCTTGTCAAAGGAGCTAACACGTTTTGTACATGAAACTCTTTTTCAAAACTTGGGTAGAATTATTTACGACCGCCATACTTGCGTAGAATATTCAACCGAAGTAAAGAGAGCCCCACCCCACAAAAACCAAAAAAAAACAAAAAACGATAGGGTAGAAACGAATACATAAATGACCCTCTTCACCCCTCCCCAACCCAAGTAGTAGCTCTACTAAATTCTATTTAAGTCCATAAAATAACACGAGACAATACAAGACAAAACTTGGCTTAATCGATATAAATTCCCACTCTTTCGGCCGGAGCTGTGAAATACGCCGACTTCATTTCTGCAGAGGAGTAAGACTCACCCCAACGAGTGTTCTGAGTATTACATTAAGATATCTGATGGCGAACTTAAAATTTGAAAACCATCGTGAATATCGCTGATCGATTAATAAATGCAAAAATACTGGTACAAAACATTACAGGTTTCTGAGTCTATTTTTTCTCAAAAAGAAACACTCTTTAGTAGGGAAATCAGTTGTATTGACATATATATATATATATATATATATATGTATATGTATGTATATATGTATATGTATGTATATATGTATATGTATATGTATATATATAAATGTATATATATATATATATATATATATATATATATATATATATATATATATATAAAGGGTGTCCCAAAAATGTATACACATTTACTTTTAAATTATCTTTAATGTGAATATATTTTTGGGACACCCTGTTTATATATATATATATATATATATATATATATATATATATATATATATATATATATTGTCACATTAAATAACCCATAGTGGTTGATGGGCCATAGATCACAACTAAACGAATTTTAGATTAGAATTCAGTATTAAAAATCATGTATGAAAATAATTTAAAAAAAAACAGCCACAAATCCTCAAAGTAATAACCATGAAAAATAAAGCCTACTAAGAATAAAATACAATACAGCTATTAACATATTAAACATATTCCTTGACAAATCCGATCACTCCTTACAGAATGAACCAAAAAAGAAACAACATTACTTCAAATACAAAGAAAATATCACAATAACAAACAGCAAGAAACAACCTAGGGACGAACAGCGAAATGGTTGAAAGCGCTTGGAGTAGTATGGGGCACTTTCTTCACTACCTTGACCCAGACATAAGAAAAATAACAAGAAGATTTGAACGTCTTCATTTAAAGATCTTATTGAGAAAACACTCTGCGGTATTCAACAGAACATGACAAGATAACGACTTGCTGCTTAAATACGCAATATATATATATATATATATATATATATATATATATATGGTTTCTCACTAAGACGATTATCATAACAAGTCTAACACACACAGACTGACATAGAAATGCACACACACACACAACACACACACACACACACACACACACACACACACACACACACACATATATATATACAAATATATATATATATATATATATACAAAGAAGATGAGTAGGGAATGATTCTATTTGTGAATATATAAGAGACTTCTTATAAGACTCCAAGAGTACTCAATGTATGATAATTAGTTTGTTGATTTCTTACAGACCAAGTTTACATAGAATTGAAAAAATTCAACAACCACTTTTCGGCTATTATAAATTTATTTCAACTGGCAAATAGAAACCAGCTTCTTCAGATAGCCTTCACACCATGGAGACTTTTTTTAAAAATTTTCAATTGACTCTTACTTTTTTGAAAAAGAAAAAATAAAAAAAAGGAGAGAACAAAAAGTTATTGGGGATAAGTCAGTAACAAAAATGGATATAATGTCATTGTCTGGTGGGATGTATCCTTATATATCTAAAACAAAATTTAAGATCCCATGTATCTAAAAGATTTTACACAATTCACAAAACCCTCAACAACTAAAATCTTGTCAATAATTTAACCAATTTAATCTAAAAAAAAAAGATTTATTACTTTTTTTATATTTATTTAATAAGGAAAATGTGCCGATAAACACTTTTATTAGTATTAACTTTATATTCAGTTAAAAAATTTTGTATAAGTTTTATTTAATTTCCATTTAAAATCAAAATTTAATATTCATTCAATTTCTTAATATTTTACTCTACATTTTACTCTGAATAAAAAGTAAAGTTGGCGATCATAGTCGAGGGTGACCCGAAGGCTCCTTTTCGATAGCTACTATACCAAGGTGTAGGGAAGGGCGCCGCTCTTTTCCCTGGATTGCTCCACTTTACCCTTGATCCATACCTTATTACGCTAAATTTTAAGCAAGGAGGCATCAAGTACGATTTTTGAGTCTTTGGTATGACTCGACCGGGGATTGAACCCAGGTCTTCCGGGCCATTGGCTAGGCCAATGTCCGGTGCAAATTACTCTGAATACTACCATTCTAATTACCGTTACTATCATTAATATTATCATAATGACTATTTTCATCAATTTTTTT
>OY757905.1:136993901-137008901 GCA_963585895.1 Sepioteuthis lessoniana | reverse complement strand
GGGATCAGAGAGTAGTAAGGTTGATTGCCGAAAGATTGTCGACTCCAAACTATTTTCGAATTTTGGTTGATATCTCTATTTGGAAGTGTTAAAGAACCAAAAGAAACAATGTGCCAAGTGAGGTGATGTCCGGTTATCTCACAGATAGCAAAGGGCAAATTACGGGAACACTTACGATAGGTATGAGAAACGGTCTCTTGAGAGTTGGGTAATTTTTAAAACAGTAAGTCAGTTAGTAACCAACAGAGAACATGGAATGACTTAAATATAAATGCATGCAATTTAGTAATTACTTTATCAACTCAAAAATACAACTTCTCGTCTCACTGTTTTTTGTTATTTTTTTTTTCTTTAAATGGGTTCATAGTGAGTTTGAAACAGCAATGATAAAGTGAGAAGTATTTTCTGTACTCCCATATTAGACTTTTTCTTTTCCTACCAACTTGTCGTCTTTATTTCATCTCGTCTTTGTTTTCACCAATTCACATTGAAATCGCGCAACGTAACAAATACATCATATATGTTTCATTGCTCTTGGTCAGTTATTTTTTGGTCGGTTCGAGAACTTTTCAGTATTCTCTCGAAATTTCTGACCGCTTAAATTCCTTTCTACCTGATTTACAAAATAGACAAAATATGTTTGATTTTTATTGGAGTTTGTTCGAATAAATTTTAATTTCTACTGTTAAATGTTCAAGTCATGAAAAAGAATATCTTTAGATGATAATGGTTTGGTTGTTTAATGGCATATCAGCCGTTACAAGTTATTTAATGCCAAAGGAATTCTTCTAGAAGAACAGTAGTGGTACTTGTGGGGATTTAGGAATTAACAATAAAACTCCCAACCGGATGTTGACTCGTCCGCTGCCACATACAAAATGTATAAACGCGTCGCCACGCATAAGGCTCCACGCATCCAACCGGTTAAAAATCGGAAAAAAAATAATAAAAAGTAAAGTAGCCAATGGGAAGCGGTCGCGCCAAGATTAGAAGGATTTTGGAGTGGCGAATTTGGAGCCGGTGGAGAGAGATAAATACTCGGGTTTTCTGTGAACCTGGTCTTTTAGGGCAGTGTCCGTCGAACCAACAACATTTTGCTGTCTGGTGTTTTGGGCACCACGCTACGTCTTGGGACGTAGCGTTGGTTAGTCCATTCACCAAGTAAATAAAGGAAAGTATGGAAGAAATGTTTTCGTCTCTTATCTGTTTCTATCTTTTCTCTTTGTATATTTCTTTTGGGACTTTCTTTGGACAAGGCATTGCGCCGGCCAGTCAACGCGGGGTAAAATAATATAACCAAAATATGGAGTCAGATATCTTACGGCAACACAGCCTTGCCCTTAGCCCCTGACCTTCAAAAGCCCCCTTTTAAACCCCACATACTATTTAACCCATTACTGGGAGGATACGGGGGTTCATACCTTTCCCAAGGGTATTTGCCCAAAAGTTAACTTCATAGCGCGACTGGAGTACGAACTCGCTTACTACGATTTTGCAGTTCATCGCTTTAAAAATTACACCACGAGGACACCCCTTTTATGTGATAATGGTAATATGCATATATTAAATGATGCATTCATATCACTATGGAAGACATTCAATGTACTTCACTAAGATCAAAACATAGAAACCAGGAATGAATACAAATTCTTGTGTGCGGTGAATATAAAATATAGTTTTACTAACTTCTTGATACTTATTTAAGACTAAAATCTTTCATAAAATCTCCCACCGAATGTACGTAAAATAGCATTTGATTATTCCTCATGTGCCCACCAGGTATTTTTGACACATTTCAATAAAACTTCGAAGATTTGTGAGAGACATGGCTGGAAAGATTTAAATAGGGTATTTAATGATTCTGGCCTTGTGCCAAACTAATTAATATTAAATTGGTAATTATTTCCTGTATTCATCTACAAATTAAATGTTGTAGACATTGACTATCTGCTTATTTTCTGTATATCAACTTTACATTTCGTGTTACATATATATATATATATATGTGTGTGTGTGTGTGTGTGTGTGTGTGTGTGTGTGTGTGTGTGTGTTGTGACAGAGAGAAAGAGTAAAGAGAGAAAGAACAGAGGGTACCTAAGAATTGTTTGCAAATTTCAAAGGAGTTTGTATGTATACACAATAAAAAAACGTTAAAAAAACTTTAGAATATTAATAATGGTGGCAACTGAATTAAAACTATATAATACTAAGTTTAGTAAGTCTATTTTCACTTAGCATCATTGTGTCTTTTCGATGTTTGGAACAAATAGCAAATGCGCAGAAGTATGTGCTATGTAATCTACCGATAGGTAAAGTACATTGCCTCTTTATTCATAATTTAGCTATGAACTTCTCAAGGGGCTCTCATCACGTAAATGAAAGAATTTCTTATATATATATATATATATATATATATATAAAATGACTCATTGGGAAAAAATTAACTAGTCCCATTACTTCATCGGAAAATAGAAATGGAAAAACGAATAAAACAATAAATAATGAAAAATTAATCAATACGCACGAAAAACCGGTTGATAGAAACGAATAAGTTATGGAAGCTTAGTACCCAGATTTCATTTTAAAGTATCACCAGGAAAATTCTGTCAGAACATCATTTAGACAAACTGATTAATAATTCGTTTGTCCCAATAACTTTTTAAGTTTCCTCCTGAAAATCCATTTTCGTGAGACTGTGCTTGTAAGCTTTTCTTATGTATATATATATATATATATATATACATGTATATGAATAGCACATAGTGCTCGCCAATTGTCTTTTTTATGCTTTGATTATATATATATATATATATATATATATATATATACACACTCTTATATATATATATATATATATATATATATATATCACAAGAAGATGAGTTTGGAATGATACTTTATGAGAATATATAAATCTCCAGGAGTGCTCTATATATGATGATTAATATATCAATTTATAAATTTCATACGAGGAAAAATCATATAATTAAAAAACATCAACAAACTTTAATATACACACACACACACACACACACACACACACATATATATATATATATATATATATATATATATATATGTATATATTATTTCCCTTATTCTTTTATCTTATGTTGTCCTACCTTGTCTTATTTCATACTTTGCTCTTCTCTCTCTCTGTGTCTGCTTTCTATTTTTTTTTTTTCTTTCAACTTATTCCTTTTCTGAATTCATCTTTCCATACTTCCTTTCTTCTCTGGCTCTTATCTTTCTTCCTCCACTTATTTCCACAAATTTCAAATCATTTCAGTTGAGCTATTTTAATGCATTTTCAACTCTATAGCGTCGGTGATATCATCATCTCAAATCCATAGAGATGCAGTTTAGATCAGTACGTAAAGAATCCCATCATAATGATTCAAAATAATTCTAGAAATAAAAGTTGTTTTGTTTATAGAATAAAATCAGATTGGATACTTAAGTAAATCTAATTTTTGAATAAATCAGAGAGCTTAGAGCAAGTATTTCAAAGAAGCCGTCTTGACATATTAAGCCTTAAATTTGGACTCAATACCCGCGAACAAATCTCCAGTCTAAATTAATGGTACCCATGCGAAGAGGAGTAAAACGGCTGAAATTCACCGAAAATATCAACACTTCCTTAAAAATGAAATACACCCTAAAAATTCATTCAATAAATAGATATTAGATTTGCCTTGTCTTGATAAAATATTTGGTATCAAAAATAAAAGTCGATATGAAAAATATAGAACAAAAAGTACCGTTAGGACACTTATAATATTACACGGCACAAATAGATGTTTTTACTACTACTCCGCCACATAGATGTTTGCGCCATCACGGTTCTCGATATACCCTTTTTTTTTAGCGTTATAGCACTACATAGTCATTTGTACTACATGGTTCTAACTAGTCTATGTATGTAGCTCTACGCTGTAAGTATTAGTCGGATCTCGTGATACCCTCCAGGGGGATGAAATGGCAAGGAAGTGACGAACGCGCAAAAACATCGTCTTAGTTCGCTTATACCAAAGTTTATTTGCTACTACACGTTTTAGTTGTCACTAAGAAGAAAGAAATGGAGTTTGAACTGAGCCTACCTCTTTAGCTCGACAGAGAAAAATAAAACATCTGAAGAGAGAGAACAGAGACATACTTTGAATTATTTTTTGTTTTCAGTTCTAGTTCTAATACGTGCTTGCTCGCGGGTTTCGTTTTTACGGCTACGCAGTGGGTGTGAGACCATTTCTCGGAGCTCACCCCAAAATGGGGGCCGTAAGTTTCGACCCTCTTCACATCGTCAAGGCTGGTGCTCAACTGTGATCTTTACACCGTCGTGGCTCGTAGCCAACGAACTCTTTTCTTGTTTTTTTAACCCGTGCCCACTCTTAACGGCTTTTCCATTTGAGTCTCTTTTAGCCAATCAGAACTCGTTGCCTATTTACTGCTGGCAGGTTTCTATTTTTAACCCAGTCGTCCGCTGCTATGATGACCTGGATATTGGGAACCTAGCTTTCTGTTTTCTATACGTTTCTCCTTTTTCATGTAGGTTCCTTTCATATCCACCTTCACGTGGTGGGCCAGTAAATCTCGCAAGGTAACAACTCACAATCAAACGGAGTCCCTAATTATTTTACAATATGACAAAATGCACGAATTATCATTTCAATGCAAAAACCATAGGAAGAAAAATATGCATATAGATATCTAAACTGATTTAGATAACATAAAGTCTCTCAGAGGACAGCAGAATAAAGCCCTGGATATATTCCTATATATCCTTATCTATTTACTAACTCTGGCTAAAATCATAAAATTAGTGCTCATTGAAAATTTTCATTTTGTTGTTTTTTAGGAGTAAATAAATCAATAACAGATATAGCCACAAAATATCTTTTAATAGCTGAATATTTTGTCTTTATAAAATATACATAAAACAAACTAGATTAAATTACTTAAATTAATGGTATATTTTTCCTTTTTGAACCATCCTATTTCTTTTATATTTACACAAAATTGTTAAGACAACGGACATAACTATAATCTTTTACCACACTAGGCTACTGATTTTAGAGAGTGTCTTGCGTACTACAATGTAATATGAGGTAAGCTTCCTGACCTTTACAAGTGACTTCAATTCTCTTTATTGTCGGCCTTGTTTTGGCCGAAGTTTTCGATTTTGGTTGTCTCACTGGTTGTTACCTGACTTTAACAGTAGGAAAAAAAAGGCAAACACCCTGTGTCTCGAAAAATCACTCACGTTTATTTCGATGTTGCATTTCTATGGGTATGCTTTTGTTTTTTGATGACAAAAGAACACCCTCCTGTTGGTAAATTTTCTTTTGCTTCGTGGGTTATTTTCTTTTGCTTCGTGGGTTATTTAATGCCATTCTTTTAGAAGAAGAGTTGTCGTACTGTTTAGCTAAGAGGATAAAGGATTCCATACATTTTCCGTGAGTATTTTCTTTTGCTTCGTGGGTTATTTTCTTTTGCTTCGTGGGTAAATTTTCTTTTGCTTCGTGGGTTATTTAATGCCATTCTTTTAGAAGAAGAGTTGTCGTACTGTTTAGCTAAGAGGATAAAGGATTCCATACATTTTCCGTGAGTATTTGTTCAAAAGTGAAGATAATAGCGTGACTCAAACCCGTTTACCACTTGGCCACGTTGACCGTCCTCTTTTATTTGTACAACAACATCCTATCTCAGGAGAGGTCGTTTCGATTAAGCCCACAAATACTTGACTATTTCTCTCCGCATCTTGAACTCAACTGCTAAAAAATTTTAATCTAAAACCTTTAAGATATCATGTGATCGCTCAAAAAGTGCCCATATGATTCAATGTTTTCCATGATTGATTCAGTGGAGTTGAAGTCTGGACTTCCACCTGTCAATCTCACCTCCCAACTTCCGCTTTGGTGTTAGTGAGTGCTATTACATAACATTAGATACGATTAGTAAATGAGAGCCCCCCCTCTCTCGTTAATTTGGGTCGTTAAGTAAAAGCACCTGTTTTGAAATTACTGGTCGACATTCTTTTGTACTGTCTATATTTTGTGCCCTGTCCAGATATTTTAGATTTGAAAGGGGTAATTATGTGTCAATCAAGAAGAGACTTTAGTTAATAGCAAATCCAGATGCAGTGCTGATGAGATACTGCTGACAATTGTTCAGTTTGATGACAACAGGAAAGCAATTATCACACTCTTTGTTCAACGATGAATTTTTTTATCTTTCATTTTTGTAATTAATTGACATTTTCCTCTCCCTTTTTTCAATGATGCTAATCACGCTCACTCGCTAATGACTTAGAATTATCACTAATACCTTCACTTGAGGACATCGACATTTCGTAATGGTTAACAAGCTGACCTCGCAAATGACTACTGAGTAATGAGTTCGGTCATTACTGGGTGCCAATTTATGGCCTTACTAAAATACGCTAAACACTAAAATGCGTAATAAAGCACAGTGGCGGGGCTTAGTATACACAGACTATATCCCCAACAGAGGGGTAAGAGCCCCACCGCAAAAAAGTGTCTTATAGTGAGGGTCCGTTCCTGGAGCTCTTGGGAATGAGTAGAATCCCTCATTGCCATTACTCAATGGTCCACTTAAATTCAAAATGTAGTTGCAGTTAGTGTTTGATAAGTGGATCAAACAGAGCTTTTGATTGATCGATTGAGAGAATGATTGAGTTTAATGGCATGTCAAACCTTTTAGGTTTATTCTATGCCTGCATTCATTTTACGTTCGTATTCAAATTTTTTGTGTTGTTTTTTGAGAATTATTTTTGTTTTTTGTGTTTTTTTTTTGTTAGTTGTTATTTTCTTTTTTTTCTGCATACATTTCTATCGAATACGAATAATTTTTAAACAAAACTGTTTGACCCCAATTTTAGCTCCGTCGGTGTGGAACTGTTGAATACACCGACAACACCTACAATGTGACCATTTGTTGACCATTTGTGGTGACCTGTAATGCTTCAAGACGGAGTCCTAGTGGGTGAGTAGTCCTTGACTCAGCAATTCAGTAATCAAATACTTGCCACACAATTTTGAACTTTACTGGGCTTAACGGGCTCTCAGAGTGGCCCGATTCGATTAATCTGCTAATCATGGTAAGCCCTACGATTAACTTCATCCTTATACTTTTGCCCTTTATCTTGATCCAATGAGATTATCTACGCTTAACACCAACCAAATCTGACTTAGAAGGCGGTGGCTTCTGGGTCAATTATACCGACAAGCAAAAGAGTTTGCTATACAGGACAGTTTTCTTACTGAATTTATACTAAGATGCGGAGGGTAATAACATCCATGGTGCTTTCGTTTAGTACGACAATACTATTAAACCCTTTTGTGCCAAGGTGAATGTGTTTTCCCCAGGTCACTTCCTTCTGTTGGGCTCCGAGGTGGATGAGGAGCACATTTAATGAATATAAACTGTTTTAAACAGTAAACTCCAAATATATTCAGGCGACGCTATCCTGGGACAGATTCAGATAGCGTGACAGAAAAGGTGGCCACTACTTTCTCAAGTGTTATAATTTCAGGATCATTTGACGAAGAACATATCACAAACTTTCTCCCTTTGTTGTAGAAAAGTTCCTCTTGCCTCCCGAATTAATGATAACTACAAAAAATACTCTGGTCGAGAAAGTGGTAAAAAGAACAACGTTGATTTGCTCCTCAAGATCACTTTCCACATCGAAATAAAAACCTACTCTCACAGATTCCATAACTCCTCTAAAGGTGTAGTAAAATGGAAAGAACAGTCCCTCTGAAATCTAGCCAAAACGCCGGCTCTACTCTATTCCCGGGATTGCTCCACTTTACCCTTGATCCTTATCTTATAATTCTGAGTGTTAAGCAAAGCGGAATCAAGAACTATTTTTTAAGTCTTCGGTATGACTCGACCAGGGATTGAACCCCGGTCTTCAGCGAATACCTTACTCATTTTGCTTGGTTTGTATTGCTTTCATTTCTTTATTTAATTAACATATCAACCTATCGTTTTTAAAGAAAAATAGTTGTGCTATTTAACCCAGAGTTGGGAGAGGTTTTGTGCTTCATACCATCCCCAAGTCGATCATTCTGAAAGTGAACTAATAGCACGACTGGAGTTCGAACTTTCTTACTACGATGTTACAGTCCAGCACATTAGCCACTACACCACGGGGTTATATAGCGTTATTTAATAGAATAATGTCGGTTAATTATTTGATTTCTTTATTAATATTCTATAATAAAACAATTATCTTATAATAACCTATTTTGGTGGCACTTACAGTGTAATGGTTATTGTGGTAGGAAAATGAGCCGGTGAACTGAGTTCAAATCCTGGACAAGGTTGCTTGCATTTTAAACTAGAATTAATATCCTTTAGAAAGGTATGTATCCAAGTATCTTATGTCCAGCTATAGATAAATAGTCGACCAGATTGGCAACCTGTCTAGGAGAAAGAAAACTTTGAATTCAAATCTGTTGAACTCGGCTTAAAGAAGTTACCTTGTGTTACATCCTGGTTATTCGGACGGGTTTGGTAAATATAGATATTATTTTAAAGAGAAGAACGGTCAACTAACAACAATCAGCATCATGTCGCGCTGCTAGCACTGACCTCCTTGACCCTCTCTCGCTTCCCGTCTCTATCATCCATCGCACCCAGGTCATCCAGGCCACAGCCTGTATCAGCACAGAGGTGTTGTATATTGATTCTAGCTGGTTCCCCTACCTTTGCTCGTCCATGTGAAATAGTCCACTGGAGTACATCACTTATGAATTCGCCCTTACTTCTCCAACAGTGTCCCATATGTCGGGTTCGTCTAAATTGGATGATTTTCATAAGGGTTAGTTGGTGGCCGTATAGCTGCTGTTTTTTGGGTGTAGCCTCCAGAACTCGTTCAATACAGATCTCAGTATTCTGGTGTAATTGCTGTCAAGCTTTGTCACCATACGTTTAACGTCCATGTGGTACATCCATATAGCAGAATCGACACGACCGCTGTTTGGAAGAAAAACTGCGTTTTATTTTATCGGCCAGGTCTGACTTCCATATGACCGATAGCCTATCATTTGCTGTCCTTGCCTTTGCTAGTCGCGTGTTGATGTCTGTCTCGGTTTATTAAACGCTGCTTATGAGGTAGGGGAACTTGTCAACTAGTTTCAACGGATCCCTCTTTAATGTGAAGATGTCGCCGCTTTGATTAAAGCACATGTATTTTGTCTTGTCTGCATTGACATGGCGGCCTATGCCACCTGCTGCTCGTTCCAGGGATTAGGCTTGGGCGGGTACTTACAACAATAAGTTGCGCTAAGTGTAATGGTTATCATCGTAAGAAATTAAATTCGAGACCTGAGTTCAAACCCTGGAAAAAGGACTTTGAGTTCACGCAAACGTCCTAAAAAGACTTGAATTCATCTGTTTGTCCCTCCATTTATGGATAAATTGTAGGGCAGACTGGTTTCTTTCGCTTTTGCTATGCAACCAATCTAGGAAAAGGAAAACTCTGGATTCAAAACAGTTGTACTACACTTTAAAATTAATCTTGTGTCACATCCTATCCATTGTATTTTAATATTTCAGGTCAAGAATCTGAATGAAAATAGGGAAAAATAGTTAAATTTCCTGTCAAAATAACCCCAAACATATTTGGCTTACAGTAAAATCCCGTGGAAAACAACAGTTTTCGTCATATTACTGATGTTAAACAGGGACAAGTATTTATATAGGGGTATTAATTGTTGTAATAAGTAAGGTAAATCACCTATGGCCTGTGTTCCAGACAAAGCAAGGTTTATTATATAACAAGAAATTTTGTTTTCTAAATTCCCTAACGAGCAAAAAGTACGGATTAGCAATCAAAACACGGAAGAAACTGAACTCTAGTCGCACAGTGGATGGAGCGAGGTGTTCACATATTGTTGCACTCGGCAAAGCTTCTGAAATTCAAAAAGAATATAGTCGATGCAGCAGTAAAAGCGTTAAATTTATATATTAAACTACTTGGATGAGGCGAAAGTTTGGCAATGTCTTTGATATGTGCGAGTTTGCAACGCAAAGATCTGTCAAAGTAGTTCAAGCCATGAAAGTCATCTGCTGTGGTTGATAGTATCACGGTAGTTAATGCGCTGACACGTTGTGAATTGCTTCACTGCATGTGATTTGAAAAATGAAAGAGCTTATTCTTTACAAGTTTACATTGGACAATTATTCTGCGAGAAAAAAGCATTTGTTGTGCGAAATAGGAAGATGCAGTTGATCACAGATGGTTAAAAAAATGTTGCTTGGTTTGCTATAAACCCGGTGGCCAAGGACAATTAGGGTTAAACCAGTAGAATCCGAGGGCGTACTCTAAGTTATAGTGTTAAATCAGGTGAATAAGTAAGCGAGTATCAGGCGAGTTCTGTGTCATATTGTACAGTGTTGTTCGTCACTTTCAAGAACACGACAAAAAATATACGGAGCTGCCGAATTGTGACACACGTAACCAAAATATTGCATAATTATTGATTCAATTTATTTGATTCCGACTTAATTGGATTCATAATTTCAACCAAAAAATGTCTGAGTGGACTGGGATTGTAGAATACACCAACTGCATCTCAGCAAAGAGGTAAGGCTCTCCCAACAAGTGCTATGGATATGACACTAAATTATCTCATGTTGAGGTTCTCATAATGCCGGACCTCTTGGGAATGCGGACGACCCCTTTTTTACCATCGCTCACAGCTCCACTCTGATCCGGAGTGGTAGCATCTGGAAGGTCTCTATGAATGGGTTAACTAGAACTAAACTATGTACTTAAACTAAATTGTTTGAAATAGAACTGTTTTTGACATTTAACTGTGTGTAAACAAAAAATGCTCTACTTATGCTCAATAGAATTGTTTGCAATAGAACTGTTTATATGTAAATGAATTTTCTTCGGAGGGCATGCTGAAAAACGTTTTTATGTCATGCTCAGAAATAAACGAAGCAAAACTTTTATAGACTAGAGAAATATTCGTTAAAATTTCTTTACAGATATTTATAGAAAACTGTAATTAACATTTTCATATCTTCAATTCAATTTAGTTTAATGACATTTTGGCATTTGTTCACCACGTATCAGAATAGAGATATCACTCTAAAAACCAAAAGAAAAATGATGAAATTACCAAGCGAGAAAATTACTTCATAATCTTTTTTTAAAATATATTTGATAAATCCGTGACGCATGAGAAACCAGTAAATGTCTATTTAGTTTAGAAAACAATTATTTTCTTGTCAGGTTTTGACATCTCTTCTAAAACGGGTATCTACTATATTACAGATCCACTTGTTTTGTTCTTTGCTACAATTCCTCTCTCTCTCTCTCTCTCTCTCTATATATATATATATATATATATATATATATATATGAGTGTTGGTTGTCACTAAATCACTTTGTGGGTATGTGTCGAACCAAGTGCAAAATAATATGGAGAGTGCTCAATATCTAGGATAGAGCTATTATATAATAATAATAATAATAATAATATATATATATATATATATATATATATATATATATATATATATATATATATATAATCCATGGAAAATATTCTGCGACCCTGGGTTTCATGAAGTTTTTTTGCAAAAAAAACAATCATCTTATTAACTGCCTAATGATATTTGGCAAAACAATTCATGAAACCCAGGGTTGCAGAATACTTTCCATGGTTTATATATATATATATATATATATATATATATATATATATATATTTAATAAACATTATATATATATGTTGCGTGTGTGTGTATTTTGTGCAATATCAGACAATGTTCTTTTCATGAAATTGTTAGCAGAGTGTCCATCTATTCTATTCAATCATCTCCACTTTGTGTCTAAACAATCTATGGATGAGCGCTTCCCTTTAGTCTTGGAAAATCGTATATCTGCGCCTGGATTAGAACGGTTTTATCGAAGATTAAGAGTTTGAGGGTAAATGCAATGATCTCCCTCTCAACGCCATTCATGTTCCACGAAGGATGGCAAGGGACGTTTTATCTTGGCACAAATGCTTCTCTTCGTAGCTACAAGAAACAAACTGAAGATAGAAAAGGAAAATTCAAGAGTCACTCGTTTGTAGTTTTGAATTCTACCTTGTATTTCTTATTTATATTAATAAAGAACAGCCTATTTCACAAAAAAATAAAAAAATAAATAACATGCTTACTCATGTATTCATTTGTGTTCATTTGTGGGATTGCTGTTTGGAGTAATATTAATCATGAGACTTAGAAAACGCCGACTGTTTCATCATATTTACCAACCCCTCCGCTCGGGCAGGATATGACACACGGAGTTTAACAGGTTTGAAATCAGAGTTTTCCTTCTCTTAGACTAGTTGCCTCGCCAAGGCTGAAGAACTCAGTTTGCCCTACTATTTACCCATAGCTGGAGGGAGAATAATTGGATTCATACCTTTCCCAAAGGTATTAGTGCTATGTGAAATGCAATCAGTCTCGTCCAGGATTTGAACTCGTGTCGCCGTGCTCATTTCCTACGACAATAACCATTACACCACGGGCACCTCCCTGTTTCATCTACGGAGCGATAAGACGCTACCCTAAAAAGAAACGTCCTGGGTATGCTACAAAACTGATTCTCGTTGTAAGACAGCAACTTTAGGGCACTAGTGATTGCGGAGTACTACTTCCTTGCCATTACTCCGAGGTCCACTCTCATCCGGAGAGTTAGGATCCTATTTATGAGTATAATAGATCTGTTTGAAAATTACATATATCGAATAGCAATACTTATTATTAGTTATTTGGAACCATATATGAGGAGCGCTTTGCACAATGGTTATGGTCGTAGAAAGTAGAAATGGCAACTCGAAATCAAATCCTGAACGAGGATGTTTGCATTTTACTATGCTCCAGTGAAAGACATGAATTTATCACCTATCTCCACAGTTATAGATGAATAGAAAGGTAAACTGGGTTCTTTTGCCTTGGTAAAGGCAACCAGTTTAGGAGAAGGGAAGCATCGAATTCAAACCAGCTGTACTCCACTTAAAATTGACTTTCTGTCACATCCTGTCCGTAGTGGAGGAGTTGGGTAAATACAAACTTGAAACGAGAGAAGTATACAAATTCATGATAATTATTAAGCAAGAAATAATTCGAAACCATTTGATTGAGTCAAAATAATTTGTAATAGATAGAAATACTTGAAACTATAATACTGTCAGTTAATTATTTCTATTGGATTGGAATATTTAAAATAATTTAGGGAGAAACATTATTTTAGACAAATTAAAAAGTGCAGTTTTTATAGAAATCCAATGGGATATTGAAAGTAAGTATATATGATTGGAATCAAATAGTTAAAAATGAACTAAATTTCAGCATTAAATAACCCGTTAGGAGTTGATATTTTGTTAAAAATATAAACCAAACAGTATTTTTTTTTCTGGTAAATGCTTTTTTATCTAATTTTTTCTTATGTTCATATACATTAGATTATTAAGCCTTTGATGCAACTACTTTTTCTATTCCACTGAATAATGTTGGTTCATCTATCACTTAAATTATTATTATTTTTTGGGGGGTCGAGTCATATTGTACCATACCCATGATACGGATATGAGTGAAACGTACATAGGATGTTCATAACATATATACATAAAACATAGGAATCCCGAAACACGAAAAACACGTAAAGACTTCTAAGTTCAGGTACGAAACCTTTTATTACCTTTGAGTTAAAGGTTTCGACATAAGGAAGAGAGATGCACAATCTTTCTATGATGACTTTTCCATCTGCAACCCCCACCCACCCAACATGTGTGGCGCCCGCCACAAGTCCACTGGCCTGGCTTCGGCGAGCAAGCGAAAACCAACCGTCTTCTCCCGAGGCAGCACTCAACTAACTGACTTTTTCAAATCTCCCAAAATTCTCTGCGCGCTTCTGGTGCGTGACGTCACTCTCTAGCCCGTTTCCCATCTGGGCTATTGTGACATCTCTGAGTGACCCATCCGCTCCGCCCACGTGCATGAACACCTGCGTTAATGTTGCACCTAAGTAACTCATGCAGTGAGCCGAAAGGTTCTCAGCCTAACTAAACCCAAAGGCATAAAACGAAATCCCTCGGCCATAACATTACAATTTTTACTCTTTTGTATTGTTGTTGTTGTTGTTTATTTATCTTTCTATCGGATTTTTGTCGTAATTTGAAAATCATATGAAATGATGAGCAGAGTTTGGCATCACAGTTAGCAGCATGGTCACTGGAATCAGTGTGCTGAGTTCCCTTTAAAGCCATAATACACCTCTCCCAATTATCAAAATAGAAAAAATATTTCCAGCCAGTGGATTTATAACTACAAGATATTATCATTACATATATATCATTATGATATATCATTACATATATATCATTTTGATATATTATTACATATATATAATGTTCTTCAATGGTCCGGGAGACCTGGGTTCAATCCCAGGTCTCCTCAGACCTAAGACTTTAAAAATTGTTCTTGATACTTCTTTGCTTAAAACTCAGCCATATAATGTACATATCAAGGGCAGGGTCGAGCAACCCAGGGAAAGGAGTAGCTCCATCTCCTACTCCTATTGAAAATGGAGCCTTATGGTCGCCCTCGACTACAGTCGCAAACTTAACTTACTTATTATAATGATATATTTTTATATATATATTATTATGATATATTATTACATAGGTATCAAAACCGTTGTTACTATCTGTCCACAGAATAAGGCGAAATTCCATTAAGGCAGGATCTTGTAAGCTGCTTTGTTCTACGGCACGAAAATTTATGTCGGCTTATTCTATTCCAATATCAGTTTTACTATTATGGCTTCCAATTAGATCCGGTACAAAAATCTATCTTCCTAATAATTTCAAACAGGTAAATACATCATGTAATATAATGGCCGAGGGATTTCGTTTTATATATATTGCCTTTGGGTTTAGTTAGGCAGAGAACCTTTCAGATGTGTGC
>OY757905.1:136981382-136993701 GCA_963585895.1 Sepioteuthis lessoniana | reverse complement strand
ACAAACGTTTTGCGTACCGGTATGGATGTGTCTGTTTCACATATTCATATCTGGCTATGTTACATTCATATTAGTTGGAGATATCAATGTTATAAGAGCCAATATATTCATGTATGTGTAAATCATTTTAAATATTATCTCAAACAGTTCTAATTGACTCCCGGACTTAACCCTTATAGATACAGTTATTCAGAGTAAGAGATGACCTGAGAGTAATAGCTACAAAGTAGAGACTCCATAAACCCCAGAGCTCTAGAGTAAGAGGCTCACTGCCAACAGCCGTTTAATGTCATACCCAGAACATACATTTTTGTGTTTCAGGCTTACTCTCAACGATGTATTCTAAGCCCAGGATGACATGATGAAAAATCTGCTATATTTTGCATATGTCAACGTTTTGCCGAGCAAAACTATTAGTAAAGTTCGCAATCATTATAAACAAATCAACACCTCATTCTTAATTGCAATGTAACAAGTTTAAAACTAATGTTACGTGATTTCAAGTATTTTTATTTAAATCCAAAATCTGCTAAACAATCATATGGTTTCAAGTATTTTTATTAAACACCTAAAATTTGTAAACAATTAAATAGTTTCAAGTATGCTTATTTAACACCAAACATTAATAAGCAATCTAATGGTTTCAAATAACTTATAATAATCCTCACGGTTCAAGTCTTTTTAACATTATATTTAATATATTTTTTCACAAACTGATATATTTTCAAGAATTCTTTTCAAATATAAATACTTTCTGAATAGAGGTATTTGAGCCATAGACGGAACTCTGAAAAATTCAGTTACTCCGAATCAGAGTGGACCTGGGAGTATTAGTTACAAAGGGGTGATTGAAGCTTCTCAACAATTTACTCATATACTCAAGGCATGCTCATATTTAGGAGTTGGGGTGCAAATTGCAATAAGAGTTGAACTATTTCAATAGACTATCAAAGTCAATAAGGTACAGTCTGGACTATTGACTATCAAAGTCAATAATGTGCAGTCTGGACTATTGACTACCAAAGTCAATAATGTACAGTTGGAGGTTAATCCAAAAGGAATCGGATCAAAATATCGAATCAAAGAGTTTTTACCTATAAATTTTATTTGTACTAATGCAAATATAATTAACAAACGACTTTTTACAACCAGAAAAATGACGAATTTCCAACATCTGTAATCGAGTTTCGGGGCACGTAAAAAGCCAAGATTATGGATGCGGATTTTCAAAGCAGGTTTTCTTTGCTTTCTTTGTTTAATTACTTACAATCTTCCAATGCTTATTAAATAGCTGAGCCATCCTTCAGCCCAGTCAGCTGAGGCTGTAGAATACACCGACTACACCTCTGCAGAAGTGTAAGACAGCCTCCAACAATGTCTTGGAAATAACATGAAACCATCCAATCGCGAGGTTCTAGTAATGTTTGAGCTTTGAGAAATACGAAGTACTTCATTACCATTGCTTCCGGGTCCACTCTGGCATGGTGTGGTAACACCTGATATGGTCCTATCAGTGGATCAAATAGAACTTTTTTACAGTTAAACAAATGACTCATGCTAACCTGAATTGTTTGAAATAGAACTGTTTGATTTTATAACTGTGTAAACAAAGGAATGCTGTTTAATTGAATTGTTAGAGTTAAATAGCAATACTTGTAAACACTTCACCGTGTGCAAACAAATGATTGATACTGAATTATAAGTGTTAGATAGCAATAATTGAAAACATTTAACTGTGTAGAAATAATAGTTATACTAGTGTGCAAACATCATCATCATCATCATATTGCATTATCAACATGGATATTCCTGACCCTCTCTCACCACACCTCCCTATCATCCATTGCTTGAAGCAGATCCTCTGGGCTACATCCCGAATCGGCACAGAGCTGCTGTATGTAGGTTCGAGCTGGTCATCCTGCCTTTGCTCATCCACGAGAAGAGGTCCAGGGCAGTACATTACTCACGAGCTCGTCTCTACTTCTCCAGCATTGTCCTGCGTGTCTAGCTCGTCTAATGTTAATAGTTATCGTGATGGGTGGTAGGTGGCCTTATAGGTGCTGCTTTGTGAGGTGTTGTCTCCAGGACTTGTTCAATATTGCTCGCAGCATTCTTGTGTGGTTTCCGTTAAGCTTTCTCTCCATCCGTTTAATCAGCGTCCATGTGGTGCATCCATATAGCAGTATCACACGATCGCTGCTTGGAAGGAACTGCGCTTCACTTTATCGGTCAGGTCTGACTTCCATATGACCGAAAGTCTATCGATAGCCGTCCATGCCTTTGCTAGTAGTGTGTTGATGTCTGTTTCGGTTGATGAGATACTGCTCCCTTGGTAGGTGAACATGTCAACTAGTTTCAGAGGTCTACCGTTTAGTGTGGAGATGTTGCCTGTTTGATTAAAGCACATATATTCCGTTTTGTATGCATTGACATTGAAGCCTATGCCTACAGCGTCTGGTACCAGACTATGCAGCAGGATTTCGGCTTGGGCGGGTGCATTTGCCAGAATCGCTATATCATCGTCGTAGTGGGCGTCGGTGATTGTTTTTGCGAGGTACCATCCGCTTCTTTCTTTTGTTATATCATGTATATCTATCCAAATGTGTGTAAACAAATGACTGATGTTAAATTTTTACTAATACATAGTAATATTTGAAACTATTTTACTGTGTGCAACCAAATAATTGATATTAGAAGAATTATTTGATAATATACTTGAAACCATATAACATGTGTATAAAAATGAGCTCAGGCTAGTTGAAAAATATTATCACCAAAACGTTTACAAATAATATATATTTGATATATATGTATAAAGAGGATTTGACATTAAATAACCTACAAGGGTTGATATGCCATAAAATCAAACCAAATAAAATCATATATATTTAATATATAGGTATAAAGAGTATTTGACATTAAATAACCTTCAAGGGTTGATATGCTATGAAATCAAACCAAACAAAATCATATATATTTAATATATATGTATAAAGAGGATTTGACATTGAATAACCTACAAGGGTTGATATGCCATAAAACCAAACCAAAGCAAACTAGAGCCTCCCTTGCAGAAGGACTTCTATGGTATTTTTAAAACCATAGCTGAGGATATAGTCCGAAACTGAATGACATAGCACGACTGGACCACGATGCTGCAGCTCAGAAAATTTGGCACGATGTCACGGAGGTCACCCCTTCTCAAAATTGACATCCTATCCACATTTTTAAGAATTATACAACTTTGTGTAGACTTGTGCATTGATACGCAAAGTAGTAAGAGATTTTGCCCTCGGTAGACAGTCATTATGTCTATCTCCCAAGCTGTTGCTTATGATTTTATCTCTGACTAGTCATATCTCATAATAGAGAATTAGTGCCAGATAAAAGCATGTTTAGAAAATATCTAAATCTTTCGTTGCCTGTCTTCATTTTTTTTTCTTTTCACGTGGGGTTCTACAATTTCCAAATAACAGTGTTGGAGTTCCATTCAATCTTCGTTGTGACAAACAATCTTTGGAGAATATGCTTTCCCCATTTAAGAGAGGTAAGTCACTGCTATGCGATTCCACTTGCTTTGATTCATTTTTCAATAGCAGTCTTGTCACGTCTGCCCTGGACCCGTAATTGGCCACCCTAAACACCAAGGATTACATATTAGCCACTTCTGTCTGACAAGTTGGCCATAATATCAGTCGCTGTGGAAAGAGTCAAAGTTATTGACCATTAATCTTCCTTAGAATATTGCCAGAAGTGTTCCTAAGGAAGAAAACCTGTGAAAAGTAATGTTTAATCCAATGCAATTTGCTGCCAGATTCGGTGATAATTCGGTTTCTATTCTTTCTGGTCAAGGTGAATAATGATAATGATTTACATTTTCTCAGCTGAATAAAATGAGACCAGAGGCTCTTTATGAGATAAAACTATCTGGCATTTTTAGTTTTTGCTCGATTCTAAACTGATATGACCCCTTCTTTGCTTTAACTGCAATTTGTTTAAACATCAAGCAATTGTTTTGGAAATCATAAAAATTCATATATACTGAATGGCGCAGAAGCAACATAGTATTTATAATAATTCAGTAACAAAACATCTACTTTTCATCCAATTCACCGAGGTGGTCTTCGTGGCTCAGTTGCCAACATATTAGACTGTGATATCATAATGAGTTAGTTGCGCTATTACGCTCATTGTCGAATTGATATCCTGGATGAAGGAATAAACTCTCTCATTCCCCTAGTTATCCGTAAAATATTACCCCTACTGTATTTCTACAAAGACAGCTTTAGCATTAAATACAGCGTGCGGAAAAATGTGGAATAATTTTAAAAACTTTTTTTTTTGTCTGTTTAGTCCAATTTTTGAAAAGAAACACGCGGTGAATCTAAATTTTTAGGATTAGCTCTATTATTCAAACACTTGCTTATTAAATTTTAGCCCAACATGAGGAAGAAAAGAAACGACAAAGAATCTATTATTTTCCTAACGCTGAAACTAAGCCAAAGTTTCTTTGTCTACCATTAACAAAGCAAAGAAGCTTTTTAAGGAAAAGTTGGGGAAGGATTGAACAGAAAACAAAAAGAAGACTTTTTAACTGCTCTCATTTCTGCGATTAAGAAGGACCTCAAAATTTCAATAAGAAAGCATATTAATGAATTGAGAGTCGACGAAAAAAATGTGTGAACAGCAATCAAACAACCTTTAAACTCAAACCATAACCCTCACACACACACATGATTATGTTAAATGGGGCGTTATAGAAAACAAAACAAATGCAACTTCCCATCCAAATATCGGCTCGCTTAAGATTTTTTTTGAGGAGTGTAACATACCCATGATACGGATATGTGAAATAGACATAATGTTCATAAAATGTTCATAAACATATATAGGAATCCGAAAACACGAAATTAACGAAATTGGTTCAGGTACGAAACTTTTATTCACCTTTTTGAGTTTAAAAGTTTTTTGACATGAGGAGAGAGAGATACAATCTTTCTATGCTGACTGCTTTTGCCATCGTCAGCTCTCAACCCAACCAACGCGCGGCGCCCATAGCGTTCAAAGTCGTCTGGCCTCGCCCAGCTCTGAAAGTCAACCTTCTTTTTCCGAGGCGGGAACTCAATTAACTGCTTTTTCTCAAATCTCAGCCCACGCGTGACGTCACCCAAAGACCCTGGTCCTAATTCCTGTCTGGAATTTTTATTTTGACATCTCTGAGTGACACATCCTCTCCACGCGCGTGTGAACACCTGCGTTAATGTTGCACCTAACTAACCCATGCTCTAAGCGAAAGGTTCTCAGCCTAACTAAACCGAAATGCAAGCTATATAAAACAAAATCCCTCGGCAATTATATTACAGGAGGAATGGAATAAAATGTTTGAAGAATTTATTTTGAAGGCATTCAAATCGTTTTGAAGGCATGGTGATACAATTATTGAAAAAAAATGGAGGCCATATTGAGTACATTTACTGTTTTATGCCTATCTTCTTATTTTGAGGCTGATTTTTTAAATTAAAATAAATTATCTTTTATAATGGTGTCATTTATTATTATAATAGAATATTCCTAATTTTGCTTCCGCACCCTAATATATCATTAAACAAAAAAAAAAACTTACCCAATCTGTATTGTTAATGAGGACCTAGAATACTTTCATTGCAGTCCTCACCACCGCCACCATCACCGCCAAAAAGATAAAATAAAACAAGAAGCTAAGTTGGATATAACACTAAACTGACTTTAGTAGTGAAATTCTGAAATTCTAGACTTTGTATAGGCTTTCCTTTGTTACCGTCACCCCTAGGTTCACTCCCCATTTAGTAAGTTGTAACACAAGGTTAGTTTATAAATGGGGTTCAACTAGTTTGAAGTTTAGTTTACCTTCTCCTAGACTGGTTGCCGAAATAAAGCTAAGGAGAAGAGCCTGTTCTTCTATTTATTGATCGTTGAAAGAAAATAGATGGATTCATACCTTTCCCGAATGTATTAGGGAGAAACGAATCATAAACAAGATTTGAACTTAGCTTTCGGTTTCATTTCATATAACCGTAACCATTACTCCATGCATAAGGTTGACTGATTAGCTCACTGATTGATTTAAAAGGCATGTCAACTCATCTGGGGTTATTTTTATGACTAGAGATTAGGAAACCACGTTCATTGCATGTTTATATTTATATTCTCAGTATAGCTGTTTCTTTTCTTTTCTTTTTCTTTTTTTCTTTATTTGCATACAGTTATATATCTAGCAGTCCCAAGAAAAATAATTTGCACACAGTTGTATGGTTTCAAGTATTCCAATCTCACACTAACAATTATATGGTTTCAATTAATTATTTCTATCTATAATAATACTTGAAAACGTAGAATTTGCTACTTTCGTCTTACCATTTGTCCACTCCCAAATGTGCTCCACACAGGTTTTACAAAATGTAGAACCTATGTCTTATCTTGGTCCCCCAGTTTTATTTTGAAATTGCTTAAATATGTTCTTTTCACAAAATCAAATAAAGATTTTCGCGATTCTATGAAAGTGTACTCTCCTTAAATTTAAGAAAAAAATCTGGATTATTCGGATTCTTTCTTCATGAAAATTCCATGTTATCACCTGCAAATGGAAAAGAGAACGTTCAGTGAACAGTTATTGATAAGAGCATTATCTCAAAAACTAAAGCTGCCAGAAAGAAATGAAGCTTTTATTCTTATTCAATGAACTAAATTTACATAGAATCATGTCTAAAATCGTAAGCACCCCAAAAATTGTTTCAATTTGCTTCTCTGTGTAATCATCAATATGAACAGTTAAACGGTTTTAAGTAACTAATACTTATTCTTAGTAAAGTAAAGTTGTCTCCCTTTAGTCGAGGGTGACCAGAAGGCTCCCTTTTCAATAGCTATTACACCGATGTTTCGAGAAGGGCGCTACTCCTTTCCCTGGATTGCTCCATATTACCCTTGATACGTACCTTATAATTCTTAGTGTTAAGCAAGAAGGTATCACGTACCATTTTTAAAGTCTTTGCTATGACGCGTGCTGGGATTGAACCCAGGTCTCCCAGACCATTGGCGAACACTCTACCCACTAGGCCAATGAACCGGTCAGCTTTAAGAATCTATTCTTAATCTAGATAATTTGCTTACAGTTGTATGGTTTCAAGTGTTCCTATCTAATATTAATTATTGTTATAAGTAATTATTTCTATTTAATAACAGTCATTTTCTTTTACACAGTTTTATTGTTTTAAATAATTAATAATAATCCCTAGTAAACAATTATAGCTTCAAGTAACAATTCTTTCAAAAAATAATTTACATTTATATATCAAGTATTCCTTTAAAATATGAATCTTTAACAGATCTATTTGCCTCATAGATGGACCCCAAACTAGTACAACCACCCTGGGTCAGAATTGACCTAAGGGTAATGGAAATGAAGGGGTATCCGACACTTCTCATATCCACAAAACTGGAGAGTTATCAGATGCAGTTTAGTGCCATACACAGTAAAACCATTATAGGGGTTGTCTTACTTTTATTCAGGGGGATACAGTCAACCTATGTTAAAGCAGACCACATCATAGAGTATGCAATAATACTGAAAAAAAAAACTGTATTATAAAGGACAAATATTGCGAGGAAATAATGCAGAGATTTTTATTAAATGGATGCCTCCTTGTATTTCAGTACGAATATTTCAAAAAGTGAAATGTTTCATTAATCTTATTTCAAAGTCTAAATTTCAGCAGGTGCAAAAGACAAGCAACATGTCAAAAAATAATTAACTTGGATTAATTAGCTCAAACGGCATATTCTCTTAGCACAACATAATAAGAACAATCAATTAACTTCAGACTGAATAGATTTCGTATGTTTTAGAAGACAAGTACCTGAAGAAGGCTGGAGGGAAGAAGATGTAAAACGTTGTGATGACAATAACTAAAACGATCTTGATTCTAGTTCATGTACATCAGTTAAGAATATTTTCTAATATCTGACAATCAGAAAATTATTTACAAAGTTTGACTCTAAGTTCCATTATTGTACTTCCTAACTGAATACCTGTTGCATTGAGAACTACGTTCTAATTAAAACTTTTCATACCAATAACACTTTCCATTGAATTTTCGATAGGGATCCGTCCTATGCTAATTATGGGGGTGATTGAATTTTATTAGAATTGGTAACATATTTATGCAAGAATGATTTATTCAAGTGCTGACGTATTGGCAAAAAGTGCTGGGAAAGAATTATGTCCAAACGAAAAGCATCTCAATTAACTGGAGATGAAATTCTGATGTATTCAACTTAAATGACAGGGCCCATTTTGATAAGGATATCAGATGTTTTGTTACTTCAATCGGGGTTGGTAAACTATTTATTGGAGAGATGTTTGACTAAATGCTGATATACTGGCAATGGAAGAATACAATATAGTCTAAAAGCATCTAAATCAACACAAAATGAAATTCTTATATACTTAAGTTAAAGGATTAATCCCAGTCAAGTATGAAAATAAGGATAGCAGCATTTTGCAGGTGCTCCGGTGGCTTCGCCATTGTAGCATGTGTACTGCAAGGAGACACATTAGCCCCATACCTCTTTATCATCTTTCTAGACTACGTGCTTAGAACATCTATCGGTAAAATCAAATAAAATGGTTTCAAGCTAACAAAAAAAAAAAAAAACAGAAGGTACCCCGCAAAAACAATTACCGACGCCGACTACGCCGATGATATGGCGTCTCTGGCAACGACAGCCGCCCAAGCCGAAACCTTGCTACATAGTCATGAACGAGCAGCTGCAGGCATCGGCCTCCAGGTCAATGCACAGAAGACGGAATATAGGTGCTTTAATCAAACAGGTGACATCTCCACACTAAACAGTAGCTCTAAGAAACTAGTTGACATGTTCCCCTACCAAGGGAGTAGAGTCTCATCAAACGAGACAGACATCAACACATGACTAGCAAAGGCATGGACAGCTATCGATAGGCTATCGGTCACATGGAAGTCAGACATGACCGATAAAATGAAGCGTAGTTTCTTCCAAGCAGCAGTCGTGTTGATACTGCGATATGGATGCACTACATGGACGCTAACTAAACGAATGGAGAAAAAGCTTGACGGCAACTATGCAAGAATGCTGCAAATAATACTGAACAAGTCCTGGAGACAGCACCCCACAAAGCAGCAGCTATACAGCCACCTTCCACCCACCACGAAAACTATCAAAGTTAGACGGAACACTGATGGAAAAGTAGGGACGAGCTCGTGAGTGATATACTCCAGTGGATCTCTTCACATGGACGTGCAAAGGCAGGATGACCAGCTCGAACCTACATACAGCAGCTCTGTGCCGATACGGGATGTAGGACTGAGGACCTGCCGGAAGCAATGGACGATAGGGAGGGGTGGTGAGAGAAGGTCAGCGATATCCATGCTAATAGCGCGACATGATGATGATGTTCACTCTTTTATGCGTTCATCTTTGTTATTTGTTCGCGACGTCACATAGGTGTATTTTTGTCTTCAAGCTGGAAAGAACAAAATAAAATGAGAACAGACTGGTTTACAATTTTCCAATTCAGCAGCAACACCTTCCCTATTTCACTAACTGAGGAGGTTTGTAATATTTCGATGCTAGCGTGATATGTGGTCGCGAAGACAAGGGTCATTTTTAAAACTTGCGTATGCTTACACGCATGGGGCCTCCCATTAAACTGTCAATGTTTCGGGTACTGTACTCTAAAGGGATGTAATTCTATAAGTATATATCTCGGGACAGAATCATGAGAATACTGGATGCATGCATATCTTAATGAATATAAAACGAATTAAACATTAGCCGTCCCGGTCGAAGTTCGAACGCATTTCTCAGATTTTGTATTATATTCCATCAATGATAACTGGATCTTATCAATAAGGTACCGAAATATTGATCACGTTCATTGTGCCAAGATATTTGTTTTTCAGTCAATCATTACAAACTCGTACAGACAGCTTATTAACATTTCATTTGGACTTATTTCAACGAAAGTGGAACGTGGATTTACTTATTAATAATTAGTTTCTATCTGATCGACATGCAGTCGTCTAAATAATTAGCGAAAATGTATGTTGACGTAAATATATATACATATATTCTTATGTACTAAAAATATATAAGTAAAGTTGGCGACCTTAATCGAGAGTGAACCGAAGGCTCTCTTTTCGATAGCTACTACACCAAGGTGTAGGGGAGGGCGCTACTGCTTTCCCTGGATTGCTTCACTTTACTCTTGATCCGTACCTTATAATGCTGAGTGTTAAGCAAGGAGGCATCACGTACCATTTTTAAAGTCTTTGGTATGACTCGTCGCGAACGAATAACACAGATGAACGCATAAAAGAATAAACATCATATATATATATATATATATATAACTAAAATATCCAGTTAGTGTCCAAGGACAGTAGGAGTGGATTATTTTTTTACATAGAATATATGAGGGTAATCATATAAATCTATGAGAGTGCTCAATGTATGGCTATTGTTAGTTCCCTATTTATTCTCTAGGGTATAACAAAATTCACATTCACAGCGTATATAGTGCAATTAAATGGAGACTCAAACTCGGTTAAGCCGTCATAATAAATTTATTTGACGACTATAAAGAAAGTCCCCACCTTATCTGGTTTAAGTATCTCGATCCTAATTGAAACTAGAGGAACACCTAAGATGGCAACAGCTGGGTTTATTAACAGACATATCAGAAATAAATATAAATCATATATGAGATAGCCATTAGTTAAACGATCTGAGTCTGTTTAGAATAGCACACCTGCCAAGTAGAAGAAACCACAAACGGAACACAAAATTAAAAGGGACTGACCAGTAGATTAATTCCACTCCTGTTTCTTAATCGTTCTAACATATAATATGTTCACACCCTCTGCTCAGGCCTATGAACGAAAGAATTTGTAGCTTTGTAAATTGAGTTCCACTTTATGTTTTTTTATTTTTATGTTTTTTATTTTTATTTCTATCTTTATCTTTGTTTTCTGATTTTTTATTTATTTTTTAATTTCTTTAATTTTCCTATTTATCTTCTGAATACGAACTGTAACTCTTCATTCACATCACATCTCTGGGACAATACAGAACATGTAAAAGGAGTCATCTGACGAGACAGAGAATATACCAACAATATTCTCCGCCGAAATAAATTTATTATGACGGCTTAACCGAGTTTGAGTCTCCATTTAATTGCACTATATATATATATACATATGTTCAGTACATAAGAATATTATCTTCCAAAACTATATACTATTTGCCAATCTTTCATTGCAATGGACGCATGGAGTATATAGGTAGTATATAAGTTTTTCGAATTATCTATTACTTATATAGGGTTATAAAATGCCATATCAAAGCTAAATTTAACAAAATCATATTTTTGCATATACAAGTAAAAGTAAAGTTGTCGACCTTATTCAAGGGGGACCCGAAGGCCCCCTTTTCAATAGCTATTACACCAAGGTGTATGGGAGGGCGCTATTCCTTTCCCTTGATTTCTTCATTTTACCCTTGATCCGTACCTTATAATGCTGAGTGTTAAGCAATGAGACATCAAGTACCATATTTAAATTTTTTGGTATGATCCCACCTGGCATTGAACCCCGGTCTCCCGGACCATTGGCGAACACTCTACCCACTTTGCATGTATATTAACAAAAAGTTTAGGTTGTCAGAGAGGAAGAGAATGAGGGATAGAGAGAAAAGGAGAGAGAGAGGGGGTGGGAGAGAGTGAACTAAAAAGAGAGACAAATAAAGATGAATAGACAGAGATATACGGAGAGAGAACGGAATAGCGATTTTGATTGATAGATAGATGTGAACAAACGTACATAGGTATCTATCTCACTATGTTGAAATCTATCAAATGAACAAATTAAGGGTTGTCCCCATAGTGTAGTGGCCAATGTGCTTGACAGCGACATTAAAGAAAACCAGTTCAAACTCCATTCGCACTATTGCGCGTCCTTTCGGAGTAAAAGACCGAGAGAAAGACATGAACGCTTTTTTTATATTAAGTGAAGGGTTAAAAAGCACCATTATATTATTTCTACAAGGAAGGATTTGCGATTAAATAGTCGGCCAAGGTTGATATGCTGCTAAGCAATGAAACCCGAACCGCAGCTGAACAAATTGAGATAGATAGATAGATAGATAGATAGATAGATAGATAGATAGATAGATAGATAGATAGATAGATAGATAGATATGAATAGACGGCAATAGTACGTGGATTACTGGCAAAATATGAACAACC
>OY757905.1:136918882-136976382 GCA_963585895.1 Sepioteuthis lessoniana | reverse complement strand
GGAGACTTGGGAAAACTTGCTGTCACTCAAACTCAAGTGAAAACCATCAGCTAACACTGATGTGAATACTCTAAAAGAGTAAATAATAATGCCTGAAAATTGTTATGCAATGACTTCTGCAACCAACCTAATATATGTGGCGAACATTGAGTTGAAATGATAAATATATGACGGCTTAATGTTCCCTTCTCCAGCCGTGTAAAACCTAGTAAACGTTCAGGAAAGAGTTAAAAAAGATCTGGGGAACTTCAAAGAAAGTGAAGAGATGACTATTAAAAGCCATAGAAATGGGGCATTCAGTGAGAATTAAATTCGCTAGTCTCTTAGCTGGGTGTTCTAAACAATACTATGTATTACTCCTATGGACCCCCACATATGGCCGAGCAAAAGCAGGACGACCAGATCGAACATGCATACAGCAGCTATGTGAGGATACGGGATATAACCCTGAATACCTGCCAGAACGATAGGGAGAAGTGGCGAGAGAAGGTCAGGGATATCCGTGCTAGCGGTACGACATGATGAGGATGATGATGAAGCTAGGCAGGAAGATATGTATTAATATTTCTCAATATTACTAAAATTTCCACATTCTCTCTCTCTCTATATATATATATATGTGTGTGTGTGTGTGTGTGTGTGTGTGAGTGTATATATCATAAACTATGAAAGACAGCATATTATAGCGATATTTGATTAGCTGTTGACTTAGAATATTTATGGGAGAGTGGTATACCCAAGTTTTGTGGTAATGGCATTTATCATAAAGAGTCCCTTTTGCAGCTCAAAATAATTTTTATGAACTTGAGTTGTCACCGAGCGTCATTTTTAATTACATAAATTCTTATCATGGAGAAGATATCTATACATTGCAAATAAAGTCAGTTGGTTGGTTGGTTGGTTGGTTGGTTACGGCAAGATAACCCTCTCTATTTTATGCCAAATCAATATAATCATTAATTTCGATTTTATGAAAAAATTAAGTATATCTTTGTTGCGTTCTGGTTAGTGAACGCTTGTAATATAAAATAAAGGACAAACCACAATATGAGAGGTATATTCTTAGTATATTCTTATGAGAGATATATTCTTAGTAAAAAGTATATACAATAGAGAGACTATTAGTAGACAAGAACATAGAATTAGTGAATACAGAATAAAGATATAGTCCAACGATAGTATTGGCTTCCGTCATTACGGTAGCAAGTAAGGGGATCTAGTACGATCTCCAGTCTCCAACGCTCTAATACTATTCCTATTAGAAGCTGCTCTTTACCTTCTAGTCTTCCTTGGTATTAGTAGATACTGCTATATATGGCAGATGTGTTGTATATTGACCTCCGACCCCGCCAAACATGCCATTCCAAAGATGGCGGAAGCGCATATTCCATTGGCGTGGGCGAGCTTGGCTGACAATATGGGACAGGGTTAAAATCCCACGGTACAATCACAGACTGATGCACCGGAAGAAAGTGACCTGTGAACTGCATGACAGTTATTTCCGCTCAATGACGATCAAATATGCCATTCCAAAGACGGCGGAAGTAACACATTCCGATGGCCAGTTATGGGGAGATACTGAGTGGGCGATTGAACTATTATATAACTCGGTGAGACAGGAAGTCAGTTAGTCTTGAGATCAGAGAGTTTGGAGACCAGACTAGTTTGGGGATCAGAGGAGTTGGAGAAATGCTATAGAGAAAACAGCACCCAGAAGAGAGCTGGGCCCCGGGCCTCCGGTTGAGTAACCCTAGAAAATGGGAAAGAAACGCTGATGGCCACAAGAGTGGAGAGGTCAATATATTGCAGTTCTGTTTGGTCTCCAAATCCCTCTCACACACAACCTTTCAAATAAAGTGAGAGGTATATTTTTCTAAAAGACTGTCTCGTCGTTATCATTGTGTCGTTATGTTTATGCATGTATCTGCATATGAGTATACAACAGATGGACTAGTTCATTGTGGGAAAAAAGTTGGGTGATACCCAACAATCTTCATAATCAACTGTAATAGGGGAAATTCATTATCTCAAGGAAATTAATTTTAACCATAAATGGGATACTGACAGTTACTATCACTCCAGATCAGAATGGTCTTGGGAGTAATGATAAAGAAGAGGTGGCTTGTCATACTCTTGAGTTCCATAGTAGGAGCCTCACCACCAGATGCAGTTTAGTGTCATACCTAAGGCCCTGTTTTAGAGAGGCGTCTGATCCCTCGGCAGGATGTGCAGTCAGCGTATTCCAGACCCACTCTGACTGGTCAAACTCATGATAATTATTCCCTCGTCCAAAATAGGATTGATATAATTATTTACTCTCAATCATTTTCATTGGTCTCATTGTAGATTATAATATTGAATTTGTGTCTTTTAATTTTTACACAAAGTAGATAAAATACAATCATAGTAGAATGAAACAAAATCATTCGGGATCTAATTATAATTCGGTGATCAATCACATTTACGTTAGAAAGTTCTTTTCTGTTATGATTCATATTCGTGAATCACCCAACTGAATCTTTGAATTCTTTTTGTCTTTGTTTCTTAATTAATTTACCATTCCAAAAATTAACGCTTGACAATGCGTGCCATATTTTGCATTCATATTTTGTATTTCTTTTCTCTAATATATTTCCTGATTTTATCTGATAATCTTTTGATCGTGATTTGTTTTGATATTTTCACTGAAATTCTCGGAGACAATGTAGCGTTTAATAGCGGTGATTTGTCAAAGATTCTTCAATCTCTGCTTGGTTATATGATACGAGCTGAAGTACTCGTATATCGTTGGAGAGGAGTCCAAAATTCAGGGGTATAGCTAATATATAAAGACGCCAAAAAGAACTCATTTTACTGAAAATATAATGGTAAGAATTGTCTCCAACAGAGAGAATTGATAAAAACAAAACTGACGGATATGTATGAGCTTGAAAATTCTTGACTATTTTGAGAAAATCATGTTTTTTTAAAGGCATATCAACCACCATGCGTTATTTAATGTCAAAGCCATACTGGTAGAACATTACTAGTAATGTTCAACCCATATCTGGAGATGGATAATGGCTCATACTTTTCTCACGGACATTAGTCCAAATTTTAAAGCAATAGCGCAACTGGACATAGTACGCCATTTCAGTCTCATTCATTAGCCAATACGCAATTGGAAATCCCCTCCAGCAATAGTGTAGGGCAGGTATTATACATTTGTAAGGATGCACTACTTGGAGGCTAACAAAACAGCTCGAGAAGAAGTTAGACAGCAAGTACACAAGAATATTGCGAGCAATATTGAATAAGTCCTGGCAGCAAAACCCCACAAAGCACCATCTATACGGCCACTTGCCTCCCATTACGAAAACTATCCAAGTTAGACGAACCAAACATGCAGGACACTGCTGGAGAAGCAGGGACGAGCTCATAAGTAATGTACTCCAATGGACCCCCACATATGGCCGAGCAAAAGCAGGATGATCAGCTAGAACATACATACAGCAGCTCTGTGAGGATATTGGATGTAGCCCTGAAGACCTGCCAGAGGCGATGAACGATAGGGAGAATGGCGAGAGAGCGTTAGGTATATCCGTGCTAGCTGCACGACATGATGATGATGATCTTAAGGAACCTCCAATTCCCCTTATAGATAATTATCTTAATCCTGAAAATAAAATTCTTTAACACATAAACAGACAGACAGACACACACACACACTCACACACACATATATATATATATATATATATATATATATGTGTGTGTGTGTGTGTGTGTGTGTGTGTGTGTGTGTGTGTGTGTGTTTGTGAGAGAGAGGGAGAGGTGTATTTAATTTGAACACGAAAAATCAACTTAATGAATTGCATTTTGATATACTCTAGGATATATTGACAAGAATAGACAACTACAAACAACTCTACATATAAAACACCCGAACAAACACACAACTTTCCCCATTACAGATCTTCTAAACGCAAACTTCTCATTGATACCCAAATATATTCACAAGAAATTAGTTTAAGAAGCTGCACTGGTAACGAACTGTAAAGACAAAGTGATAAATTAAAATAACCGTTCTCAGCGGGAGGACATTGCCATACATTATTTGAAAACTAGATTTGCAAAGACATTTCCACCTCTAGGCAGCATACCGTTAAACTAAAACCAAAAATGAAGATGAATCGCATCCCCCGTGTAATAACATTGAACAACTGTCTCCTATGACAAAGTCAAATAATCAAGAACCATAGGGACATTCTGAAAGTAAACCTAACTTAGAATATATTTTCAAGAACCAGATATACTAAACTCTCATTAAGCAAATAATCTCAGAGAAATTATAGGAAGCAACAACATACTAAATAATAAGTTAATCCATAAAAAGTCCACAATGGGATCAATTAGACTTTGCCAACCAGTTAATATTTAGAACAGTCTACACTACGAATATTTCAAATCAATCAATGGGTTAACAAGCTTCTTGATTTAAAACAATTTTTAAAATCAACCTTGAAGCAAGTATATATATATATATATATATATATAAGTTGGCGGCCGTAGTCGAGGGTGACCAGAAGGTTCCTTTTTCAATAGCTACTACACCGAAGTGTAGGCAAGGGCGCTACTCCTTTCCTTGGATTGCTCTACTTTATCCTTGATATGTACCTTATATTGCCGAGTGTTAAGCAATGAGGTATCATCAAGTACTATTTTTAAATTCTTTGGCATGATGCAATTTCGGATTAAACCTAGGTCTCCCGGGCCATTTGCGAACACTCTACCAACTAGCCCATTGATACATATATATATATATATATAATGTCTATATATTATATATAATAGATAATGTCTAATTATATATATATATATATATATATATATATATATAAATATGCTGAACTTCATTCACCCATTTTGATATTATAACTTTCATTCACCGATCATTATCCTTATCAATTTGTCTATTCAAAAGCCTTATAATATTAGTTTAAACCCATTTTTATGTCAGCATTTGAAGATTACTTTATTCTCTTTATTTGATAGTTGCCTAGTGACTTTGTATTAATTATACTTATTTTTCCTCCGGGCAAAGGTTTCATCTACTGTAGAAGTTTGTCTGCGTAGATGTTTTTTTTAATGAATCTCCACTTAATTTGTGGAAAGTGTCCACTTTCTTTCAAACTCCAAAACCTTATCAATACGGCTTTTTTGTTTTTAAGTAACGGATTAGTGAAGGAATGCCTATATTTATAAATTCCCTGTCTATAATTTCCCGCTGAGATTTCAATAAAGTACTTCTCATCATTACAATTTTCCATGGGGAAAATATTAGCTTTGTATATCACATTTTCGGAATTGCACCTTTTTCCCATGGGAAATTCTTCTACTATTACAATATCTTTTATTTGTCCTCCGATTATCCAAGTGTGATTTATCTATTCATTTTTTTATGGTTGTATATAATTTGATATATATTAGCTGAACAGGAGTAACTAATTTTTACTGTATTTCTATTAAAACTTTTACTTAATCGGTTGTTTTTATGGAAGTGTATATCTATTAAATTGGGGAATTACTTTCTTACATTAATAGTTGAAAGTTTACAGAAAGTGGGGTTAAGCCATATTACTTTTTTCCAATTCTTGCTTTTTCTGTTAATATTAGTGTTGTTGTCTCTATCTCTCATTCTGTAACAACAATTTATAATACTACTACTTCTGTTATTAGTAATGTGTTGTTTAGTGACTATTTATCACTTGGTCTTTGTATTCAAGGCTCTGTTCGAATTCGTTTTTTTCTATGGCCTCATTTATGTTCTCTAATTTTCTTTGAAAATTTTCTTTGCTAGTTGACAGTCTATTGATCCTTACATTAACAACCTTTGATATGTGTTTGATTATTGATCCTGCGTTTTCCGAGTTGGTATTAATGCTGGTAGAAGCGTGATTGTTTTTGCCAAATCGTTTGAATGATTTGTTCGCTAGAATAGATCTGAGGTCCAGAAAATCCATTACTTTGAGGTTAGATACTATTTCAATTTTATAACCTAGCAACTTGAAGGTCCTTATAATTTTCTCATATATTTTGATGTTTTACAATCGAGGATGAAGACGTGGCCGTCATCTTTATATAGTCTTCTTGTTTTAGGTCTATTAACTTACATAATGTATCATATATATTGATTCCTATTAACTCTGCTATTTGTGCCTAGTCATATGACCCCAGGGGAACATAAAAGTTATCAGAGTAACTTTTCCCCTAGTTTATCTTGCTATCTACAAGAATAGGTTTTCTACACGTTAAAATGATTTGTATTTCCTCATCTATAATTTCTATATAGTTCCAAGCATTGCTTAAACTCTTCAGTTATAAGTCTCTAGAAATAAAGGAGTAGAATTCTATTATATCAAAATGGATGAACTTGCTACAACTTATATTCTAAATGATTTTAAACCATTCTATTATATCGAATGATTTTCCCAACCTATTTTGTTATATCTATCTAAAGAGGCAGGCTGCCCGATAGTAGTCTACTGAAATGAATTTATACTAGCAAAATAACAGTTCGTAAAGTTTTTCTTCCTATTATATCACACATATAATTCCACTCGATGAAAATTGTTATATATTTATACATCAAGCACTATTGGAGGATTATATGATACCTCTCATATATTCTCAATTTGAATAATTCCAAACTCATCGTCTCAGTATATTTAGTATATATATATATATATATATATATGTGTGTGTGTGTGTGTGTGTGTGTTTGTTTGTTTATATATATTTATATATTTGGTTTCAATCCCAGGTCGAGCCATAAAAAGCCTTTAAAATGGTACTTGATACATCCTTGCTTAAAACTCAACATTATAAGGTACGGAACTAAAAAAGTGCATTCCAGGAAAACGAATAGCGCCCTTGCCTTCCCTTTGGTGTCGTAGCTTTTGAAGAAATGGCCTTCGAGTCACTCTCGAGTACGGTTTCTGTTGGTTGGTTGTTTGGGTTTTAAGGCATAATAACCTTTGTAGATTATTTTAGGTCAAATAATCAGTTCTATTTCAAAAAATTCAGTTTAGCATAAGTACGCATTTTAGTTCTATTTAACCAATAGAGAGGGCTATTTCAAATGCGACTACTCCGGGCCAGAGTGGACCCGGAAGTAAAGTCAATGAAGGAATACTCCCATTCCCCAAAACCCCAGCATCACTGGAACCTCACCATCAGATTTTTTAGTGTCATATGCAGGACACTCGTTGGAGGGCTCTTACCCCTCTGCAGAGGGGTAGTCGGTGTATTCTACAGCCCCAGCCAACTGGGCAATTAACGACGGTCTGCTAACTTATCTCTCTCTATATATATGTATGTATGATAGTGACAATATGTATGAAGGAATTATTTATTATGTGCATAATCAATTTGATCTTGTGGCAACCTTGCTTCACAAAGATTATTATTTTTATCCTATTTACCAACCCCACAAGGTCAATTTTTAAGCAGAGTTTAACAGGTTTGAATTCAGTTTTCCTTCTCCTAGACTAGTTGCCTCACCAAGGCTGAAGAACCCAGTCTGTCCTACTATTTACCCATAGCTGGAGGGAGAATAATTGGATTCATACCTTTTCCAAGGGTATTAGTGCTATGTGAAATGCAATCAGTCTCGTCCAAGATTTGAATTCGTGTCGCCGTGTCCATTTTTTACGACGATAACAATGACAACACGGGCACCTCCAAGATTATTATCTTTATTGTTCCGATAGGCATCCTGTGCCCAATCGGCAAGGCAAAGACTACCCCAAATAACAAAGACGTATTACCAACTCCATTAAAAAAGTTTCCTGGACGTAGTGCTAAAGGGCATCCAGTCGTAAGCCACCAAGTCTGAAGCAATAGGAAGAATAAATTCAACATCTTACTTGTCATTACTCCTCGTGTCTCGGTTTTGTAAAAAAATGATTACTTGATACTTGTATTAGGAAAATTACTCTTTTCTTCTTATTTTATTCGGGTTATTTTCAAACATATTACTTTAAAAGCCAAAAGACCAAAAAGTCAGTTCAGCAGTTGCTTTCAGAAGATCAGCGAGAGTCGTTTTTGAGGTTATTTAGTGTATCACGTGCGTGCGTGTCATTTAGTGCATTACGTACAAGCATTTATGACGAGTTTTCTAAACGAGTGACCTTTCTGCCAACATTCTTCGAATCAGCTTTCTTTTGACCCTACTTCACCCATGCTCCAATTCACTCTTGTGGGATCCCCTTGTCTAAGTTTGGCACAAGGTCTTGCTCTGATTGCTTCTTTTAATGCACACATTACATAATAAAGATTCCTCTCGGAGCCAAAGTGGTAGTAACTGCAAACTCTTTATCTATGGTTCTCATTTGTTTGAAATTTATTAGATAGAAACATTTGAAACGATAAAAATTTATACCAATTATTTGTATTTATAATAGTTGAATTTATAGTAGTTTAAAAAAGACTATCATCAATAACTTGAAATGGTTTTCGAAAGCAGAATTTGATATTAAACGGCCCCAAAAGTGTTGATGTGCCGAAATAAAAATAAAATTTCAAAAATTAAAAATCAACCACCAAGCAACTAATTATTCTGAATTTAACTCTCTCACTACTGGCAGGATTTGACACAAGGTCAATTTCAAGACGAATAACTCCCCACGCCAAGGGCCATGTTTAGATATTTTCCCTCCGTCGGCATTCCCCTCTGCGCCACTTAAGATATTACGTCAAATCCTTTATAAATAATTAAAAGGGTTTGTCATGCAGTAATGGTTTGCAATTGACAACTCGTAAAAAAAGACGCTATACGATCTTTTTTTAATTTAGTTTTCAAGCAGTTTTAAACTATAAAGTTCCAGATTCATGAAATTTTAGTGAATTATGCTTGTTTCGTTTAGTTTAGTTGTGTTTTACGGCATATCAACCCTTGTGGGTTATTTAATGCCAAAATGCTATTTCCCACACACTGTACGGTTTCTTAATAGTTTGTTTGATAAATATCAAAATATAATGGGACATTGAAAATGTTCTTACGATAATAATCAAATAATTAAAAATGAAGCAAATTTCCGCATTGAATCATCCATAGCAAATTGATATGCCGTTAAATAAATTAACCGGTCAATAATATTGTTGTGAATATTTTTGATGTAATTTATTGTTATATTCGCATGGTTTATTGGTTAGAAAGTGAAATTCGTAGAACATTATCAGCCAGTGCATTTCTTACTGAGTGTCCTATCCTTCTGGCCTTCTGCCACATTTGAGCTAAGCTTAGTAAATAACCATATTTATATTCACATAAAATAAAACATAAGAACTTTTTCCATGCCAGTTCCCATGAGTGACACACCGTGGTGTAGTGGCTAATATGCTGGACTGTGACATCTCAGTAAGCGAGTTCGAACTACCATCCCGCTATAACGTTCACTTTCGAATTAATACTCCTGGAAAATGTGTGAAACTCCTTATTCTATCAATTAAATAGTAGCACTACTTTTTTTCTCCAAGATGGCTTTAGCAATAAATAACCCATTATAGTTTTTATGCCATTAAAACAAAGAAACCATACCAAACTATATTCAACAAAATGATTGTAGGGGGTTCACTCTAAAGGATAAGTTAGTTCTAGATGCGTTTTATTTGTTTTTGTTGTGAATGTCTTTGTGGGTAGTTGGAGTGTTTGTTGTCCTTTTTCAAAGGTTTTGTTTCTTTTTATAGCTTGGTTTGGTTTGTTGGGTTTTATGGCATATCAACCTTTGTATGTTATTTAACACCTAATCAATTTTTATGTAAATAATCAGTTCTATTAAAAACAATTCATTTTAACATAAGTACACAGCTTAACTGTCAAAAACATTTCTATTTCAAACTATTCAAGCAGTTATATGTAACAATTCAGTTAAGTGTAAATACAGTTTTAATGTCAAAAACAGTTCTATTTCAAATAATTCAGATAAGTATAAGCACGCAGTTTCAATGTAAATACTGTTTAATTCTCAAAAACATTTCTATTTCAAGCTATTCAGTTTACTCAAACAATTCAGTTTAGCATAAGTATCCCGTTAGTTCTATTTAACCCATAGATAGGGCCCTATTAAATGCAACCACTCCGGGCCAGAGTGGACCTGGGAGCAATGGCAATGAAGGGGTACTCCGCATTCCCCAAAGCTCCAGCACTGCTGGAACCTCACCATCAGATTGTTTAGTGTCATATGCAGGACACTCTCTGCAGAGGTGCAGTCAATGTATTCTACAGACCCAGCCAATTAGGCAATTTTTTTTATAGTTATGTTTTCAAACATAGTATCCAGTGTAGGAAGTTGTTGAGTTAGCACAATGGTTACAACACGGATAATGGAATCAGCACACCAAGTTCACATTCTAGGTACCTCTCCAACAAAACTAAATCAAAAGCATTCCAAATTTTTGACTAAATATCTATGTGATCTTATGATTACATATCTATTAATACTGTTAAAACCACCAACATATTTGAGTTCTCAAAATTTAGCGTGCATCGAGTTAAACCAATTCGATAATTAATTTAACACCAAGGCAACTCTTCTTGAGTTATATTCTTTGCCGAAGTCAATTTAAAAATCATAGTTTCCAATTACATACGGTGTAACATATTGACCCTCGACCGAGCCGTCAATCAAGAGATGCACCAGTGTAAATTAGCGGAAGAACGGCGGAAGCAGGTGAGCGTGAGATAATTATATAACCAGGTGCCTGAGGCGGTTCTAGCCAGTTGGAGCCAGTTTGAGACAAGATGCCGAATTGAGAGCCAGCGGCAGACAGGGGACTTTGGGCCCTAAGTAACCCATAGTATAGCAACCCCAGCCAAGATGAGGAAAAAGTGCTGCTATGGTCAGAAGAACTTGGGGTCAATATAGCAGTCTGTTCTGTCTCGAACTCACCTCTCACACACAACCAACATCAACCCTTTCGAGAATAAAGTGTGAGAGATATATTTTTATAAAGAAGTGTGTTCGTTCTTATATTGAAGGTCGTAAATTATGTTTGATTATGTTTCTGCTTATGTATGCGGCTATGCAACAACAGGTACAAATGTATATCTTCTCCATTTTTTTAAAGATGTAAATAGTATATCATCATCATCAAGTCGTGCCGCTAGCACGGATATCCTTGACCATCTCTCGCCACTTTTCCCTATCGTTCATCGCCTCCGGCAGGTCTTCTGAGTTACATCCTGTGTCCTCACGTAGCTGCTGTATGTAAGTTCGGGCTGGTCGTCCTGCTTTTGATTCGCCATATGTGGTGGTCCATAGTAGTACGTCACTTACGAGCTCGTCTTTGCTTCTCCAGCAGTGTCCGGCGTGTCTGGCTCGTCTGACCTGTATAGTTTTCGTGATGGGAGGCAGGTGGCCGTACAGTTGGCGTCTCGTGGGGTGTTGTCGCCAGGACTTACTTGGTTACAATATTAATGATTTTTCCAGCTAATACATTAATAACTATTACAAGTATGTAAGCTAGTGGCTTGCCAGACAAGCTGTTAAGATAGATTGACCCAGTTCTGCTATCAAATCTCGAGGGTTACAATAAGACATGAAAAGTATAATGCTTACTGTAGATAATGTTTTTTTAAGAAGATAATAAAGTTATATTCTTTGCGGAGGTAGACAGGTTGTAAAGAACTAACTATTTGATAAAAGTTAAATGTTTGCAGCAATAGTTATTACTAATTGTTTGTCTTGTTGGGCACAAAGCCAAACATTTGGAGCACCTAATGAAAATAAAACTTAATAATAGATATTTACCAAGCTTATCTAAGTTAAGCACAAGAACGAAATTATAGGATACCCAATGATTATTGAATTTACTTGCCTACAAAACAATTCTCATGAACATTATCCAACACAAGACGCCTTGCAGTAAAAAAAAAAGCTTGTGTGGATTCAGCCTAGTCAGCTGAGAGTGTAGAATACACCGACTGCATCTCTGCAGTGAGACAAGATCCTACTCAACGAGTTTCCTGGATATGACATTAAACAATCTCTTAGTGAGGCTCCAGTCGATGAACTTTGGAAAATGAGGAGCACCACTTCAATGTGTTGTGTTGTCGGTAGATCGAAATATGACGAATGGATTTTTTAAAGGACAAACGCCTTAGTAGCTAAAAACGTAATGGATAAAGTTGACACAGACTTACAGAATAGGGAAATGAGAGACAAGTTGACAGATCAGTTCACAAGCGGGTCTAGACACATTGAAAGCGAAATGAAATCACCTAGATATAAAACTACAGAAATAGCGAACAAAATCTCAGAAGCAAAAAGTACCGGTGTCACCAAGCCGAAAGAAAATACTTTGGTAACCTGACCGGATGCGAATTGTCAGCCTCCAGTTGAAGTGTTAATAAAAGCAGCTATATTCATGTTGGGTATCACCCACCTTTCTCCACACAATGAACTAGTCCCTCTGCCATATATAGCAGAGCAGACTAGAAGGTGAAGAGCTGCTTCTTATAGAAGTAGCCATTTGATTCAGTTGTCGGGTCGCACTTCGGTCGGCCGTGCTGGCAGCGGCGCGGATCTGGCCGGGTGTGGCTCGTTGACTGAAATATTTCCTTCGGCCTCAGGGGGCCTTCCTCCCAGGCTTTTACCTCCTTTCGAGGGGGGTTGGGTTAATTGCCCGGCGTCTGAGGCGCCCCTAAAAAGGGGAATGCCGACGGGGCCGAGGGCATTTTTGGGAAACTCCGGGCGCGTGTGGGCTATGGCCCTGCGTCGGTCCCACCTAAAAAAGGCCTTGTGCCATACTTGCTCGTTAGGTGGGGCGAGTAACAAATACCGCTGCTTCTTATAGAAGTAGCCATTTGATTCAGTTGTCGGGTCGCACTTCGGTCGGCCGTGCTGGCAGCGGCGCGGATCTGGCCGGGTGTGGCTCGGTGACTGAAATATTTCCTTCGGCCTCAGGGGGCCTTCCCCCCAGGCTTTTACCCCCTTTCGAGGGGGGTTGGGTTAATTGCCCGGTGTCTGAGGCGCCCCTAAAAAGGGGAATGCCGACGGGGCCGAGGGCATTTTTGGGAAACTCCGGGCGCGTGTGGGCTACGGCCCTGCGCCCGGTCCCACCTAAAAAAAGGCCTTGTGCCACACTTGCTCGTTAGGTGGGGCGAGTAACAAATACCGCTGCTTCTTATAGAAGTAGCCATTTGATTCAGTTGTCGGGTCGCACTTCGGCCGGCCGTGCTGGCTGCGGCGCGGATCTGGCCGGGTGCGTCTCGGTAGCTGGATTTTTCCTACGGCCTCAGGGGGCTTCTCCCAAGCTATTACCCCCTTTGGTGGGGTTGGGTTGATCGCCCGGTGCCTGAGACACCCCTAATAAGGGGAATGCCGACGGGGCTGTAGGCATTATTGGGAAATGCCGGGCACGTGTGGGCTACGGCCCTGCGCCCGGACCCACCAAAAAAAAGGCCTTGTGCTACACTTTCACGTTCGGTGGGGCATGGAACAAATACCGCAGCTTCTTATAGGAATAGTATTAGAGTGTTGGAGACTGGAGATCGCACTAGATCACCTTACTTGCTACCGTAATAACGGAAGTCAATACTATCGTTGTACTATATTTTTATTCTGTATTCACAAATCATATGTTCTTTTCTGCCAATAGTCTCTCTATTTTATATACTTTTTTCCTGAGAATATATCTCTATTTCCTCTCATATCGTGGTTTGTCCTTTATCTAATATTACAAGCGTTCACTAACCAGAACACAACAGTTCAGATGTCAGAGAATCCCGGCTAATGGTCGAAATGAAGAGATTTCCGCTCAACACTCAGTATGCACTCAAGACCTCTTCGTCTGTTTCTCTCAGATTTGACAATCGTAGCAAGCCGAAGAAGTAAAGAAAAATATCTTTTATTTGTATACAAGTGTTTCTCATTTTTTTGTTATCAAGTCCAGCTGCAGTGGGCAACTCTATAAAAAGAACTCGAGAAGCAGTTTACAAAAAATGCCGTTACACCAGGTTCACTCTGACTCAGAGCTGTGGCACCTGATAGGGTCCTATGTATGTCCCAAATATACATTTAAACTTTGTGCAAACAAATTCAATTAAGTTGTTGGAAATAGAACTGAAAATTCAACTGTATGTAAATAAATGCCTGATGTCTTATTGAATTTCAGTGATATATAGCAATGCTTGGAATCCTTTAACTGTGAATAAGCGGATGAGTAATGTTAAATGGAATAACTAATTTTACATAGCAATACTTGTAACTACTTAACAGACGTTAAACAACTGATTAATATTGAATTATTAATGTTTGCTAGCAAACACTGAAGCCATCTAACTGTGTAAAAACAACTGTAATACTAGTATCCAAACAAATTAGTTCTGCCACATTTAAAAAATTAAATTACCTATAGGCTATTCACTTTCAAATTATACATGTATATCCATTTAGATGTGTGCAAGGATTAATAGTAAATATAATTATTCCTGTTAGATAGAAATACTTGAAGCCAGTGCCACTGCATGCAAAAATATACACTCAGGCTCATTTAAAAATGTTATCAACAAAATGTTTTTATAAATCTCTCTTTTCATGTTACATAAGTTATGTATTAGTTGTTTTCTTTAATGGCACATCAAAATTTGTGGGTTGTTTATTGCCAAAGTCATCCTTGTAAAAGATAAGTTACTGTACTATTTAACCATGAAGGTATTAGTCTTAAAGTGAACGCAATAGCACGAGAAGAATTCGAACTCGCTTACTACAATACTGCAGTCAAGCACTTGAACCCTTCAACCATAAGGAGACCACCTTAGTTATTTTCCGAAGTTGGCATAGATGTGACACAAGTCAAGAAGTATACAACACCTTGTGAGAATCGAACTCACTTACAATTAACTCTTCGTATTGTATTCTTACTATAGCACTTCATGATAACCTCTACTGCCTCGTTGTCCGATCTGTACTATATATTCCATTCTTATGCAACCTTATAAAATACCGCCAAATTCAGTTTCACTCCGATCAAAAGTGAACCTAGATTTTATCATTATTCATCGATGTACTCTGATAAGTGTTATGGTTAGTTTCTTTGTTTAATGGCATATCAGCCTTTGTAGGTCACTTAATGCCAAAGCCATTCTCCTAGAAGAACAGTAATGGTACTATTTAACCCATAGCTGGGAGGATAAGGGTTTTCATACCTTTCCCAAGTGTATTTGCCCGAAAGTGAACGTAATAGCGCGACTGGAGTACGAACTCGCTTACTACGATTTCGCAGTCCATAACTTTAGCCCTTACACTATGGAGACACCCCCGTCTCTTACAAGAGTGAATCCTTATCGCTGACATTATCCTTAGAGATGTGTAAGACACCCAATCACAAAAAAGATGCGTTCTATGTATGAAACTAAATGACCGTTCTGCAGATCTGGGGAGTATGGAGCTTCGAGCCTGTGGATTAATATAGCTATCTATGAGTCAAATAGATACGTTTGAAAATTATTACTTTTTCGATATCAATGCAAATTCCTAAATTCTAGTCATAAAATAACCCATGATTGGTTGACATGCCGGTAAAAACAACCAATCACTCAATGAGTCTGACTACTGTTTTCATTTATATTCTTATTATATTGTCATGCAGGACACTGCTGGAGAAGGGTGTGTCCTCGTGGTGTAATGGTTTCAGTGATGGACTGTGGAATCGTAGTAAGCGAGTTCGTACTCCAGTCGCGCTATTACGTTCACTTTCGGGCAAATACGCTTGGGAAAGTTATGAACCCCCTTATCCTTCCAGCTATGGGTTAAATAGTACCACTACTGTTCTTCTAGGAGAATAGCTTTGGCATTAAATAACCTTTAACGGTTGGTATGCCATTGAACAAAGAAACCAAACCAAACTGCTGGAGAAGCAGGTACGAGCTCATAATTGATGTACTCCTATGACCCCCACATATGGCCGGGCAAAAGCAGGACGACCAGCTCGAACCTACATACAGCAGCTCTGTGAGGATACGGGATGTAGCTCTGAGGACCAGCCAGAAGCAATGGACGATAGGGAGGAGAGGCGAGAGAGGTTCAGGGATATCCGTGTTGGCGGCACGACATGATACTGATGATTATATAAACATTTCACCCATTGTAATCCTGATTTATGTTTAAGCATTTGCGCTTAAAAATTGACCTTGTGTCACATACTGTCGGCGTCGAAGTGGTCGAGTCAATGCATACAGGCAGTGTAAAGATGAAACTAGTAGCATTTTGCAGTAACCTTTAATGGATGTTGCTAGTTTTATTGGATTGGTAAGACAGTTTAAGGATTGTCATATCACAATGTTTTATATTTTCCCAGTCACTGAAGTGGAGCACACACGCAAATCAGAAGAAAAAAGAACTTCTTTTAATTCCAGTATTCCTCTTAAGGCTTTAGTTGTACACGAACTAGAATCAAATTTATATGATTTCCCAGGACAAATATCAAAGCCTTCATTTTCTAGAACGAGAGTACGCAATTGTCTTCAGTAGAGAACATTGCTAATTGGCAAAAGAAGAATCAGCTTTTTCAGTGATTTTCTACGTCTTTGCCTCCATCAGAATTAATACAAAAAAAGATTAGATTTGATCACATTGTTTGGAATATATGTAAGACGTGGGATAAAATAATAGGGAGTCAGGAAGAACAGATAATTATACTTAATTGTGCAACAATGAGATGATATACCTACCAGATAAGTAGATTCTTTCAATTCAGACAGAAAAGGTGAAAGTGTACTCTGTCGTTTTGATTGTTGGAACATATGGATGCCATATTCTGACAACCTATACAGTAACTCACAGTACGGATATATGTATATATATATATATATATATATATATATATATATATATATATAACACTTCAGTAGAACATATCAACCATTAGATTGCTACAATTTTTTTATTGCAGTATATATATATATATATATATATATATATATATATAAGTAAACTTTGGAAAGAAATCTGACGTAAAAGGTTAAAGTCTATGCGTGTCTGTCATATTGATCGGTGGAATATGATAGGTTGCATGGTCAGACACCACACATAGTGACTCTGGAGACGATATATATATATATATATAGATAGATAGATAGATAGATAGATAGATATGTGTGTGTGTGTGTGTGGATATGTGTCTGTGTTCCTATGTGTGAATGTATTTGGCTTGGTTTGCTTTAGTCAGATTTTATGGCACATCAACGACTGTAGGTTATTTAATGCCAAATCTGTTTTGATTCCGATAAACAGTTCTATTTCAAACAATTCAGTTTAGCATAAAATAATTCTATTTCAAACAATTCAGTTTAGCCTAAGTACACTGTTTCACAGTCCAAAATAGTTTTATTTCAAGCAATTTAGTTTAATATACGCGCACAGTTCAGTTTTACTTGACTTATAGATAAGACTTCCTATCACCCGCCACCACTCCAGGCCCGAGTGAAGCTGGGAACGATGGCAATGAAGGAGTACTCCGCATTTCCCAAAGTTCCTGCATTACTGGAGCCCTGTGACTTTTGCTTATCCCAAAGCTCAAGGAAAAACTTAGAGGCTGTCGTTATGAGACAATTAAGGAGATGAAAGAGGCCGTGACGAAGGTCACTGACACGCTCACAGAAGGTGATATCCATGGAGCCTTCCAGAACTTGTTGGAATGGTACAACAAGTGTATTGCAGCCGGGGGAGATTACTTCGACTAGGAAGTAGACATGGATTACTTCGTCGCAGGAAGTAGACATGGTAACCGGAGTTCAAATACTGCACGGCGCTGTTAGCGTTTCTTATACCACTAATACCCGTGGGAAAGGTATGACTTCAAATGTTCTCCCTCTATTAATGAGTAACTTGTTGCTGAGTAGTACTCTTCAAACTTGCTAGCGCAACTGCTCTTTGAGAAAAAAAATCTTTATTTTTGAACCAGTTAAACATTGCTAAAAAAATGACCTTATGCCACACCCTGTTCATGCCGAGGGGTGGAGTCAGTAGGTATGCATACATAGATATACATATATAAATGCATACACAAACATATATATATATATATATATATATATATATATATAAGCAAATGTACATATATTTACACACACACACACACACACATATATATATATACATTTCATATATATATACATATATATATATACACATATATGAAATGTAAATATATATATATATATATATATATATACATTTCATATATATATATATATGAACGTTTATGCATACATGTATACACACACACATACACACACACACACATATATATATATACATATACATGCATAAGCATATACACATATATTTACATATATACGAGGATCATTAAATAAGTTTCCAGACATTTTTAGTATGGGCACGTCTATTGATAGTACACACATGAAACTCTAGTCCCCTTCGAAGTAATCTCCTACGGCGGAAATGCACTTGTTGGATCGTCCCAACAACCTCTGGAAGGCCCCATGGAATTCCTCTTGTGTGAGCGTATCAATGACCTTCGTCACAGCCTCTTTCATCTCCCCTATTGTCTCATAACGACAGCCTCTGGGCTTAGGGAATAACCAAAAGTCACAGGGACCAACGTCTGGTCTTTAGGGAGGCTAAGAAACTGTCTTGATGCCCATTTTGGTCAAATAGTCTATGACAAAGATGGAGTTGTTGACTGGTGCAATGTCCTGGTGGAAATGGCACTGACCCGATTTGAAGAGTGCTGCCCTCTTCCCAAGGAATCTCTTCCTGAACTCCCTTAAAACCAAAACATCATAACCCTAACCCTACCTCATTTGCCAATCAACTCTGGTATATTGATTCCTTACTCCTCCCACATCTCTCATCATCCCTCACAGACTCCTTGCCTTCCTTGAATCTCTTATGCCACTCAGAAACTGATGCTTGATTCATGCAAGATGGTCCAAAAGCAGTCTGAAGCATTCCATACGTTTCTGTGGCCTTTTTTCCAAATTTAAAAAATAATTTTACTGCATATCATACTTCTGAAGTGTCCTCACGGCCAAATTGCATTTTTGAAATTCACTAGCTGTGATAATCAAGCTTCACTAGGGTGTATTCCAATTCCTGCTGTAGCTGTTCGTTTGAATTTGAAATCATAAAAATTGGTCAATCATCTCATAAGATGTATAGCAATAACATACTGAATTTTCAAGAGTCTACGACAATTTTAAATGCTTGTACAAAAAAGTCTGGAAAACTATTGAAGGCATCACGTATATATATATATATATATATATATATATATAAAGTAAATTTTTGAAAAAATCCCACTCATACGTAAAATGTTAAAGTGCCCTATTATCTGCCATATAGATTATCGGAACATACGGGTGCTATAATCTTACAGTCCGCATTATAACTTTAGGAGCAGACATATATATATATATATATATATATATATGTGTGTGTGTGTGTGTGTGTGGGTGGGTGGGTGTTTGTGTGTGTTTGTCTTTTTGTCAGTCTGTCCGTCGTGTATTATGGAGGAAATGAATAAATAAAAAATCTGATATACTAATTCAAGATTTTTATTTCTTTACATTAAGGGAAACGATTGGTGAAAGCAAAAGTTCTGTTTTCTGTGAATTTTCTTCTCAGCCCAGTCTGTTGGGGCTGTAGCATACACCGACTGCACCTCTGCAGAGTGGTAAGACACACCCTCCAAGAGAGTGTCCAGGGTATGGCAGTAAACGATCTGAAGATGATGCTCCTGTTCTGGAGATTTAGTGAATATGGAGTACAGCTTCATTGTCATTACTTCCAGATCCATTCAGATCAGAAGTGGCACTAAAAACTGTGAGTCAATTAAAAATATTTAATCATTTTCTATACTCAAAACCATTTCATCATCATCATGTCGCGCTGGTAGCACGGATATCCCTGTACCTCTCTCGCCACTCCTCCCTATCGTTCATCGCCCTAGGCAGGTCTTCAGGACAACATCCCGTATCCTCACATAGCTGCTGAATGTATGTTCGTGCTGGTCATCCTGCTTTTGCACAGCCATGTGTGGGGGTCCATAAGAGTACATCTCTTATGAGTTCGTCCCTGCTTCTCCAGTAGTGTCCTGCATGTCTGGTTCGTCTAACTTGAATGGTTTTCGTGATAGGAGGCAGGTGGCCGTACAGTTGGTGTCTTGTCGGGTGTTGCCGCCAGGACTTGTTCAAGATTGCACGCAGCATTCTTGTGTAATTGCCGTCTAGCTTCAACTATGTACAAATAAATGAGTAATGCTAAATTGAATGTTTAGAATTACATAGCAATTCTTGGAACTATTTTTTTATGTGTAAATCAATGATTAATGTTGAATTGGATCATTAGAATTGAATAGCAATACATGAAATTATTGAACTTTGTGCAAAAAGAAGATCTGTCTTCTTTAAAGTTATGTCACCAACAACCCGTTCATATATAAATAATGATAATATATATATATATATAAACAAGAAAGCCCGAACCATATATCTTGACAGAAACACTTTGGCTATTCTGCCACAAGGACTGCTTACAGCAAAACATGCGTTAGCTTCTACGTGCCTGAGTCGAACAGACTGTGCATGGGGTAGAAATACACTGACTATTCCATTAAGACAAAGTTTATGGCGCAACAGTCAGTAAAGAAGGCCACGTTGACAGTCCTCTGAGATAAGAAAGGACCTGTGACTATTAATTTCCTTAAAGAAAGGATCAACTGTAAACAGTGCTTCCTATGCAAAGATTCAGGGTAAAACTCATTTTATTTATTGAATGACCCCCGTACATAGTCATCATTGTACTATTTCTATAGTTCTACTTTTTTTTATTTATTCTCTTGTTTATTTTGGAAGGGTCTGGAGTATCTTGCAAAGAAGGCTGCACTGGTATTCATTCATTTGATTTAGTTCCCACAACAGAATAATTTTTACAGTAAATCGTCTGATGTATTGTTTTATTTTTCCTTCGTCTGTGTCGTTGTCTGCTTCAACGATTCACAAATATACGTAGTTCTCTTTCGACTTTTCTTTTATCTCTGGTGTTGTCTTCTTCTAAGCCACACAAATGTGTGTGGCTCTGTTTCTCTCTGAGAATTCTGATACATTTCTAATTGATTTGTTCTCATCTTTTTCCCTTCTTTTTTTCATTAACACAGAAAATTTCTCGATACCAAAATTCATCACTAATTCTTCGGTGAGGATTCCAACAATTTGTATTTTATATTTCTTTTTAGGAAATATTTTGACACCAATCTTATAAATGAGTTGGTTTATTTTTCTCTGCTATCCTGTGAATTTGCATCTTCATTTGTATCAGTTTAGAATACAATCTCGGTTTAGTTCTTTGTTTAATGACATATTAACCATCGTGGGTTATCTAATGCCAATGCTATTCTTGTTGAAGGGCAGCATTGGTGTTATTCAACCAATATATTGAGGGAAAAGAGGATATATATACTATTTTTAAGGGAACATCATAGCGCGACAGGAGCTCGAACACTCTTCCTACGATGTCACAGTTCAGTAGATTAACCTATACACCACGGGGACTATCCCACTAAACAAAAACATCTATTTAAGACGATAACAATGAATTAGACCTTTATTAGATTGTACCGCCAATTACAATTAATGATATTTAAAAAGAAAATATTAAAAAAAAAACTCATATCAAAATGAAACAAGGAAATGTCCGATTTCCAATACATACGTAGAATTTAGCATTGTAAAAACACTGAAAATCCTAGTCTCGATTAATTTGAGTTAATTGTCAAAATTTATCGGCCGGAAGAATAAAATTCACCTTCTAATTTGCCTCTGAATTACAACGGATTTTATCGGTGAAAAGAATAGACCATGTGGTGAAAAACACTGTGGGCATTTAACCAAAATATTCCAATTTAAAGAAATGATTATTCCAATTGTTTTTGTTCGTTTATTTGTTTTCTATTCTCATTTCTATTTGTCATTTCCCTTTTTAACCATTAAGTATATTTGGATTGCTCTCTAATCAACCTCTATTTGTATTAAAAATTTATTTATTTACTGTTGTTTTCTCTTCCGCTGTTAATTATATTAACTTCATATATATTGACTGTTTCAAAAACTCCGATATTATTAGAGAGTATAGGTTGTTTCAGACAACAAAACAAAAGATACCATTTCCTTATATAATGAATTGACTAATACTTGTACTAATCATCTTAAATTTTAACAGCAAACAGTTCAAAATTATATGCTTCATATTTAAGCATTTTCCCAAGTAAATGGCTTTTCAATACTAGAAAAGAAATCATCATAAATCATCGTACAAAATTTTTATTTGTTTCACTACATGCTGCTAAAATTTACGATCATTTAAACGAGAATTTATCAAGCTACGAGATAACAAAATTATATCAAGTTTTATTAAATACCCAAAATTTTCTTTTAATTTGGTATATATATATATATATATATATATATATATATATATATGTGTGTATGTATGTATGTATGTGTGTGTGTATGTATGTGTGTGTGCGTATATAATTATATATATATATAAATATTTGTGTATATATATATATATATGCATATGTATAATTATATATATATACGTAAATGTGTGTAGAAATACACCCATATGTAGTTGTGTGTGTGTGTGTGTGTGTGTGTGTGTGTGTGTGTGTGTGTGTGTGTGTGTGTGTGTGTGTGTGTGTGTGTTTTATAATTAAGCACCTGAAATAATTCGTCTTTATTAAGTTTAACTTCGTCTTGCAGGTGTATTGTTTTCATGTTATACTTGTTGTTTAGAAAAAGTTTGATAGCATTTGAGAGACACAAAGTGTTTCAGAAAAATCGATATAATTTTTTCTAATAACTTGACTAGTCCTCGTTTGAATAATTTCAAATTTTAACAGTATATATAAAAACAACTTCAAATTCTAAGTTTAATGTTTATTATTTGTTTTATTATTTATTTTATTAATCTATTTAGGGGAGAACATATCTATATCTGTAAAAACAAAACATTTAACATAGAATCTTATGTTATCAGATTATGAAATGATATCACTCTTCAAGAAATACACCCTATATTAAACAATAGATTTAGTAGCATGTTTCCGTCGCTCGTACTACTTGACTTCCGGTATCACCAAGGAATAAAAAACATCGTGTTTCTTTAGCACGGTAAATACTTTAAAATCTCTGCTTCGTTCAGAACTTTTTCAGCGGACTATCTGGCATCCATTCCGCACGGTCAATTCCTCCAGGGTCAAAGAGCCGTTCTCCCAAGCTTTAACCCTCCTTTGAGAAGTTAGGTTTATCGCCTTTTTAGAGAAATGCCGACGGGACCCGAGGCATTGTTGGAGGTACCGGGCGCATCTGGGCTACGGTTCGGCCTCCTGATCCACCTAAAAAGGGCCTTGTTCAATACTGGTCCGTCTGGTGTGAGGTTCGTCAAATATCAGTACTGAAAGAGCTCTGTTTTGTGTAGAGGTATTTTCAGCGAACCGTCTATGCTCTATGGCAGACTTGAGGCCGAAATGCCCCCAGCTTCGACTGGGCCACCTTCGGCTGGGTGATCTGCATCACTGAGACGTTTGTCTTCCTTGTATAACACTGGACCTTGTCCAATTTAAGCTATAATCAGACATTCGTGCCACGACCCAAATTTGGGTCCAAGTCCAGTTAGGCTCATCAGGCCCACGTTGCACAAAACCCCCACCATAATCGACCTTCGGGACATTGACCTTGTGTCAAATCATGTCTGGTGGGAGGAAGAGACAAATATCCATTACTAAAAGATCTCGGTTAGTAATAAGACCTACTTCGGACGTAACACCAACAGTGCAAGACATGTAATATTTGTTGGGCTGTACCACTTCAATTAATTAAACTCTATTTCACGGTGTATCTTTTCCTTAATACAATACAACAGTTTCTTAATACTTCAGTAATTTTTTTCTCTTTTTTTATACTTCCAGATGAGATAATTTTATTCGGTTGCTTTTAAATCATTAGTTTTTTTATAATCCATCAGTATTGACACATTGAGTTAACAAGCTAATCTAAGAAATCATCTTTTATTTATGAGAGTTTATTCCTCTCTAAATGACTCATACTTATGGCATGATATCAGACACAGCTCAATTTTGTATTTATTTACTCAGTTTAACTTCATTGGAGAAGCAAGATAAAAGTATGGTGCACCCAGTGATTGCAAGGTTGATTTTTTTAATGTCAACAAGTGTTGGGTTATTTTATGCCGAAAGGCTAGAGAATTGAGTTCATTGCTTCTATTTTCATTTTTGTATCGCTATTTCTAAAGGCATATTTTGCACCAAGTTCGATTGAATACGAACATTTATAAAACAGATCTATTTGACCCACATATTACCACAAAGGGACAGGGTGGACCTGGGAGAAATGATGCTGAAGATATTTACCATTCATTCAAGAGTTCCAGAACTGGAGTCTCAAAACCTGATGAAGTTTAGTTTCATTTCCAGAACATCACTATTGAGGGAAGTCTTACCTCTCGTTAGGGGATAATGGCAGGGACGGAAAGCAGCAGTGAGAATAAAAGTCAGTAGCAATTGTCTGCTAGTTTAGCTGGCTAACATAAGGTCACAGTAAACTATTTTCTAACCTTATCTTTATTCTCGAAAGGGGCCAGAAGTATGGGACACACAGGTAATCGTCTATTAGCTTAGGTCTATAAATACTGAACAACCGTGGACCCTAAATAAAATCCCTCCAACTGACAATTAGCTGATTTGGTTGATGTTATTTATTAGTTAAGTAAGATTTAACAAGTTACCTAATGAGGATTGAACTCACTCCTAATTTGTAATCGATAGACGGAACCTCTTAACCTTACGCTGCCTTGTACTTACGTATAGCTTTGAAAATACTTGTATAAAGTCAAATCATGTAGTATTAGATAAACCTTCAGTCTCTTGTAATAAGCGTTCAAATCCTGGACCAGGCTAATTGCATTTCACATAGAACTAATACCCTTAGGAGAGGTATGAATCCAATTAGTCTCCCTCCAGCTATGGGTAAATAGTAAGACAGACTGATTCTTCAGCCTTGGTCAGGCAACTAGTCTAGGAGAATGAAAACTGAATTCAAACTTGTTAAACTCCGCTTCAAAATTGACCTCGTGTCATATCCTGCCCGAGCGGAGGGGTTGGGTAAATAGGGTAATAAGCGTAATAAATGCTGCAGCACGATGAAGGCACCAGTCTTTGCTACATTATTGAAGTGAAGATTTTTCGGTACTTAAAAGTGTGACCACTTACGAAAAGCAGGTAGCTTTGCTTATTCCAGTACAAAGGCTTCAGATTACTTATTGTAATTGCCCAACGTTAGTTATGGTCCATCAACACGCATATTTTCTCCGTTTAACTTAATGCTGCTCCTGTGATCTTGCAGGAACCGAAATTTGAACAAAAGTTGCAATTTGTTACAGCATTAAATTTTTCAGGATGTTTGATTTGATTGGGTTTGCTTTCTTTTTTTAATGACGTAACCAAAAGGACAGCAATGATACTATTACACCGATAGTAGATAAAGGAGTTTTCGTATCTTTGTTGAATAACGTATCAAGAAGAATAGCTCTGATAAAGTATTCATGTCTTAGTTTTTAACATATCAAGAAGAACAGTAGTGATATTCTTCAACCGATACTGAATAAGGGGTTTCATATTTTTGTTTAATGGCATATCAAGAAGAACTGTAATTTACAAAGCGCTTTGCTTTTATGTGGCACAAGGCCGAATGAATGGGGCGCCCAATGAGACTCGAACTCACTCGTGTAGGTCTGCTAGTCTAGCTTGCTAACCGTTACACCACCAGAGGTGCCTATCAAGAAGAACTGTAAGGATACTATTCAACCGATAGCGGATAAGAGGGATCGTACTTTTGCTTAATGACATATTTAGAAGAAAAGCAAGGATACTATTCAACCGATAGCGGATGAGGCGGGTTGTCATTTTGTTTAATGACATATCAAGAAAAACAGCTTGGATCCTATTCAACCGATATCGGATAAGCTGGTTCGTACTATTGTTTAATGATATATTAAGTATATCAGGGATACTATTCAACCGATAGCGGATAAGGGGTTCGTCATTTTATTTAATGACATATCAAGAGGAACAGTAAAGTAAGTTAGCGACCATAGTCGAGGGTGACCCGAAGGCTCCCTTTTCGATAGCTACTACACCAAGGTGTAGGGGAGGGCGCTACTCCATTCCCAGGATTGCTCCACTTTACCCTTGAACCGTACCTTATAATGCTGGGTGTTAAGCAAGGTGGTATCAAGTTCCATTTTTAAAGTCTTTGGTATGACTCGACCTGGGATTGAACCCAGGTCTCCCGGGCCATTGGCGAACACTCTAACCGCTAGGAACAGTAAGGATACTATTCAACCGATAGCGGATAAGGGGGTTCGTCATTTTGTTTAATGACATATTAAGAACATCAGGGATACTATTCAACCGATAGCAGATAAGAGGTTCGTCATTTTATTTAATGACATATCAAGAGGAACAGTAAGGATACTATTCAACCGATAGCGGATAAGGGGGTTCGTCATTTTGTTTAATGACATATTAAGAACATCAGGAATACTATTCAACCGATAGCGGATAAGGGGGTTCGTACTTTTGTTTAATGAAATATCAAGAAGAGCAGCAGGGATACTATTCAATCGATAAAGTGGTTTATAACTTTCCTAAAGTTATTAATCAGTAAGTAAATGAAACAACGTCACTGGAGTTCGAACTTGCTTGCTTTGCGGTTGCAATCTAACTCTAACGCCACGGGGACTACCATAGTCCTTATGTTTAATCATGGATTCATTTCTAGTAGCTGAATTGTCTGATGACACAGCAAAGGTATTTGTCGGAATATTTACCTACTGGAACAATCGATAAACATAAAAAATAATTTTGCATTGCATTTCTAAATAAGCTGCAAAAGGCAAAATTAGTTTTCCTATTTCTTGGTTTTAAGTGCATTTTTTTTCAAATTGATTAGTGTTGACTACCAGTTTAAATTTTCCACAAATTATCCGGACTTTTCTCTCTATAATTAATTGCAACGGAAATAAACGTGTAGGTGGGGCATTAAATGAAAGTTAATTAGTCCGATTTCATGGATTTTATGTATTTTCTTATTTATTTATTTGTTCTTTTTCTGCCAACTTAGATTTTTTGACAGCACGATTTTATATTAAAAAAATCTTTAAAAAATTCTCTGAAACTGGTTTATCATTATTTTCATTCAAATTCAGAAACGAAAAAATATTGATTGATTGATTGATTTTAACGGCTTGTCAAACTCCTCTATGTTTAGTTTAAGCTTATATGAAAGAGAATCGCATTCATTATACGCTAATGTATATGTTGCATATTGACCTTTGGAATAGACGTCAGTCAGGGATTTCTCTATGCAAGATGCACCTGTGTAAACATATAGAAGCTGCTCCAGTAGGATGACAACCAAAAGAATTATTAGGCGTTATGAAATTATATATACATGAGTAACCACGTCAGATACGGTCATTCGGCAGTCAGGAGAGATTCGTGCAATCAAGAGGTTAGGAGAGTGGCCAGTGAGTGGTCGACATTGCCGGTGACGGACAAAGGCCAACAGCGGAACCTAGTTGAGAACTTTTCATCAAGGGAAAAAGGACGTAAGGCCCTGAATATGGAATCACAACATGGACCAAGAAGTTAAAGGTCAATATAGAAGTCCACCTTCGAGACTGTCTTGTTTCTCTTAAACTCTTACGAAGTTTCAACCCTTAGAAAGAATAAAGAGATGTATATTTTTGTAAAAAAAGTGTTATGCCTTTTCATTTTTGCCCATCATTCTTCCTTGCGATAATATACAACATACAAACTTTTGTTGTAGTTTTTCCTGAAGAACTTTTGCACGGTGAGCAAGGTGATCCACTACAAATCGTGCAAGTTTAAATTCGACCATCCAAGCAAATGGTATATACATAACCCAGCAGAAAACTATCAGCTAATGCTGGGGTGAAAAAACTCTGCAACGAGTAAAATGAAAATAATAATAATAATGATGATAATTAATAGCAGCACAAAATAACGCCATTAAGACTACCAATGTTAAAGAAAAATAGATAACACGTAAAAAAATTGTTAATGTAGGATATGCAGGAAAAGAGAGGAAACAATCAATCACATAATAAAAGAATACAGCATGTTAGCACAAAAATAGTCAAAGGCTAGACATATCTGGATGGGAAGTGAGAAGATAATCAACTAAGAATTGTGCCAGAAATTGAAATTTGACTCTACGAACCCGTTGTATATGCACAACCCAGAATCCGTCCTATAGGCGCACAAAATACTCTGGAATTTTAAGATACATACGGATATCCTAATCTCGGCCAGGCCACCGGACTTAGTATTAGTCAATACAAAAAAGAGAACCTGCTGAAAAGTAGACTTTGCCGTCCTAGCAGACCACAGAGAAAGATTACAATGAATGGAGAAGAGAGATGAATACCGAGAAATTGGTATTTAATGCTTGTAATTCAATTTCATATTCCCATTTGTTCGCACACAGTTAAATGGTTTCAAGTATAACAAATGACCAAACAATTTTATTTGACCCGTGTTTGAGACCCTAAAAGATACGAAACTCAAGGTCAAAGTGGACCTGGGAATAATGACAATGAAGGGATATTACACATTTCCCAACGCTCTACGACAGGACCTTTACGATCAAATGTTTTTGTGTCCTGTCCAGGACACCAGTTGTGGGAGTCTTACCCCTCTGCAAAAACGAGGTCAGTGGATTCTTCAACCCCAGTTGACGGGGTTAAGATATTCAAAGTTTTTAAGCAGTTCTATGTGATCCACAGACGTGACCATAACCGGTACTACCGTCCCCGATCAGAGTGGATCTGGGAGTAATAGCAATGAAATGCTACTCCACACTCAGTAGACATCAAGAACTGGAGCCTCACTACTCAGAACATCCTATTCGGAAGGGTCTTACATATCTACAGGGAACAATTAGTATATTCTAATCCCTACAGACAGTGAAATCAATAAAAGTGTAACTTTGGAATTTTACAACTACAATAAGGAACAACTTCAGGTAAATATTGTACCTATACTACGTTATCGCAAAAACTATAACTTTTGCGTAGTCACAGGCAGCTGCTATGTCAGCATTGGCTAATCTTCTGATGGAGTTGGAGAAATACAAAAAGATAACCTCAGTTGCTTTATTTTCTCTGTTCAGGTTCTGAGGCTGCGGACGTCGGTTGAAATTGATAAAGGATACAACATACAGGGTACTTATGTCGTTGGAACCAGATATTCCTGTATCTTTGAATCGTTCCTTGCTCATTGAACATGCAAATGTCTGTTTCGTCGAATCCAAGCCACTAATATGAGGGTCAATCGAGAAATGCCACCGTCTTCACAAAACACACTACCCTATTTTCACTTTAAGTGGTGACATCGCCCGGTCAGCTTCTGCCACCACCCAGATGGCCGATCAAGTAAAATTGACGCTGCTGTTTTCACTCCCAGTAGCAAAATGAAGCATATCTTTTTACACCGAGGTTACTGAATGAGATGGTGAACTTTGTATACTTGTCTTTCCTCGATCAGCAGGATTTTTTGAATAACTTATCTATTCGAATCCTAGTATCATTCACGTCGCATAAGGTTTGTCTATCTGTATCTATCATCATCATGACGTCGCGCCATTAGCAGGGATATCTTTGACCCTCTCTCACCACCCCTCCATATCGTCCATTGCTTCAGGCATGTCTTCAGGGTTACATTCCGTATCCTCACAGAGCTGCTGTATGTAGGTTCGAGCTGGTCGTCCTGACTTTGCTTGTCCACGTGAAGTGGTCCACAGGATTACACCCTTTATGAGCTCGACCCTACGTCTCCAACAGTGTCCTGCATGTCTGGTTTGTCTAATTTTGACAGTTTTCGTGATGAGTGGTAGGTGGCCGTACGGCTGCTGCTTTGTGGGGTGTTGCCTCCAGGACTTGTTCAATATTGCTCGCAGCATTCTTGTGCAGTTGCCGTCAAACATTTTCTCCATTCGTTTAGTTAGTGTCGTTGTAGTGCATCCATATAGCAGTATGGACACGAACGCTGCTTGGAAGAAACTACGCTTCATTTTATCGGTCAGGTCTGACTTCCATGTGACCGATAAGCTATCGTTAGCTGTCCCTGCCTTTGCTGGTCGCGTGTTGATGTCTGTCTCTCTGATGAGACACTGCCTTCTAGGTATGTGAACTTGTCTTCTAGTTTCAGAGAGCTACTGTTTAGTGTGGAGATGTCGCCTCTTTCATTAATGCACATATATTCTGTCTTGTGTCCATCGACATGGAGGCAGCAAATGAACTAAACAAGATTTGTTTATAGTATGAAGGACGAGCCACAATCTTTCGATGAGCTTTTCACAGAAGAATGGTTCACTAATGTGACAAATATTCTCTGCATAGCATTTTTCAGGTTCAGAATTCAGAGACCTTTCTTCTTCTAGTCTGGTTACCGTACAAAAAATTAAGACTTCAGTTAAATCTCCAATTTTCAGAGTACGTCTAGCTGTGTTGTGGTTAACATGCTCAACTGCGATATTGTAGCGAGTTCGAACTCCAGTCACGTTATTACGTTTATTTTTGGACAAATAGATTGGAAAAAGTATGAATCTCTTTATCCCCCAGCTATGGCTTAAATAGTATCACTACTGTTCTTCAAGGATGACTTTTACAATAAATAACCCACTAACGTTGATACACTATTAAACAAACCGATTTTACTCGGAAAGAAAGAACAGATTGATACATACCATTCCCAAGGTCACTGGATTTAAGTTAGCGGATTTTAAGTGTATTTATGTACGTGGTACCTTCAATAAGATTCCAGACTTTTTTTTTGGTTCAGGCATTTAAAATTGTCGTACATTCTCGAAGATTCAATATGTTATTGCTATACATCTTATCAGATGACTGACCAATTTTTATGATTTCAGGTTCAAAGGAACAGCTACAGCAGGAATTGGAATTCACCCTACTAAAGCCTGAGTGTCACAGCTGGTGAAGTTCAAAAATGCAATCTGGACGTGAGGACACTTCAGAACAACGATATGCAATAAAATTCTCTTTTAAACTTGGAAAAAATGCCACAAAAACGTATGGAATGCTTCATACGGCTTTTGGACCATCTTGCATGAATCGAGCATCAGTTTTTGAGTGGCATAAGAGATTCAAGGAAGGCAAAGAGTCTGTGAGGGATGATGAGAGGTGTGGGAGGAGTAAGGAAGTCAATACACCAGATTTGATTGGCCAAAGGGTTAGGGTTAGGGTTAATATGTTGTGGTTTTAAGGGAGTTCAGGAAGAGTTTCCTTGGGAAGAGACCAGCACTCTTCAAATCGGCTCAGTGGAATTTCCACTAGGACAATGCACCAGTCCATAACTCCATCCTTGTTACAGACTATTTGAGCAAGATGGGCATCAAGACAAGCCTCCCTAAAGTCCAGACCTTGCTCCCTGTGACTTTTGGTTATTCCCTAAGCCCAGAGGCTGCCGTTATGAGAGAATTGAGGAGATTAAAGAGGCTGTGACGAAGGTCATAGACAGGCTCACACAAACAGACTTCCATGGAGCCTTCCAGAAGTTGTTGGAACGGTACAACAAGTGCATTGCCACCGGAGGAGATTACTTCGAAGGGGACTAGAGTTTCATGTGTGTACTATTAATAAAAGTGCCCATACGAAAAAAGTCTGGACACTTATTTAATGATCCTCGTATGTTATGCAATGGCTTCTCCATCAACCTATCAGAGAAAGTGAACATTCTCCAAAGAAATATCCACACAGACATCAATAAACTATTATAACAGCGTCCTTCAAATATGGCTATCGGAGGAAATCTTTTACGATATATATCAATAACCGTGCCTAAAGTTTTTCATGGGGAGAAAGCATTATGCCCTGTGTCCTTCCTACTCACTAAACTTTAATAATATGTATTGCATGTAATTGAAATTAAATTTTTTCTATCAGAGAGTATATTTCTCAAAGACGGATGCCTTACCAAAAATTAGGGATTCATCAACCCTGTAACCGAATGATTGGACCAAGTCTTAATGCTTGGGATCTATTTTGCACGCCACACTAAATTACCGGTGAAAATACAAAAAACTTATTACGCTCTCTGAAAGTCCTTATTTCTCGTCCAACTGAACATCGAGTTACCTCCCATGCCATGTTTGTTTGGTCGAGAGTGGAAATCGGTATAGCCGATGGCCGGTCTAGTCTGGTAACTCTTTTCAGTCCGAGGTACTGGATCAAGCATGTCTTCTTAGAGTTAATCAACCGGACGAAATATTGAACTTTATAAACTCATCTCCCTTCTGGCTTACAATGTCACCATAAAAAGTAATTTTAAAAAATGCAAATGAAAATATGAGATTTATGTGTTCGTTTAATTTACTTAGGAATGTAAAATACAAAATATTCGCAGGAAATATTTGGCTGTTTCTTTTGAGAAAGCAAAGAAAAACATGAACTCCAACTTCATAAAGTTTACAAAGAATGAGTGTCTTTTGTTGTTTTATGGCTTTTTTGATACAAGGCAACAAAAACAAGTTCAGACTTTGCGGGTAGTTTTTAGATCAGTTTGCCAAAGCAGCACTCCTTGAATTAATTCTCTCTTTTAAATAACACCTTAATTCATTGGCGAGGAGATTCATTTGCAGAAGAAAAAGATGAGAAAAAATCAGTATCACAAAGACAGCACACATTTAAGTGTACTTGTCTTCTTTTTTATACCCAGCCCAGCTTCTTTCTTTCTTTCTTTCTTTCAAGACTTACTTGTTGTTTTACTAATCTCTCTTTGTACATTTCCAATCCTATTTGATGAGTATCTTTCCAAATTGTTTTATTCTATTTTTTTTTTCTTTCGTTTCAGTAAGCCCAGGTGCTTGTGACCGTCATGAAGTTTCAACCGTTGAAAGTTCGCTTTCATCGATTGTTCTCAAAGAAAAATACCTGAAATCTGCTTCGATTTTGAGGTAAGTTAATAACAAACTTTCTTTCGATTTATTAATTGTCTGTTTCCAAAATAGAAGTTCAGAACTGGATGTCTGCCTTTCTTTTATCGCATGCAATTTTAGTGAACGCTGAATAGCTAAATATGTTTGAGACCAGTTTTTAAAAGACACAGTCCCATGGTTTCTCGATTTCCGTACTGCTTCGCCTCAAGAAACTGAAAGTTAATTAAAATTGGTCCTAATGTAGTATTTCCAGACGACAAACATTAGGACACCAAATATTTTCTACTTAATACTAAGAAAGGCTAGTTCAATACTGGTATGTACTCAGAAAATATTATCATATTTAACCAACCCCTCCGCTCGGGCAGGATATGACACAAGGTCAATTTTAAAGCGGAGTTTAACAGGTTTGAATTCAGAGTTTTCCTTCTCCTAGACTAGTTGCCTCACCAAGGCTGAAATACCTAGTCTGCCCTACTATTTACCCATAGCTGGAGGGAGAATAATTGGATTCATACCTTTCCCAAGAGGTATTAGTGCTATGTGAAATGCAATCAATCTCGTCCAGGATTTGAACTCGTGTCACCGTGTTCATTTCCTACGACGATAACCATTACACCACGGGCACAACTCAGAGAATATTATACACATTACAAATGTAACATAGGCACATATGAATGTGTGAAATGGACATGTTCCTACCGGTATGCAAAACGTTCAAAATGTTCATAACGCACATATATAGATAGAACATAGGAATCCTGAAACACAAAAACACTGACGACTTCTTAGTTCAGGTACGAAACTTTTTATTACCTTTGAGTTAAAAGGTTTTTCGAGATAAGGAAGAGAGAGGCACAATCTTTCTATGACGACGTTTCCGTCTGCCCCCCACCAACACGCGCGTCGCCCGTAGCGCACAAATTCGTCTGGCCTCGCCCAGGTATCAATCTCAACTCACGGACTTTTCTCATATCTCAGCCCACGCTTCCGGGCGTGACGTCACACACATCCCTGGTCATATCCTCACTCTGGGATTTTTATTGTGACATCTCTGAATGATACGTCCGCTCCGTGCATGCGCGTGAACACCTGCGCTCATGTTTGCATCTAACTAACCAATGCACTGAGCCGAAAGGTTCTCAGCCTAACTAAACCCAAAGGCAAGATATATAAAACGAAATCCCTTGGCCATTATATTACACAAAAATTAACGAATTAAACTTGATATTAATGATAATTTCTGTGTTAAACAGAAATTTCAATTATCATAAGAGAAAAAAAAGGTTTGGTTTGATTTCTTTGTTTAGTCGCATATCGATCTTCGTGGGATAATTAATGACAAACTTATCTATGTAGAAGAACGGTAGTGTTACTGTTTAAACGATATCTTAGAGGTAAGGGGAGGGTCCATGCCTTTCCAAGGGCATTCATCTGAAAATTAACGTAATAGTACAATTGGAGACCAAACCCACCCACTCAGATGACGAAGTACAGCATATTAGCAAATGCTCCGCAGGAACGTCCCCTATATATATATATATATATATATATATATATATATATATATATATGTAATCAGATAAGGCCAAACTGATATAAAAAGTTGAAAAGAGTGAGTGAGTAAGAGAGAGAGAGAGAGAGAGAGAGAGAAAGACACTCAGATAAGATCAGACTGAGATAGATAGATAGATAGATAGATAGATAGATAGATTTTTCGTGAGGTCTTTTTCTATGACTTTTCTCTCTTTCGCTCAAGGATTATCTGACGAGATTGTTTCTTCATTTGCCATCACCACAATGTGACGGTAAAACCAAAAATGTTGGTGATATGGTAAGATCCAACAGTGTTGCTTTGGGTTAGATGTAATGGTTTTTTTGCCCAAAAGCTATGTCTGACCTCAGATTCATGAAGAAGGCTTTATTGAGGATATGGTTGCTTTTGTCTATTTGCTTTTTATTGTCACAATTTTTTTCTTGAGGTATAACGTATATAAAATATAATATCTTTTTTGTCGTTTGTCAACGTATTTGCTTCTAAAATTAATCGACTACAGTATTTAATTTAAAAACAAGCTTTAAGAAAAAAATGAGAAATTAGCAAAACTGGAATTTTCATTAACTTGTACAGATCAATATCAGTTCGTGTTTACTACATTGACCGCCAATGGATGTTAATTACTTTTCACTGCTTTGACAAGCGGAAAACGGTGATGAAATTGTTAATTTGCTTATTTTCTTCTCTTGCCAGACAGAGAAAAAAAAATTAACGATTTTTGGATAAGATGGCAACTAGAAATCATAAATCTGTTTAGTTTGAGAATAAAAATAAAGAAAACTCACTTAAAAAAATGTCCCTTTAATACCTGAATTGAATTGTGAGTGTTTTGTGGGATCCAATGGTTGACTCCAATCCATTGATCCAAGAAACAGTTAATCTCAGAGGTATTTATTTATACGAGTCACCCTCGACTATGGTCGCCAACTTTACTTTTACTTTTACAGCTGCACAGCTTGGTTTTAAGAAGTTTTCTCGTTCTTCTGAGCAACTCTTTTCTCATTCTTATTTCATGTCAACTTGTTTGATGGTGTCATTTTCCAATATTCTTAAATATTTATAAGTTCCTTTTTCTATGAGCATTCCTTCTGTTATGTATCTTTTTCCACTTTTCATTTTGAGGATGGAAAATTTTCCAGTGCAACATTTCATACTGTGTATATTCTTATTGTCTGTATCAGTTTCCAATACTTTTTCATCTTTTGCGAACAGCTTGATGTCGTACATAGACACTAGGTGATTAACTTTGCTTGTGATTTCGTAAATTTGTAGACCCCAGGACACTTCCTAAGTATGTAATTGGGTAGCAGCATTGCTATCCCAAATATTAATGGTGAGATCACATTTCCCTGAAAGATGCCACTAGATTTTGATATCAACTAATTTTTTTCCTCTCGCTGTTAATTCAACTTCCGTGATGAATTTTATGACATCATCGGATATCATAGACATTATTTGACGATCTACTTTCCAGGATAGCAGGACCATATCATTGACCTTTCTGTTATCAATCTACGCCTCGCTTTGCTTTCCTTTAAGATGTGTTGATCAATATCCCGTAAATCACCGGTTCTGCTTGTTCCTTTGCAGCATTCTTTCTGGGGGGGTTCTGGAAACAATTAGAGGAGTGCAAGCAAGTAATATAAGTTCTCTCTAATCTGTGCTGTTGGGAGACGCGTTTTTGCTCTATTGACGTGGGCCGTTTCTGGACCATTGTAGTCTTCATAGTCACTCATTCAAGTATATTTGCTTCTTCTCGGAATCTACTCAGTTAAAAAGCCAGTCTGAATTTTTATACCAGAATCTCTGTATGCCATCATGGCTTGACGTTTTCCAATTCTGTACTTTTTTTACTGTTGCTCTAAGCAATTCCAAATGTATGTCAAATACAGGACCTTCTTCGAGTCTTTGTAATTCTTTTTTCACGTAATTCATTATAGCGGCCTTTTTGTAATGTTCTTTCTATTCGCATATTCTACTCCAAAATAGTTTGATTCCTTGGATTCGATTGTTAGTTTGTCCTCGTGCATTCTCCACCTACTTGTTGGTAGAATTTTCTTTCGTTATTTGGTAACGTCCTTTTTTTGTTTGTTTTGCTTGACCCTGTCTTGGTATCTTTTAAGTCACTTTTTTTTCCCTCTCTTTTGATTTATCTCTTCAAATTACATTGTTAAGACTGTTTTATTTTGGTTTTTATATTTTCTCATATGCTTGCGCATTTTTCCTTCCATATCTTTTTCGGTTGTTTTCGCAAATTCTTTATCTGTAATTCTTGCCTAATTTTCCATCAGGGTTCGGGTTCCTAAGAGGAACACTGATTTTTTATCACACACTAGTTTTCTTCCTGCATAAATCACCTCTTTTATTTCAGTAGTGTAGGCCATTGTAATATTTCGTAATATGTTTTTAATCTTTTCAGTTTCTTCCTTGATATTGTTACAGTCTTGTTCCCTAGGGATAGTAATGTTGTCATATCTTTTTTTATTAACTCTAAGTTTAATTGATATTCTTGTGTTTGGATGTGCTTCGGGGTGGATACTAGTATTGCATAATACACCATAGTATATAACAATATACCATGTCTCTTAATACCATGATATTCCACCTCACCAATTAATCTTACTTTTTAAATCCAGCATCCATTTTGTCTATTATGATTAAATGTTAAATCAAAATTCATTTTCTTCAAAATGATGATGATAACGTTATCCCTTTGCTAAAACCATCCCTACTCAATAAAAAATTTATTCGGCCAAATCCTCTACCGTTTCTCGATTTCCACTGAACCTATTATTACACGTCGCTGCACGTATATTCATGAGACAACCACAAATATGCCAAGCAGGGCATGTAGCATCACACACTCACACATAGGCATACTAACAATCACATATACGATCACACACAACAATATGTAAATATAATCCACATAACACACACACGTACAAAAAAACTTAAAAGCTATTTCAACGTAAACATTCTTTTGACTATTTCTTTTTTCCTGTTTCTCTAAAATATTTCTTTTTCTGCCTGATGATTGTCATATAAAGACGGTATAAAATCAGTGATCACAAACTATAATCTATGCAATTAAATATATGTAAAACCTTATATATACTTATTTAGTATTATACTATATAATAGCTCTATCACAGATACTGAGACTCTGTAAATTATACCGCATTTGGTCTGCAACAAACCCAATAAGTGATATAGTGACAACTATATACTGCGGTAATATATATATATATATATATATATATATATATATATATATATATATATATATATATATATATAGGGATACATTTAGCATTTTTTAGTGTGTTAGGTGAATGCCCCACCCCTACTAAGGATAGGAAATTCATGAAAAAAGCATCATGTTTATCCGATAATTATATATCAAAAAGTTGCTTCGATTTTCGTTTATTTTTAATGACATATCTGCCTTCGTGGGTTATCTAATGCCAAAAGCATATTTGTAGACGAATTGTAGTGATACTATCTAAAAATGTATTAGGAGGATAAGAAGGTTCATCCCTTCGACCACTTTTTAGTCCTAAACTGAACATAATAGTTAAACTTAATATTCTAATAGTTTAAATAAATACTAGTTAACCTGAATATTTTTTATTGCTCCGAATGAACACGAAAACCGGGAAGTTTTCAAGGCGTAGAAGCTAAAGTGCTGCGAACACTCAGTAAATAGTCAGGTCATTACGTTCACTTTTGGACTAATACCCCTGCGAAAGGTATGAACCCCCTAATCTACCCCAGCTAGTGTTAAACAGTATCATGGCTGCGGTTTACCTTACCTACGAAGGTTGATATTCCATTAAAAAAGAAATCGACATTGGGCACAAAAACACTCCTTAATTTCAAAGTGTCATAACATCAAAACTTATGGAAATAGGTTTATGATCGATGCTGACATCACTTACATTAACCCAATTTTTTTTATTTTCTCATCAGCAGAACTCGATTCACCCGTCCCACTGCTAGAAGATAGTTAAATCTATGATGACACAAATCGACTCGCAATCGTGCTTTTATGCACACCTGTTTATTGGCAGCCTCTGCTGCTGCAAGTAACCACTTTGAGAAACAATCTGCATTTAGAGCAACTCATGATCCAACCAGCTCCGTTTAGTTAAAAAAAATAATATTTAAAAAATACAACAAGAAAATATAAAATAATTGCATATCTTAAGCGGTTTGGTCAATGCAAAATCTTGGGAAAAACGCAGGATACATTTTTCACAATGCTATCAAAAGCCATTAGACGTCAATTTGTCAAGTCAACTCTCACTTGTAAAATTTGTAAAATGTGACTGAAGATTGGAATCGGGGGTCTTCACTATCATATAATTAACTTAATTAGTTCCATTAACTGATTCAAGCAAACTATTTTATTTCGGTCACTATAACACTATCTATTCAAAAACCTTCCCAGCTTCAGGATGTTTACAAAAACACACTTTGATTTCAAACATTTTAATGCAGATTCATCGGATTATTCTTATACAAAAATATGTACAGTTCTATGATCTCATAAAGTTTCAAGTTATATAGGATGGTACTAGAGACACTCGATACTGTGCGCCTTGCCCGATGCGGTGTGGTAATTTAGCTTGGTTCAAACTCTTTGCAACGTATCCCACATGATTCAGAGAATAACGTATTCCAATAAACTTTGATCTTATGAAAACTTGACATTGAGGAGTATTTTTGTACTAATTCTGTATGTGTACGACAGTGAACTAAACTATTTTAACAGGAAATTCGTTTTTATCAATGAGTTCCAATTTTTTTTTTTTTTTTTTTTTTCATGAATTCGTAGTTCTTGCTTGTAAAATACAACAAATCTCTGATGAATACTTTAGAATATCTCTTGCAATACTTTGCATTGGAATCAGCAGAATTGTTTTAAAGTATAGAATTATAATTGGAATTTAGTCTCAGAATTAATAAAAAGTGAGATAATCTTTTGTTTATTCTTTGTTTTACAACGTGTAGAATCTTCCTTTTGCCAGTCCAGTCGACTATATCTCAACAGAGATGTACCCCTACCCCATCAGGAATATCCTGTATATAACAGTAAACTGCATTTAATGGTGAGGGTTCAGTCCTGGAGCTTTTGGCAATTTGGAATACCTTGTCATTGCTATTACTCTCAGGTCCACTCTGACTCGGAGTGTAAGGAACAGTTAGGGATCCCATCTCTGACACAGATAGAATTATCTAATCATTTACTATACTTGAAACCATTTCACTGAGAGCAATATTAAATTGAATTATTACTGTTAAAGAGCAACACTTGAAATGATTTGGCTGTGTGCAATCAATAAATTGCAATAATTCTAGCAATTTAACTTTGTACAAACAATAAATGGCTTTACTTAAAACCATTTAAGTGTGTTCAAAAATAGATAGAAATATTTGAAACCATTTAGTTGTGTTGCGTTCTGGTTAGTAAACGCGTGTAATATAAAATAAAGGACAAACCACGATATGAGAGGAAATAGAGATATATTCTCTGGAAAAATTATGTATAATAGAGAGACTATTAGTAGACAAGAACATAGGATTAGTGAATACAGAATAAAGATATAGTCCAACGATAGTATGGGCTTCCGTTATTACGGTAGCAAGTAAGGTGATCTAGTACGATCTCCAGTCTCCAACGCTCTAATACTATTACTATAAGAATCTGCTCTTCACCTTCTAGTCTGCCCTGGTATTAGTAGCTACTGCTCTATGGGAGATGGACTAGTTCATTGAAAAAGGTGGGTGATACCCAACAAGTTGTATGCCCACAAAGGAATTGAGGCTAGTTTTAGAATAATGTATCCAACTAAATATTCGGTTACAAATCATATATATAAATATATATATATATATATATATGTGTGTGTGTGTGTGTGTGTGTGTGTGTGTGTGTGTGTGTGTGTGTGTGTTTAATGAGAATTTAGCATTGAACTACTCACAAGGATTGATACACCATAAAACACAAGCAAACCAAACTTTCTTTCACAATACACTCGCTTTTCCCTCTGGTCAGCCTTTAAATCTAAACACCCCACATTTGGACGTACACAGCTTTCTTCAGATTTCTTAATTAGCGCACAGAATGAACATTCCACAAAACAGAAGCTCAAGCAAATCTGTTGAAACAAATATCATTGATCTTTCGTATTTACAATGGGATCTGAATTCTTCTGCGATGAAAACGAAAGAAAGATAGAGAAATCTTAATTATTTTACGTCGAAACTTGAAGTATTCAGATGGTCGATCACAAACAGAATGAAGTGGATCACTTATAGATCAATGGCCGATAAAAGCATTCGTTGACGAAAAAAAAAGATAGTTTGAATAAATTGGTGAAACATTCGGAGCGAAGTTGCTTCCAGCAAATACCAATCAGTTTTCTCTTTCACAACTAAAAGCCTTTGACTGAGAAGCAAGAACTTCTATCTTGTATTAATCATATTCTCTAGCTTTCAGCGTCTTACAGATTTCGGCATATTACCATTCAACCTTAGAAAAAATTACGCTTTTGTGCAAAGGATAGAATATATCAATTTTCTAGTCTTCCTGGACGTTTTGCCGTAAAGTAAGTAAAAAGCTAATTTTCATATCATCATCATCATCATCATCAAGTCGTGCAACTAGCACGGATATCCCTGACCGTCTCTCGCCACTTTTCCCTATCGTTCATCGCCTCTAGCAGGTCTTCAGGGCTACATCCCGTATCCTTACAAAGCTGCTGTATGTATTTTCGAGCTGGTCGTCCTGCTTTTGCTCGGCCATATGTGGGGGTCCATAGAAGTACATCACTTATGAGCTCGTTCTTCCTTCTCCAGCAGTGTCCTGCAAGTCTGGTTCGCCTAACTTGGATAGTTTTCGTGATGGGATGCAGGTGGCCGTATAGTTGGTGCCTTGGGTTGTTAAATGAAAATTTTCATATGATTAGGACTATAATGATTCCAATTCACACCTTGTGCCGTAGTTTAAACTTTGATATCTCTCGTAATATAAAAAACTACCATTCTCTCTCTCTCTCTCTCTCTCTCTCTCTCTCTCTCTCTCTCTCTCTCTCACTCACTCTTTCTGTCTTTCCGTCTCTCTGTCTCTGTCTCTCTCTCTCACTTATTCTGTTCATATCTATGTATTTATCTATCTATCTCACGTTTGGGCCAACACTTCTTCCGTTATGAGATCGTTTTTATTTAGTACATAAACCCCACACGCCACTGAACAGAACAACTCGCTTGTAAAATCTTTATTTCATATTAAATTGGAAAGACGAAAAGAAACAAAACATTTTTCGGTACATATGATATAATCAACAAATTGATAAAAATCTTTTCAATTTTTCCCCCCTTTTCCCTTTGACCTTCTTTTTTAATATTAAGTTTATGAAAACCGATTTAAAACTCTTGCGTAGGGATATTGATTAATTATATGCAATATATATACAAAGACCATCCTAATTACAGTCCTACAGATATCGGCTCGAATACTTAAAAGTATCCTAGGACAGACAGTCCTTTAGACTTCAATCACTCTCTCTACAAAGTCACCTCTCTCTCTCTCTCTCTCTCTCTCTCTCTCTATATATATATATATATATATATATATATATATATATATATATATATTATGAAAGCTACCTATCTATTTCAAGCTATTTCTATTTATTTATCTTTTTAATTCAGTCTATTTCAGTCTATCCATCAGATCCCTTCTCACTGGCTTGCCGCAACTAGCTAATAATCTGTCTATCTATCTGTCTGTCTGTCTGTCTTTCTGTGTCTATCAGTAACTGAAATGCTCTGAATATCATTTTAATTAACAAAATTCCCTACCTAATGATATGGTTGTTAAAATCCTTCACTCCTCCCTAAAATAGAAAAATCGATGACATCATAGACTGCTATTACACCGGGAAACCAAGAAGCTAACGGGTAATCTACTTATTAATAATAATTTTTTTTAATCTTTTGTTAAACTAGAATAAAAGAGGAGCATATAGATTAGTTTTTGACAGCTGTAAAACTAAAACTCTTTCGTCAAGATAGACGATATTGGTTAGTTTCGTAAGGACAAACTAAAGATAGATATCTAACAGATGAAAGAAAACACAAATCAATATTATTATTATTATTATCATCATTTTTATTATCATTATCATTATCGGTAATAATAATAACAATAATACCAAGAAGAAGAAGAAGAAGAAGAAGAGGAGGAGGAGGAGTTCACAGGAGATCACCTGGATATGGGTAAGAAGGGAAGGTCACAAGAGAGAAACGGAATCTCTTTTAATAGCAGCACAAAATCATACAATTAAAACCAGTTGAGAGAACAAAAGGTTCGTAATATGCATAGGAATAGTAAGTTTAAGAGTAGGGGGTGACAGAGATTATACAGTTTATCACACACAAGGAGTGAAATAATAAAGAAATCAAGATAATAAATAGTATAGATTATTTGGAGCGAGAGGGATATAGCGGTCGATCTCAAATTCAAAATCAGCAAAATCACACAGAAGTACAAGAAAAAAATCTCTCATAGTCTCTCCTGGAAAATAAAACTAAAGTTTTTTTTTTTATTGAATTTTGATATACCAAGCGTTCACTCAATTCTGGTTGGAAGATCAAACTTGGTTTTAATTACAGACAAGAAAAGAACTTATTTTATTACAGAAATTCGCCATTCCATAGATTAAAAGACAAGAAAAACAAAACACTGTATAAATAACTAGACGTTGCCTGAAAGCTGAAAAAATTATAATATATGAAGATGATTCAAAGCTGGAAACCCTCTGAACAATCTCCAAGAACCTGAAAAAGATACAAGAGGAATTGGGTATCTGTGAAAGATTTGAAACCGTCTTGATCAAGGTCCTCTTAAAACAAGTTAGAATACTTATAATACTGCTATCACTCGGAATTTTATACACCCACCAGTTATTACGAAATATAGTTTGTGCCCTTGGAACGGTCTCTAAAATCCTGGAAAAGAGCCTGTGGAATTGGAGATCAAAGGAGTATCGAGACCATTCAAACCCATCCGCTCTTTTGAAATCAGAAAGAATACTTTGGAGAATCCTGGAGACTTCAAGAGAATCGTTGCCTCTTAGAATTCAGTGAATTTTCAGATAAAACCGATGTAAAGGAAAAAACAACTCGTACGTGGCAAAATAATTATGTTTATCAGTGCTACATCCAAAAATAGAAATAAAAAATGATACTTGGTATCTTGAAGAATTTTGATAAAAAGAATTAGATAACTGTTCCATTACTTTTATTTGTTGAACGCCTTATGAAACTAATTATGTATTCATCTAACCTTGGAATATATTCTAATTTTAGTGTTACAGAGAAAACGAACTGAAAGGAATGAAAATTTCAATTGATTGTGCAATTCTTTGTGACTTCATATACATTGTATTTTTTGTCCATAATGAACATAAGTTGGTTTTTTTGGGTTTTTTTTTTTTTTTTGGTTTTTATCTTATTTTTATATTTTATGGATAATATTTTTTGTTGTAGAAAATATTTTATTTTTGTTTTTTGTTGTTTTTGTTGTTGAAAATATTTCAGGTTTTTTTTAAGGGGGTGTAGAAAAAAAAATTTGTAGAAAGTATTTTTTGTAGAAAATATCTTTTTGTCGAAAATTTATCTATTTTTTTTTTTAGAAAATATTTTATTTTTGTTTCTTTGGTGGGGGGTGTCTTGTTTTGCTTTATTTCAAAAGGTGTATAGTGAGGAAAGAGGCATCAAAAATTAGCTAAGCTGGGTACATGATGACAGTAATAATCAGTAACAAAACTCTTTTTAATTAAGTCACTAGTTAACTTAATATTATTTTATAAAAGTGATAAGCTGCCCGTCGTATGATTCGAATCTGAATCGCCATATATATTATTTGTATATGAAGAAATCTTATAATTCGTGCCAGTTAGAGCTAATTCAGAAAATTCATTGGAAATGGAAGTCTCTTTGGCATAGTGGCTGACGCACTGAAGTACAGTCGCTCAATAAATGAGTTCGAGTTCCAGTCGGACTTATACTCTTGGAGAAGATATGAACCCTTATCCTTTTAACTATGATTTAAATAGTCGCACTCTTGTGCTTCAATACGGATGGTTTTCTATTGAATAAGACACGATGGTTTATATTCCATTAAACATTAAAACGGAGATTAAAACTTCCTGGTTCTGTTTAGAATTTTGATATAAAAAAAAGTGACAGTAATACTTTTTTAAAAGACAGGATTTTCCCTAAAGTTATACAAAAAAAAAAATAAAAAAACCTGAAACGTTATCGCCGATGTTGTCTGCGTTTGTCATTTGAAGACATATTATGCCACAAATTTTCTTATCGCTTTGTCACACAAAAATACTGATTAACTTTTCCGAATATCAAGAAAAAGAACTGCCAACTTTTTTTTTTGGCACACCTTATATTTTCCTTGATATTTAATGTGACTATTGTTCAACAACTTTTCCTCTGAGAACATTGTAACACCTTTTCCACATGTCATATCACCATTGACATGTTATTCTTGCTTGCATTGATAACATGTTAAATATTTCTCTCCAGTAGATAAAAACATTTTCATAGATGTATGCGAGTGTGTATTGCTAATATCTTCAAGTCACATAATTTAGAAACTTCAACTTAAACTCTTGAACAAACACATTGAATTTAGTTATTCTTCACAAAGTTTGCTAGTTTCACCAGCTGAAGGCATTCCACAGACTTTAATACTGCCAGGTTATTTAGTAAAATCGCATAACAACCCTTCCTGGTCATTCAATGCTAAATTATATATATATATATATATATATATATATGCTTTAGCATTATATATATATATATATATATATACATATATATATATATGTGTGTGTGTGTGTGTGTGTGTGTGTGTGTGTGTGTGTGTGTGTGTGTGTGTGTGTGTGTAAACGAATAGTTTGTTGGAAACATTATTTTTAAACAAGTGAAAGCTCTCTACATTTCTGAGACGAAGCTTGATAATTTTTATCATTAAGGGTTTTGGGACTTTTGTATTCATAATCATTATAATTTCCACAACGATTCATCTTCATAACGGTTATAGGCGTTGGTTCCCTAAGCTTCAAAGGAGGCAATCATCTTGTGGCTTCAGGTTTAATATAGACTGCTGGCGAGTAACAATACAGGAATACTTAACACTTCTACTCTGTTATGGCAAACGGAATCAGAATAGGTGATCCCCATGGATTCAATAAAGGACGTAGTTCGAAGTTCCGTGTAGGTTCCCGAGTTCGACAAACACCTGAAAAAAGCCGGAGGACATATCGGCCAAAACGTTGTGGAGATAACTATGAAGATGAAAACAATAGTCATTTTCTTTTTGAACAGGTAAATAGTTTTCTCCAAAGTTCCAAGATACCGAGGTTCAATCCTAGTTCTAGTCATACAAAAGACTCCAAAAATGGCACTTTATACCTCCTTGCTTAACACTCAGCATTATAAGGGTAAGTGTAGACATCCAGGAAAAGAAGTAGCGCCCTCACCCACACCTCAGTATCGAACCTATAGAAAAAGAAGCCTTCTGGTCGCCCTCGTCTATAGAGGGCCAACTTACTGACTTACTAAGTAATATAAACCATTTGGTGGCACACCGTTGAGTGGTTTCAAGTACTGCTATTCAATTATCATAATTCTATTTATAATGAGTCATTTGTTTTCACACTAAAAATGTTTTCAAGTACTGTTTTTTAACTTTAATAATACTATAATTTCCTTTTACATGGTATAATCTTTCAAATACTGTTATTTAACACTGATAATTCTTAATCATTTATTTACACACAGATAAATGTTTTCATGTATTTCTATCTAATCCTATTAAAACTATTTAATATTATCCAGTTGTTTGCGCAGTTCAATCGCTTCCAATACAGTAAAATAGTTCTGTTTAACCAATTGATAGGACCTGATGTTTACTACCAGTCCGATTCAGAGGTAACCTGTGAGTAATGGCAATGAATGTGTACTCGACATTCCTTTAAACACTGGAACTGAAGCCTCACTATCTGATGGTTTGGTGCCTAACTCAAACATTTGTTGGGAGTGGTTTTTACTCCCTCAATCGGTGCATTCTACAACCCAAGCCAAAAAGGCGAGTTTTACTTTTATGTAGATTAGTACATATTTTAAATCATTAAAATATTACTTGTAATTACTAATTAACATTTTTTGTGAGAGAATGTTGCTTTTAATTCATCAAAATGCATATGAAAGTTTAGCTACACTTGCATTTGAATGGATTTGCTAAGATATATTTACGTCATAATATTAAATCTCTATGTAAACAAACTGATCCAAACGGAACATTTTTGTATCAAATTATACATAAGGTACTTCTAGATAGGCCGGGCAATTAAAATAAAATCTATTTCGAGTTGTTCTGCTTACTGAGTGCAGAGTCACGGGTAATTTTGGGCCAGGACATTTTGATATAATTTTAGATATTGCTCTCATCTCAATGAGTGTAATATCTAAAATTATTTTATGTATTAGTCGACCGTCTTATTTACTCACAAGGTAATATAAATCATTTAGTTGCACACCGTTGAATTATCGTATATAATCTCACTTGACTTTTATTCTTCTTAAATCAAGAATAAATCATTATTTGTTGTTTTATTTATGAAAATTAGCAAAAACATACATTCATCAGCTTTTTTGCGGGCAGTAGAAGCTTTCTAATGAACGCACAAAGATTATTAGTCGATATAGATGTACTGAGAGAAAGAGGTAGAGACAGAAAGAGAGAAAGTCAAAGGAATCGGTACGCCTTGATAATGATGATGATGATGTGTTTACAATGATGATAATGATGTGATTACAATGATGATGATGATGTGTTTATAATGACGATGATCATATGTTTACAATGATGATAATGATGTAATTACAATGATGATGATGTGTTTACAATGATGATGATGATGTAATTACAATGATGATGTGATTACAATGTTGATGATGTGATTACAATGATGATGATAATGATGTAATTACAATGATGATGATGTGTTTATTATGATGATGATGTGATTACAATGAGGAGGATGATGATGTGATTACAATGATGATGATGATGATGATGATGTGATTACAATGATGATGATGATGATGTGTTTACAATGATGATTATGATGTGATTACAATGAGGATGATGATGTGTTTATAATGACGATGATGATGTAATTACAATGATGATGATGATGTGATTACAATGGTGATGATGCGTTTACAATGATGATGATGATGTGTTTACAATGATGATAATGATGTGATTACAATGAGGATGATGATGTGTTTATAATGACGATGATGATGTAATTACAATGATGATGATGATGTGATTACAATGGTGATGATGCGTTTACAATGATGATGATGATGTGTTTACAATGATGATAATGATGTGATTACAATGAGGATGATGATGTGTTTACAATGATGATGATGATGTGTTTACAATGATGATGATGATGTGATTACAATGATGATGATGATGTGTTTACAATGATGATAATGATGTGATTACAATGATGATGATGATGTGATTACAATGATGATGATGATGTGTTTACAATGATGATGATGATGTGATTACAATGATGATGTGATTACAATGATGATGATGATGTGATTACAATGATTATGATGATGTGATTACAATGATGATGATGTGTTTACAATGATGATAATGATGTGATTACAATGATGATGATGATGTGTTTATAATGATGATGTGATTACAATGGTGATGATGTGATTACAATGATAATGATGATGATGCGATTACAATGATGATGATGATGTGTTTATAATGATGATGTGATTACAATGATGATGATGATGATGATGTGATTACAATGCCAGGGCAAATAAAATAAGATAAGTATTAGTTCAGCCAGACTTTACAATAAAGAGACAAACCTGATTTCAAAATTTGGCTTTTGTAAATAATTTCCTTGTACCTGGATTCGACTATCAAAAGGCAACAGAGAAATATACAGCTGTCTCTAACCACATGACCGACACTATTCACATATCCCAGTATCTGCTTCTGGTTCTGTTTCATAGCGGAGACTCAACTAATCGTTAGTGAACCTGTATTTATGTATCTCACAATATAAATCGATTTATGCATATCCTCATTTTCTATGGAGACAATACTATGCATATAGCAGTATATCTATATGACTAAGTCGATGCGTACTTATATGAATGTTTATAGATGCACGTATATCGAGTATGTCTCTAAACATGCATCCATGGGTTTAATTGCATATGTATATCTGTAGGTTTTCATCCATGTGTTTTGACATGTGCGTGTGCGAAAGAACTTCTCTTGATAGCCACCATATTCAGGCTTTTCACATTGGTCATTTTTCTTCTCATCGAATCAATTTTCCAATCACCCTATCGAACCAAGTTAAGCTAAAGAAATAAATGAAAATAAATAAAAAGAAGAAAAATAGGAGGAGGACTTCTTTACAATTTCAAAGAAAATATCTTTTCTATTTATTCCTTCTACTCTCCTCCAAAGATATGGGGAAAAATGTACAGAAAATTAGCAAAATTCTCGTCCCACTGTAATGCGTTCCTTCTATTGATTGTCAATTCTGTATTAATGATGGTGATTCGTTTCTGTCCGTGGTTTGTCCGCAAAGGAAGCAGTTATTTAATATTGAAAAGAGAGAGAGAGAGAGAGAGAGAGAGAGAGGCTTATCTTGGTCATAGCGTTTTATTCTTTCTTCGAGGTAAAGATTGGTCAGATTACGCAGTTTGATGTAACTTGACAAAAAAACTGAGAGGTATACAAGAAGAAACACTCTCTAAGGTGGTTACTCAGTCGACAGTGAAAGGCGATCACGTTTGTTTTTGTCTTGTGTGATCGATGTATTCATAACGAAAAGGGATGGGTTTTGCTTGAAATGTGAGCAAACCTGTTTGAATGATCCATCAAGTTTGGAGGGAATAAAGTGAAGAGCAGTTAAAATCTTCGATATAAACGTGGCAGACTTGAAAGGTAATACGATAAAAACGACCCTTGAAAGCATGACGTTCGGAAATGTTTTACCCATTCTAGCGACAATGAAAAGATTCCATTTTAAGTGAATGATTTTAATGGCATATCAACCCATCTGGGATTATTTTATGTCTAAACGTAAGGGAATCCTGTTCATTGTACCTTCATATATACATTTCTTGTGTAATTGTTTCTTAAGTAGGCTTTCTTTTTGCACATGGTTCGATCAAATTCTAAAAATTTTTAAACAGATCAATTCATCCCAGGCAGATGACACTAACAGGTACTATCATACTGGGAGTAATGACAATAAAGGGGTACTCCTTACTTACCAGATTTTAGAATTGCAGCCTCACCATCAAATACAGTTTAATATCATACCATAAACACCCTTTCTTTGATTGATGGGTCTTATTCTTTTGCTGGGTATTTACATACCTACCGAATGCACAGTACGCCTTTTTAGGTTCAGTAGGTAGAGTGTTTGCCAATGCCCCCGTTCAATTCCAGGTCGAGTCATATCAAAGAATCAAAAATGGTACTCGATTCCGCCTTGATTAGCACACAGCATTTTAAGGTACGGATCAAGAGTAACGTGAAGAAATCCAGGGAAAGGAATAGCGCCCTTCCCTACACCTCGGTGTAGTAGCTATTGAAATGAGAGCCTTCGGTTCTCGCTCGATTACGGTCGCCAACTTTACTTTACATGAATAAGCATGTTAAATCAATTTTATTATGAGCCTTCCATTCAAATGTTTATGCTACGTTTCTTTTCATGCATCGTATTGGTAATATATTGTCAGCCAAATCATTGGCTTTCATTAGAAAAGGAAGTATTATTGATTGTTAAAAATTTGACGGTTTTCCATCGAGCAACAAACATAGTCAATTGGCGGAAGGAAATCATTAATTAAATAAAGACACTGTAATTTTATTAATCGTTTTTGGAATCGATATAAAGTTTCTTAATTATTTATTCAATCGAAATGTGTCTTCTTTAAGTCGACGAATTTCATTAAAATATTAAAAAGATAATACACTTTGACACAAGAAAATATGAAGATATATGAAAGGGAATACATTGATGGTAAAACACACACACACTCGTATCTGTCATTTTCACCATTTTGTCTACAGAGAATTGAAGAAGGGATGTAGTAGATAAAGTAGTCTTAACTACATTTGAAATTATATATTTTCTGAAAGGCAGCAGATGTTGAATTCAGTAGCCTTCGAATTAATCAGTTAATATCAGAATTAAGTATACTTTATGTTACGAGAAAGATTATAGTCAGAATATACGTTTTTTAAAAAGAAGTAAATAAATAAATAGGTTTAATTAATAAATTTGGTAGCACTTAATATTTAGATAATAATAAAATAGGAATTTTATAGTTCGTTTTTAAAAATAGGAAGTTAACTCGAACAAATATAAACTATTTTTTACCGCCCTATTTTTTTTTTTTTTTTTTTTTTGTTCTGCAACGAATAAAGACAGCGATAGAAAACTAGATTATCTTCGACTGGGTTAAAATCTCATGTAAATAAAAATATATAAATGGAAATGGATGAATATACGTACATCAATTTTCATTTATACATTTTCATTTACATAATATTTAATGTTTAAATCAAGATAAATATCTTTCCCCAGAACAGCTGAAACCCTCCAGTGAAATTGTTCGCCATCTGAGGAAGCAATCTGTGGAAACAGATTGTTAAAATAAATTTATGATGAATTACACCAGTTGAGTTTTACTTGATATTAATTATATAATCACCCCGTATGCGAGTTTTTTAATATATCTTAAAACACTAAGAACCATGCATTGTGCACTCTGTCAGAATATATTGATAATTGTATATTCGATATGGAATTGGTCCTTATAAGTCTATTTTGGTCTTGATTTATATGAAAAAAATATAAAGTATGTTTACATCGGCCAGTCTATACCATTGTTTATCTCAGTTGCTTATCTGCCTCACTGTTTTTGTCTTAATAATAACATAAACATACTGATATTCCTATATAGCTAATAAACCACACACACACACACACACACACACATATATATATATATATATATATATATATTATTAAATAATATAGACATCCTTTGTCCTCATAGATTTGTATATATCTTTTCTAGTCGTCATATTGATTTTATGGTATCCGGCGGGAATTCGTAAATGAAACTGCCATGATTATTTTTTCCTGAGCACTTTGAAAAAAATATGCTCCCAAATGATTTGAACAAAAAGGCAAAACTTATCATCTACTACGAAAGATTTAACCCTCTAACTTATTTACTAACAATAATCAATCCCCCTCAATTGGGGTTTCGCAAAAAACAAACATTATATATCAAGTAAAATGTACTCCTAAAGATTGCATATCTGGGAATAACAGTATATACGTCGGTTTAACCTAAATTACCCTATCGAGACGACTCACTATACATCTTGCTGTTCAATAGCTTAACATCTAAAAATATCCCTGACAAAAAACTGAGTTTTAACAAATCCTTACTGAAAACACAACTGTATTTGAACAACAACATTACAAACCAAAGTCACAGATTCTCGAAGCACTCCATATCAGAATGAAACAACCTAAAAAATCCAGTAAAAATGTATCTAAATGTCTCTAGCTCCTGCTGCTACAAATAGATCCAAATTAAAAAAAAACAAAACACTACGACAACACACAAGTATAAATAATAAAATCTCAACACTTACAAAGTAGTAATGTACATGCAATGGTTACATCGATTTTGCAATATATACACCACTGATGATAGCCAAGTTCGGGCCGAAAGTACAAGGGAACCACTTAATTATGAGTATTTCATTTGCCAATTCTCACCGGATATCATAAAATGAATGTGGGGACTCGAAAGAATATACAAAAACATGTAGGCAAAGGATGTCTATATTGTTAAATGAAATATGAATAAATGAAGAAATGCTGCCCAAACATACATACACACACACGCACAAACATATATATATATATATATATATATATATATATAATATTCTATAATTGTAAAATGGAATAAAAGCGCTCGACGCATTTTTTCCAGTGAATTTAACCATTCAGACATACAGAATATTAGTTCATCTGAGGATCAACATCGTGGAACTCTTAGTCGTAAATTTTTATCCTGTTTTATTATTATCCTATTTTGTACTCGAAAATTTTGAGATAATACTCTGAATTTTTGTTCAAAAATAATTTTACGGATTAAAAACACTTTTCATTTTAAATTCTTATCATCATATCGAAATGTTTCATTTTTGACAAGTAAAGGATATTACTTTCCTGCCCGTTCTTACTCAAAGATGTATGAAACACAAAGGATTTACATCACGTGTGAATAAAATATAAACTTTTTAACTTAACGAATCAAATATTACAGGATGCAGGTGTTTATAAATAATTTACAATGAAATTTATTTTCTTAAAGATGTCGGTAAGCAGGATGATCAGTTTAAAAAAGTAATGCATTCTTTAAACATTTTAATCAGTATTTGTGTATTAGAAAGCAATTTGGGGAGTGATTTTTTATAGTGGAGTCCATTTGTGGTTATGGTTTCAAGACTGATTCAATATATATATATATATATATGAGGGGCATACGATAAGTTTCCAGACTTTTTTCATATGGGCACTTTTATTGATAGTACACTCATGAAACTCTAGTACCATTCGAAGTAATCTCCTCCGGCTGCAATACACTTGTACCGTTCATCAAACTTCTGGAGGTGCCCGTGGTGATATGGTTATCGTCGCAGGATATGGACACGGCGACACGAGTTCAAATCCTGGACCTGACTGATTGCATTTCACATAGCACTAATACCCTTTGAAAAGGTATGAATCTAAATATTCTCCCCATAGAAGTCATCTTGTGTGAGCCTGTCAATGACCTTCGTCACAGCCTCTTTCATCTCCTCAATTCTCTCATAACGACAACCTCTGAGCTTAGCGAAGAACCAAAAGTCACAGAGGGCAAGGTTTGCACTATAGGGAGGGTGAGCAACTATCTTGATGCCCATCTTGCTCAAATAGTCTGTGACAAGGATGGAGTCGTGGACTGATGTATTGTCCTGGTGGAAATGCCACTGACCCGATTTAAAGAGTGCCAGCCTCTTCCGACGGAATCTCTTCCTGAACTCCCTTAAAACCTCCACATAGTAATCCTAACCCTAACCCTTTGGCCAATCAACTCTGGTGTATTGACTTCCTTACTCCTCCCACACCTCTCATCATCCATCACAAACTCCCTGCCTTCCTTGAATCTCTTATGCCACTCAAAAACTGATGATCAATTCATGCAAAATGGTCGCAAAGCAGTCTGGAGCATTCCATACATTACTGTGGCCTTTTTTCCAAGTTTAAAACAGAATTTTTTTGCATATCGTTCTTTTAAAGTGCCAGATTGCATTTCTGAAATCCACCAGCTGTGACAATCAGGCTTTAGTAGCTTGTATTCCAATTCCTGCTGTAGTTGTTGATTTAAACCAGAAAACATAGAAATTAGTCAGTCATCTCATAAGATGTATAGCAATAACATACTGATTTTTCAAGTGTATATACCAATTTTAAATGCTAATACAAAAAAGGCTGGAAATCTATCGTAGGCACTTCGTATTGGTCGTTATGAGACAACTGAGGAGATGACAGAGGCTGGGACGAAGGACATTGACACGTTCACACAAGAGGACTTCCATGGGGCCTTCCAGAAGTTGTTACAACTGTACAACTAGTGCATTGCAGCCGGCGGAGATTACTTCGATGGGGACAAGAGTTTCATATGTGTACTATGAATAAAAGTGCCCATACGAAAAATGTCCGGAAACTTATCTAATGATCCTCATATATATATATATATATATATATATATACGCATAAACATACGTACAGACAAATATATACATACACACCTACACATATATATACGAATCCTTGTAAGCGAGTTCAAACTCCAGTGACGCTATTACATTCACTTTCGGACGAATACCCTTGGGAAACGTATGAACCTCTTTATCCTCCCAGCTATGGGTTGAATAGAGCAACTACTGTCTTTCTAGAAGTGTGGCTTTGGCATTAAATACCCTAAGAAGTTGATATGCCGTTAAACAAAAAACCAAACCAAACATATATATACACAAATATACACACATACATACACTCATATATATATATATATATATATATGTGTGTGTGTGTGTGGTTTGAGTATGAGTCATGGTAATCCTTCGATGGCTGTGTTTAATTTTCATCTAGAGAAACCATCTTAAAAGATTAGCAGTTGTAGTTCCCCGTTCTAAGTATTTGATCCTTTCCGTTGTCCCGTGGGATTTGTCCAGCTAGCATCTGGTTAACCCGTCTTTGGTTTCGTCTGCATTTACATCTACCATGCTGCTTCCCATTGTGTCCATGGGATATTAAAAAAGGGGAAACATGGAATAGCCAAGAACTACCGAAGTATAACCCTTAAATTCACTGCGACATCACAAATTTTGACTATCCGTTGAATTCTTGAGGGTGTTCAGGCAAAAACCATGAAGCGACACTATTATTCGTAGACTTCTCCCAGGCATTTGGCTCCATACACAGAGGGAACATGGAGCAAATACTTCTCGCCTCGAGCTATAATGATGTTATATAAAAACACGAAAGCAAATGTCTGCTCCCCGGATGGTGACACAGACTACTTTGACATTGTATGCTGCAAGGAGATACATTAGCGTAGTAGCTGTTTATTATCTGTCTAGACTACGTGCTTAGAACGTCTATAGATTTAATGAAAAAAGAAACGGTTTCAAGCTGGCAAAGGAAAGAAGCAGAAGAAACCCCGAACAAACTATGAAGGACGCGGACTACGCCGATGATATAGCGCATCTAGCAAATTCACCCGCCCAAGCCGAATACCTGCTACATAGCCTGGAACGAGCGGCAAGTGGCATAGGCCTTCATGTCCACGCAGACAACACAGAATACATGTGCTTTAATTAAAGAGGCAACATCTCCACACTAAAGGGCGGCCCTCTGAAACTAGTAGACAAGTTCACCTACCTCAGAAGCAGCGTCTCTTTCAGCCGAGAATGACATTAACCTGGGACTAGAAAATACATAACCAGTTATCGATAGGCTAACGGTCATATGGAGGTCAGAACTGACCGATAAAATAATATGCAGTTTTTTCAGCAGCGGTCGGGTCGGTACTGCTATATGGATGCACCACATGGACGCTAACTAAACGTGACAGCAATTACATAAGAGTGATTCGAGCAATCTTGAACAAATCCTGGAGGCAACACCCCACAAAACAGCAGTCGTACGACCACCAACCACTCATCACGAAAACTATCTAAATTAGACAAACCAGACATGTGGGACAGTGCTGGAGAAGTAAGAAAGAACTCATAAGCGATGTACTCCGGTGAACCCTTTCACATGGATGAACAAAAGTTGGACCACCAGCTAGAACATATATACAACAGCTCTGTGTCAATACAGGATATAGCTTTAAAGACCTCCCGAGAGCAATGGACGATAGAGATGGGCGGCGAAAAAGGGTTTGGGAAATCTGTGCTGGCAGTGCGACATGATGATGATATGTGTGTGTATGTGCGTGTGTCTATGTAATAGACATTCCCTCTTGTATTTCCATGAATCTCTGTGATTTTTTCTAAACGAAAAAATGCCATCATCTGGCTTGCCGTAGTTTTATCTGTCATTTTTTGTTCGTCTTGCATCTTAGAAAAGAGCCTTAGAACCATCCTAGTGATCGGCTGATTATAGACACTATTTTATAACATGTGAGAAATTATTGCTATAGGTAATGAAAGGTTCTTTTATTTAAATAAAATCCTGGATAAAATCCTAATCATTTACTTTCGACAGGATGTTTGAAAATTATATTGTGTCTTATGGGAAAAGAAAATTATTTTTCCTGTTTCCAGTTTGACAGATAAAACGCGTCTCTTTGCCTAGACTAGACTCCGGAATCAACAAAGAATTATCCATCTTTGGAATTTAAGAAATATTTACTTAGGAATATAAATGAACTGGGTAAATGATGCCATTAGTCTGAATGGCTTTTGATAACTGTGTATCATCGATTAAAGTTCTCCACAGGTCACCGACTCATTATAAAGTAAAGAATATTTTTGTCTATGCCAAGCTAAATAATTATCTGTTATATTGAAGGAAAATAGAATAATTGGCGCAGCGATAAGAAATTTCATTTCTTGTGAAGTAAAGGTTGTTTTAAAATGTATATTACCCTAATAATAGAGAATATTGTACTGAAATCTGATCTCCAAAGTCTAGACAAGGAAATTCAAGGGAATACTAAGATAGATGAAAATATGTTAATAAGAACAACAAAGGTTACAATTAAATGAAGCGCACATTATTGTCGGTTTGATACTCTCTATACTATTTATTGATTTTAATGTATAAGGACTGGGAAGCATTCCTATATTTCTTAAGATGGCATTGACAGAGTTTTTCATGCAAATGCCATAACAGATTTCCACCCATTATAGTTTCGTGGTATTTCATCTCTATTTCGCTGTGGTAGTATCAATGATTTTCTATTATATAAAATTTATACTTGCATATATATATATATATATATATATATATATATATATATATGTGTGTGTGTGTGTGTGTGTGTGTGTGTGTGTGTGTGTGTGTGTGTGTGTGTGTGTGTGTGATATAATATGTATAATTTATATGAAATATATATAAC
>OY757905.1:136871382-136913882 GCA_963585895.1 Sepioteuthis lessoniana | reverse complement strand
TTGTCTAACACTCTGGACTGAAAATGACAATTGCCAAAAAGTTGAAGAAATCCCTAAAATCGATAGATCATCTAAGGAGTTACGAGAGCTGAAACAACGATGTGGAGGTTGAATGTTCATTAAACCTCAATAAAAGAAACTGTTTTTTAATTATTTCTCTTTAGTGGCTGAGGACTTTGGTGGCTGTCAAACTTAGCGAGGACAGACAGGGAACAAACGATTCAAAGATACCAACGAAAATGAATAATTTACCCCACAGATGGTGTCCTTAACTGTTTTAACCAATTTCAAGGCCTTCAGAAACTGAACTAAGATTATAGAGCAACAGATGATCCAACATTTTTGGTGAGTTGCGGTTTTCGATTTCCTTTCTCTGATCACACGATCAGCCATTACCAGCATTGAAGTCACCGGTAACTAAACTGCAGACATGACACACTAGTCTCAAAGAGCCCTTTACATTTAAAAATCGCCTGCTAAGCTCGTTTTTGGATCTCTATCAGCTGCTTCACCGTAATTTTTCTACGCTAATTCAATGGATATTTAACATTAGATATATGCAAAATTCTGAAAGAACGAAACTTGAACAAAAAAAAAGAAGGATTATGAGATGTTTTAACAATCCTACTTCGTGGCGTGAATATTGCATTTAAGGGTTTTGGCACAAATAGCCGGAGACAAAAACGACTGATTCACTGAAAAAAAAAAAGAAGACAGACACGTGTTCCAAGAAAAATACCATTTATTTAATTAGTATGTTTCAGTTTCCCAGCGGGCCAACCTCAAAAAGAATCTGGCGTAAATAAGTTTTTTTTTAGTCAATAAAAGAAAATGTTTTATTGTTTCATCAGCCTTTGCCTAGATCAGGTTTCACTAGTTCTGGAATGTATATTTTTAACAATTCACAGTTCTCATGTGATCGTTTCTGTCAATGGCAGCTAAAGTTCTTGTGGCTGACCCTTTAAGACCGGATCATGCATGGTAGTCGTGGGAAAACAGCCACTTTATTTCAGTAAAGACTCTTCTCACGTGACTATTTTAAATGAGATGGTCACACAGTTCACAAGCTCACTCAATTAAGTGTCAAAATTAAACAGTTGATCAAAGAAATACTGTCTGATCATGCGTGTACTGTTGTTATATAGTCATCTACAGCATCACAACGACGCAACGATAAAGACGCAGGAATAAAGGACGCAGGAACAATTAAGATGCAGGAAGACTTCTTTACAAATAGATTTACCCCTCTATTTATTGCAAGGGTTCGAAAGGGTTGTTCAAGGTTTGTATGTGAGAGGGTGCTGGAGACCGAACATAAACTTCATATTTTGACCCCACTGTTATGACCGTCACGTTGTGTCTTTCTTGTTCTCTTAGATGCTCAACCAGAGGTCTTGGGGTCCACTGCTGGATGCTGGCTTTCTTTATGGCATATTATCAGCATCTTCTCTGGACCCCTAACTCCATCGGGGGTTTTCCGAGGGCCCCCTCGGTCGGGTGTGGCTTTCCCTACCACATCTGGTCTCTAGGTGTCTGGAATTCTACTGGCAACTGCTTTGGCACCCCGAACTCAACTGAGTTAAATAATAATTGAACGCCCACACGATCGCCCACTGGATCTTTGAAATCGGATGTTTAATCGTCATCAAGCGGAAATAACTGTCATGCAGTTCAGAGGTTACTCTCTTCCGGTGCATCATTGTAGTGGCACAATGGGACCTTCACCTTGTCCCATATCATAAGCCTTAATCCGCCCACGCGATCTCTTTCGATTACTGGCCATTGGAATGCGTCACTTCCTTCCAGTGTATCACCTTGGAATAGCATTTTGGGCCGGGTCGAAAGTCAAAATATAACACTGTGACGTCTTTCGAATTGCTAACTAATTTGCATTTAGGCTGCAAAACCAGTACTCGAGATAGGGGTGCTTAGAGTAACGGTTATCGTCATGAGAGATGGAATCGGTCGTCCTAGTTCAAATACTTGACAAAGTTGTTTGCGTTTTATCTTGAGCTAATACTCTTTTGAAAGGTATGAATCCATCTGTTCTCTCCCGGCTACTTTGTAAATGGTTGGGCAAACTGGAAAATTTAGCCTTGGCTAGGGAACCAGTCTAGAAGAAAAACCCTAAATTCAAACCAGCTAAAAAACTAACATGGTATCATATCCTGTTAGTGGCGGGGATGTTGCGTAATTAAATACACGATATATTTAAAAAGGACGCGTTCCAGAGCGACCACGAATATGGCAGTCCAAAATTCTTCCCCAGTTAGAGGGTAAAAATTAGGAGTTGGATGAAAACGTCTATTAGAGATCGACGAGTTGGTGAAGCGTGATCTCTGAACACACGGAAGCTGCCCGTAGGGCTCACGACCAACCAGCGATCGACACGCCAAGAAATGGCCAGTAGATCATAGGCTGACTAGCGACAAGAGGTCTAAGAACAGATAAGAATTGTAAATGAAGGGCGAAAGGGCATTATTTGTTTACTTATTTAGTGAAGGTATTGCCCACAGCAATAAAGTAATAATAGCGACCTAGAAAATACGTAAGACGCCAAGATTCGTTGCTTACTCTCACCGACAGTTGAGCAAGCTGGAAACTGAAGCGTACCTAATGTGATAGATTTTTTTATGTTTCTGGAAATATTAGCAGAGACGTTTCATATTAAAACTTTCTTTCAAAGGTTCCTTTTTCTCTTTCCCCAGACGACACTATTTCGGATATAAAAGTATATTAATCAAATTGAACCTGGTTTATGTTCTTCTGTTGAATCTACTTTTGTTACGTTTTCCTTTGGTCGACGCCCATGCTTACAGACATGCGCAATTATTTGCCGACATTCATAAGCTTATGCACGACGGTACATAAACGACAATATATTTGTATATTCTTAATAATAAGGAAAACGATCTGATATATATATCACTAAATTATATATATATATATTAGGAAATTTTGTCGAAAAGTTCTCGGTCATACAATGACAGAATTATTTCTTCAATTGACTTTTTGAATGGCTAAAGAGACATATGAAAGGAGAATGTCAGTTTTTTTGGGTTTGATTTCTTTGTTTAATGACACATCAACCCTCCTGGGTTGACTAATGTCAGAACTATCTTTGTAGAACTCTAGAGGTACTATATTGATGGGGGATTTAAAAGAGTTCAATCATATTCCAAGGATCTTTGTCCGAAAGTGAACGTAATATTGTTACTGCGATGTTGCAGTCCAGAACCTCAGCCACTATATCACAGTACTGCATAATTTGGTGATATCAATCCCAACAGTGATACACATACATATTCAAAAACAAAAACATTCAAACGCACAATACAAATGCAGGCGGTGTCTGTTGTTCAGGTTACGAACGGCTTATTAGTTTCTGGTTTCGGTTCTTTTTCAAGAGGAGAGGGATACAATTCTTAAGTCTTTTGTAATCACACTATGCTAACCCAACCCCCAAAGTAAGGTACATCTCGTGGGGTTTAAGATCTCACTTCATTTCTGACGGTAGAGATACGAAAAACTCAACTCTTCGACTCAATGACCGAATCCCCAACTACTCGATTCCACGGTCCAATCTCAACTCTCAAAAGACTCTTTTTCAAAATCCTTAAATTCTCAGGACCATCTTTTCTGGGCATGACGTCATCTACATTCCAGTCCCATTTCCTGTCTGAGGTTTATTATGACAATGATGATTGTCATATCCTTTGCGAGCGAGCGTAAAACTATACCCAGTGACTATGCACCTGAACTCTTAACCCGAATAGTTCAAAGCCCAACCAAACTGAATGATAAAATATAATTAACGAAAAATGATTATATAAAAAATCATTCCTTTATTATATAACAACAGAAACTCATCGTATTCTGAGTAGTATAAGTATTGTTAAATAATGCAGGGTATTGAATCGAATTCTTGCCAAAGCAACATCAGAGCTCTCACTCTCTCTCTCTCTACTTGTCAATTATCGCTCTTCCTGAATGTCTCATGTCTACAGTTTCATTACAGAACGGTATTTCTTCTTTCTCTTAAAGATGTCTCTTTATGGACATCAATGTTTCTGGTGTTTCATTATTTATCATATAGAAACATAAAAAAATACGAGACAAAGTCGATGGGCACCTGTGATTGCTGGAGGCGGCGCTAATCATCATTGTCTTAACATAAACGATCTCATTCCCACTTCATTATTCCAGTCACCATCAACACACTTATCCTTAAAATAGCAAATAATAGCAGAACGCATAAGGCACGCTTAGCATAACGGTTATCGTCGTATGAAATGGGATCGAAAACCAGAGTTCAAATTCTACGCGAAGCTTTTTGCGTTTTATTTCGTGCTAATGCCCGTGAAAAGACGTATATACATTGGTTTATCCCATCAGTTATGGGTAAATAGTAGGCCAACTAATCTAGAAGGAAAACAAATTAGAGCCACTGTACTCCGCTAAAAACTGAACTTGTGCTATTTTCTGCTCATTAAGGAGAGGTTTGGTAAATACATACAGTCACCAAAGCAAGTTAGTCACTATATGGATTCAGAAACTAGTTAATTATTTTCATATTTTGTTGGGCGGGGTCTAATCATTTTATGTATAAGTAAAAATTATATATGGAGAGGAAAGAGAACATGCGCAGTGCATTCAATAAGTTTCCAGACTTTTTTTTTTTACAGGCATTTAAAATTGTCGTAGACTCTTGAAAATTCACTTTGTTATTGTTAGACATATTATAAGATAACTGAATTTTTTTTTATGATTTCACGTTCAAATCAACAGCTACAGCAACAATTAGAATACATCCTATTAAAACCTGATTGTCACAGCTGGTGAATTTCAAAAATGCAGTCTGGACGTGAGGACACTTTAGAAAAACGATATACAATAAAATTCTGTTTTAAACTTGGAAAAAATGCCACAGAAACGTATGTAATGCTCCAGACTGGTTTTCGATCTTCTTTCATGAATCGAGCATCCGTTTTTGAGTGGCATAAGAGATTCAAGGTAGGCAAGGCGTCTGTGATGGATGATGAGAGGTGCGTGAGGAGTAAGGAAGTCAATACACCAAAGTTGATTGACCAAACGGTTAGATTTAGAATTAGGATTACTATGTGGAGGTTTTAAGGGAGATCAGGAAGAGATTCCGTCGGAAGAGGCTAGCACTCTTCAAATAGGGTCAGTGGCATTTCCAGCCGGCCACTGCACCAGTCCACAACTCCATCCTTGTCACAGACTATTTGACCAAGATGGGCATCAAGACAGTTCCTCACCCTCCCTATAGTCCTAACCTTGCTCCCTGTGACTTTTGCTTATTCCCTAAGCTCAGAGGCTGTCGTTATGAGACAATGGAGGAGATTAAAGAGGCTGTGACAAAGGCCATTGATACTCTCACAAAGAGGACTTCCATGGGGCCTTCCAGAAGTTGTTCGACCTGTACAACAAGTGCATTGCAGCCGGAGGAGATTCCTTCGAAGGGGACTAGAGTTTCATGCGTTTACTATCAATAGAAGTGCCTATACTTAAAAAGTCTGGAAACTTATTTAATGATCCTCGTATCTACAAAACTGAATTTGAAATTATTGTTATTATAGAGTTCCCCACGTACGAGTTAATTCGACAAAAATAAGTTATATCTGAGGAATTTTCAGAAAAAAGTAATATTTAAAGATAAATGAAATAGATTATTTTGAATAACTCGTCTTCCAAATTGTAGGCTGACGAGTCATGTTGTCGAACATAGGTGCAAAATCCTGGTTTTAATGGTGGAAAAGGAAATGGTATTTCTTTCTTTTTGTGGGTAAGGTTTGTTAATAAAGAGTTCGTGTTGCCTGGTGTTGAAAATCAAGGGAAGAATGCAACTGAATGGGAGATTTTGAATATTGTAGCTTGTCTTTTTCTGATTTTTTTTTTTATTAATAAGGCCTCGTACGTTTCCCTATTCGAACTGTCATGACTTCCTTGGAAAAGTAGATTTTCTTCGTGATTGTAAGGATCTTTTTTGGCTGTTAGCTTAGGTTTTGAGAGGTACTGAGGATCCACAGATTAAACTTTGCTTGCACACTTTCCTATTGTTTGCTAATTCTCCTTGAACCTCTGTGTATCCAGTAATATTTGTGGCAAAGAAGGCATCAGTAGGGACGGATTTATTTTCGTTTGGTTTGTCTGTTGGTGAGTCAGAGACAGACTCTTTTTTATGTCTTAGAAAAATGTTGAAAGGAATCTTGTGTGTTCGAGAATTTCAGAGTTCTTTTGAAACAGATGACAGTATCACCAGAGAGCCAACTAAACAGTCTCATAGCTTGCATTATTAACGACAGTGTTAAGGCACCCACGTTTAACCAGTTGGAAATGTCGAGAAATAACGAGATCTATCAAATAATAAAAGTTGATTCCTACAGCTAATTAGTGGGTAGAGTGTTCGCCAATGCTCCGGGAGACCTGGGTTCAATCCCAGGTTGCGTCTTACCAAAGACTTTAAAAATGGTACTTAATACTTCCTTTCTTATGACTCAACAATATAAGGTACATATCAAGGGTAAAGTTGAGCAATCCAGGGAAAGGAGTAGTGCCCTCCCCTACACCTCGGTGTAGTAGCTACTGAAATGGCAGCCATCTAGTCGCCCTCGATTACGGTCGCCAACTTTACATTACTTTGCAGATGGCATTCCTTTTTTCCGTATTGTGGAAAAACACTCTTCAATTGACCCTAACATGTAGCCATGAACCTTAAATACTATTACCCTACTTTCCTAGTTCAACGTATTCGACTCTGGAGATGCTTTCGTTGGCTTCGAGAGTCTTCCTTTACAGAATCATCTTCTAAGAGGTAACATACAATTCATCCCTCCTCAATTTTCTGTTATCACAGATTATTGTCCGATTTCTAGTCCAGTCAGGGGGTTTATGAATTGTGGACTTGATTTTTTTTTCTTTTTATCGCTTGTTTATAACAATAACATAGAGTTCTTTTTCAAATGTCTTTAAATTCTCACGTTGTGTCCAATGGATCAAATTTAGTGACCAGTTATTCGTGCTTAGAGTTTTTAATGGAGATGCCCGTGGTGTAATGGTTATCGTCGTTGGAAATGGACACGGCAACACGAGTTCAAATCCTGGACGCAACTGATTGCCTTTCACATAGCACTAATACCCTTGGGGAAAGGTATGAATCCAATTACTCTTCCTCCAGCCATGGGTAAATAGTAGGACAGACTGAGTTCTTCTGCCTTGGTGAGGCAACTACTCTAGGAGAAGGAAATCTCTGAATTCAAACCTGTAAAATCCGCTTAAAAATTGACCTTGTGTCATATCCTGCCCGAGCGGAGGGGTTGATAAATAGGATTAGCGCTTAGAGTTTTGTATCAATTCACCGTCAGTGATCTTTGACAAAGGGCGTGTGGTCAAATCAAGCATAATTATCTGTCTCTATATCACCCACCGAAATATCTTTTAAAAATCTCTCCTGACAACAGTTGTTTTATATTTCAATAAAACTCCAAGTCAAGCTATTCCATCGTTCATTCACTAAAGTATGTATATGTATTTACCAAAACCCGCCACACGAACAGGAGGCAACATAAGGTCCATTTGTAAACTGAGTTAAATCGGTCTGAATTCAGAGTTTTCCTTTTAGACTGGTTTTCAAAACACGATCACAGAGTTCAGTCTGATCAAGTATTTACCTCTAGCTGGCAGGTGAACAGTAGGATTCATACCTTCCCAAAGGAGGTGTTATATACCATATGCCATGGATTTTCGGTTCGTTCCTACTGACCTCGTGTGCTTGGAAAGCTGTCACATTTTGATTAGTAAACAGGACAGCACGATCAGGGCACTCAGGTCGAAAAGGTGTGTAACCGGAAGGAGATCACAGGATGAGAACCACGCGGTGAGATTTCAACAGAGTGCAGAGAATCGCAGTCAAGCGGGGGACATGCAGACGACCAGATGTGTCTCTGAAAAGCTTGCAAGGGGGTTCAAGTGATGGTACCCACTGGCTTCTGGACGAAGATATGGGAAGAAGAAGTCCTCTCTCTGACTATATGTCTCTCCACCCATCTCTCATACACCAGAGAAACATCAACCCTTTCGAGAATAAAGTGGGAGATTTATATATTTTTTATAAAGAAGTGTGTTCGTTCGTTCATTGAAGTTCGTCGATTATCTTTGATTATGTTTCTGCTTGTATATGTATGTGTTCACCGGATATGAAATGCAAACGGACTGGTTCATCGGGTCACCATGACCATTTCCTTTGACGATAACCATTATACTACGTGCGCCTACAAAATGTATAATCCATCTAATTGTCAGGGCCGCTATTGCTTCCTAGGTTGGTATAACGTTGCTGGTGTCTGTTTGAGTTTTGTTTTATTTCCATCAAGTGTTCCTATTTGTGAATGTTCTTTTTGTGAGGGTTCTACCTCCATATTGATATCTTTATTTTTCTTTTACTTTTTCTCTCTTTTTTCTTCTTTTCTTAGTTCAATGACACATCAACTGCCGTGGTTTATTTAATGCCAAAGATATCCTTGTTGAAATCAATAGTGGTAGTATTTAATTGATACTTGGAGTTGGGAATAAGTGTTCTTGCCTTTCCTATGAGTATTTTTGGTTGGTTGTTTTGTTTTACAGCGTATCAACGTTTTTCTGGTCATTTAACGCCGAATTAAATTGCCGACATTTCAGTTTAGCATAAGTATTGTTTGTTTGTTTTTTGGGGGTTTATGGCATATCATCCCTTGTAGGTTATTTGGTTCCAAATCTATTTTATATAAATAAACAGTTCCATTTTTAAAAATTCACTTTACTAAAAGTATGTTTTTTTGTTTAACCTCAGTTAAATCTAAAACAGTTCTATTTCAAACAATTTAGTTCAGCATAATTATACAGTTTTTTTTTCTAACTGACCCATAGATAGGACCCTATCAGGTGTTACTACTCCGCGTCAGAATGGACCTAGAAGCGATGGCAATAAAGGGGTACTCTGCATTCTCCAAAGCTCCAGCATTACTGGAACCTCGTCATCATATTGTTTAGTGTCATATCTAGGATACACGTTGTGGGGGTTAACCATCTGCAGAGAGACTGTAGGTGTATTCCACAGCCCCAGTTGACTGGGCAACCCATGGTTATTAACCCGAAAGGGAACGTAATAACATGACTGGAGTTCGAACTTGTTTACTTCGAGGCCACAGTCTAGCATTTTAGCCGCGGCGCTGCGGAGACTCTCCATTTATAGATCCTTTGAAAAAGCCTTTAATGCCCTGACCGATATGAGTCACTACTTTTGTAATAGCTTCCCCTATTGCATAGGTTATGTCTGTCTGAACAACAAGAAATAAAAAAACAACCAAGCCCGACGTTATTTTAACAGCTAAGTTCGACAGTTTAATGATTATCAAAGCAACACGATACGCCACAGCAATGAAGAAAAATAGTTCATGCACCTTCAACCCAACAAAAATAATGAGACACATCTATTCCCCTCCGTTAAAAAGGTACTTCTCTGGCTTAACCCTCCAATATATAGCAGGATATGGCATGGGGTCAATTTTTAAGCGCGTATATCCTATTTGAATACAGTGTTTCCTTCTTGAACAATTGCTCTACCAAAGAAAGAGTCCAATCTTCCCAACTATTTACACGTAGCTAAAGGAGAATAAATGGGTTCATACCTTCTCCAAGGGCATTAAACACAAACTGCTATGTCCAAGATTTGGACACAATTCAGCGAATCCATTTCCCATGTCGATAATCACTACGTCAAGCGCCTTCATACGTTCCAATAATGTAGATTTTTCTGAGCTTGGGTTAGATAAAGCTCAGAGGCTTCTAGTTGCTTACAGTTCTTACTTTTGCTTAAGTGGTTATTCAAGTATTAAAAAGATTTATGGCGGCTGAACTTCATTGATCTAGTGAGACCCTGATTTTCAGCGTGACTCAACGGCAAGTGACACTATAAGATATGTATTTACCCAATATGTCTGTCACAGGCTGGATGAGTGACTAAGTCAGTGTTTAAGCAGATTCTTCACTAAGCTTAGTTTACTTGTGACAAAAGGCCAGAAATATGAGGCTCCCTGTCTGAACTGAAATCACTAACAATGGCCAGCAAGTCTACCTTGTTAATCGTTGCATCATCGGTCCTACCTTCCAATAATCTAGTAATTTACAAAGCTTATTTTTTATGTCGGGGTGTCCTCGTGGTGTAATGGTTAAAGCGATGAACTGCGAAATCGTAGTAAGTGAGTGAGAATTCCAGTTCGCGCTATTATGTTCACTTTCGGGCAAATACCCTTGGGAAAGGTATGAACCCTCTTATCCTCCCAGCTATGGGTGAAATAGTACCACTACTGTTCTACAAGAACAATGGCTTTGGCATTAAATAACCTACAAAGGTTGATATGCCGTTAAACAAGGAAACATTTTATAGATGTGGAACAAAGCAGAAATCTTTGAGAGAATGAAACTCTCAAAAAATGATCTGCTAATCTAGCTTGCTAACCTTCATACCACTGTAGGTACCTTACGTTTCAACAATGTAGTTATTTAAAAATTGTTTTCGTTGGTGTGTCACATGGCTGAATAGATGGGACACCCAATAAGACTCGAACATACACGTGTCGGTTTGCTAGACCCTCTTGCTAACTATTGCTCCACCAGAGATGCCCTACATTCACAACAATGTGATAATTCATTTAGCTTTTTGCTTTGATGTGACACAATGCCGTATGACTGAGGCATCCATTGAGGCTCGAACTACCTCGAAAAGATTTGTTAGTCTAGCTTGCTAACCATTACGCCACTCGTGATCCTATTTACCCAACCTCTCCGCTCGGGCAGGATATGACACAAGGTCAATTTTTTAAGCGGAGTTTAACAGGTTTGAATTAAGAGTTTTCCTTCTCCTAAACTAGTTGCCTCACCAAGGCTGAAGAACCTAGTCTGCCCTGCTATTTACCCATAGCTGGAGGGAGAATAATTGGATTCATACCTTTCCCAAGGGTATTAGTGCTATGTGAAATGGAATCAGTCTTGTCCAGGAATTGAACTCGTATCGCCGTGTCCATATCCTGTGATGATAACCATTACACCACGGGCACCATTACGCCACTCGAGGTGCCCAATAATTAACTAAGCTTTTTGCCTTGATATGGCACAAGGCCGCATAATTGAGACATCCAATAAAAATCAAACTTACTCGTGAAGGCTTGTTAGTCTAGCTTGCCAAATTTTACACCACCAGAGGCACCAGGCAATTCAACAATTTTTTAATTTACTAGGCTTTTTGTTTTAATGTGGCACAAGGCTGTATGAATGTGGCTCCTTATGAGACTTGAACTCACCCGTGAAGGCTTACTAGTCTAGCTTGCTTACTATAACACCACTAGAGACGCTTGAGGTTTCAACTGTGTACCGCCACAGGCAAAGTGACCATTGGATTTTATCTGTGGCTGAGTTGTCCATTTTTCAAGCTAAAAAATTGCAAAAGTCCTGGGCTTCTCTCAAAGAGAATGTTTTCTCAGTGCTGGGCTGATATGGGAACTACCACTGACATGTGTTCCTCTACCACATGTTAATATGATAGCTCTACCCTGTAAAACAATCATTTTCTCATGACCACGACTTACACCAGACAGTTTTCACTCCCAAATGAATAAAAATATCATAGCGAATTTCTATTTTGCATTTAATAAAGTATATAAAATAGACAGGTGATGTATTTAAGTTGTTTTGCAAGTCTTTACGTGACGTTTTGGTTGAAAGGCTGGACTCCAACATTGTAGTTAGCTAGTTCGATCTCCAGTCGCGCTATTACGATCCCTTTCGAACAAATACACTAGGAAAAATTATTATGCCTTTATTCCACCCCCAACAATGGATTAAAGGGTATCACTGTGGTTTTTCTGCAAGGATTGTTTTGGCATTAAACAACCAATGAAGGTTGAGATGCCATTAAACAAAGAAACCGAAACCAAGGTAAATCCTTTTGGAACGAAACCCTTCTGGGAATTTTTTTAGCGAAACGTTTATAGAAATAACGAGAAAAATTTCGTTCCAAAATGTTGAAAATTCAACGTTTATTCATTCCTCAAAAATTGCTTTTTTACTGCAGAAATACGATGTTTTATGAAGAAGTTATCAACGATAAGAGAAGCCAAAATTCTACCCGCCTATTTCAAACTCAAATGTGAAAGCACAAATATAATAATTGTTTCATTTCTTCCTATCACCAGAAAAGTGTTTACATATTTCTTAAATATATCCCTGCCATAATATTACTGATTACAAAAACTGCCAGGTATAAAATATAAACATGTTCAGCATCTCCCATCAGTGAATGGTACCCTCTCCTTGGAAAAAAAAGCAGCCTAATTCGAAATCAATATAAAAATAGATAAATACAGTAGTGCCTAGACTTGTGTCATTAATTGGTTCCTCAAGGTAGAAACTTTGTTTGTCAAAATCGATATAAATCGAGAGTTTATCCCCGTAGCGTATTAGCTAATGGCGGTACTACGGCCTCGAAGTTAGTGAATTCGAATTTCACTTGCGCTAATACGTTCATATTCCCACACATACCCTTGGGAAAGGTATAACACTCTTATTCCCGCAACAACGGGTTAAATAGTATTTGGCATTAAATAACCCACGAAGCTTGATGTTCCATTAAACAAAGAAACTGAAATAAATCCAAGTTTTTCTTTCACCCTTTTAAATTAACATACATTCAATTATTCATTTTCGCTTCCAAATGAAGTCAAAATATCCCAACGAATTTCTTTTGCACGTTATTGAGGTATATTAATGAGATTGCTACCTTTTACCGAACGGAATGTCTAATGTGCTGGATTCCGACGTCATAGTAAGTGAGTTCGTACTCTAGTCGCTCTATTACGTTCACTTACGGTCTAATACACTGGGTTAAAATAAGAACGCCCTCATCCCCTCAACTACGGCTTAAATAGTACCACTACTGTTCTTCTACAATGATAGCTTTGGTATTAAATAACCCACGAAGGTTGATATGCTATTAAGCAAAGAAACCAAACCTATCTATCTATCTATGTATCTATCTATCTATGTTCAAATCTAATAGTACTATTACTGTTCTTCTACAAGGATGGTTTTGGAATTAAATAAACCTCAAAGGTTGATATGCCGTTAAACAAAGAAATATATATATATATATATATATATATATATATATCCATTTCAGTCTGTTCAAATCTATTTAATATTACTACCACCGTCCTTGTACAAGGATGTCTTTGACATTAAATAACCCATGAAGGTTGATATGTCGTTAAACAAAGAAACCAAACTGATCTATCTATCTATCTATCTATATATCTATCTATCTCAGTCTGTTTAAATCTATCTAATGGTACCACTACAATTTTATAAGGAAGGACTTGACATTAAATAAGCCATGAAGGTTGATATGCTATTAAACCAAGGAATGAAACTATCTTTTCATGGTTTATTTAAGCTTTTGCTCAATTTCCGTTTTTTTTTTCTTTTTTTTTTTTTTTTTTCATTGATAGAATTCTGTTTTTGGAGGACATGTACAACGTTAGGCACCAAAAACATTTATGTAACGCGTTACGCACACGTCACCCTTTAAGGGGGTTGTAATGGTGACCCTTGAAACTATCAGCCTGTCTCCGTGGTAAACTCACAGTGAAAAAAGAGAGTCCATCGCAACCCGACTCCATTTGTTTTGCAGAAAAATTCATTTGCCGCTTGGACCGTTTATAACAATCGCCAAAATCTGAGATAGAGGAGAAAAATGTATCAGCAAGGAAATAGACAGATAGTGACTTGAAGAGAGACGAATAGGAGAGAGAGAGAGAGAGAGAGAGAGAGAGAGAGAGTGACTTTGTTATCTCTCTGCTCGCCGGCTTTCCTGTGCTGTGTGATGCATGAATAATTCATCGCCTGCTTCAAGTCTCTCTGTGTTTCTCTCCTCCGTGTCCTCCAATCTATCCTTATAACCACATCCCTAAAATTATCAACTACGTAATCTTAACGTGACACATCCTTACTAAGTCCTAAATATCAGCTGATTCTACACAACTTTTTACGTTTGATTTTTATATATGAGCTGATTCTAAATAACTGTCCATCTTCGAATTCACAAACAAACGCTTGTTTTTGCATGTTTGACACCTCTATGTAAAACAAATGCCAACCCCAGCCTTGACCGAGACAACAAATGAAATCCCACAACTCGGCTTTAAATTCTTAGTTTAACTAAAAAAAGAATTAACAACTAAAATAACTAATTAGAATACCTAATTATTTGACCCATGGTTTATACACTGTAAAATCGTCGCACTATAAAAATATAATTTAATTTTAGCTCTCATAAAATTATGCAAAGTACTATGAAGATATATATGTGTTTACGGGTTTGAAAAACTGATTCAATCATCTGTAGAGGGGTAAGACCCCTCACCACAAATGAGGGTCCTCAGTATGACTCTAACTGACCTCAGTTAAGGAGAACTAAGAAATGTGGAAGATCTTTTTATTGCTCCCAGGCCCACTATGATCCAGAGTGTTAGTAACCGTTATGGTTCTATCAGACTATTCCCTTACCTCTAAGGATAAAATAAACCAAGATAGGTTGGTATACCGTTAAAACAATCAATTATATTAAGTTATAAGGAAGAAAAGTCCATGTAGTGTTTTGGCTAACGTGCTGCAAGTTCAGAATCCAGTCACACTATTACGTTTACGTTCGGAAAAATGCCCATTACGGAAGGCATGAACTACCTTATCCTTCTAGCTATAGGTTAAATAACACAACTACTATTCTTCTTCAAAGATTACTTTTAATAACCCACAAAGGTTGATATGCCATTAAATAATGATACCGGAAAAAGTTACCGTACAGTAAAAGAGCTGAGAATAAAATATCTGAAATAAACAATCACAATTAAAGATCGATGATTAAATCACTTCCACTAAAAGTAAACATTTCAAAAGTTTAATTTACAATAAAATGATTTTGAAATATTTTCTAATTATATAGAAATTATATTCGATTAGATAATTTAATAATTACCGGTTTTCAGTAAAAAAAAAAAAAAAAAAAAAAAAAAACACATAACAGAATACATGAAATGCAAATCCCGATGCAATTTGATTTCCCTGCAAATAAAATGATGCCAAAAAATGCATTTATGTAATAGAAGCTGAACAAGGTAATTTACTTCACTTAAGCATAATTTAAAATAACATTGGACCTGTTAAGGGGAGGATTCTTTCGTAACTTTAGTGCATTGTTCTAAGCGGAAGACAACTATGTTTGACTTCCCCAAAAATTACAACGCACGAATATAAATCATAACAAATCTATAACAATTAATTAGGCATTATTCTACTCGAGCACCCATTCAAGTTCACCAGGAAACTTTTTTCTTATAATTTTTTAAAATCTAATTAGATCATCCAACTTACCGGATTTTGTTTTGATTTTTTCAAAAATGAAAAAAAAGGGAAATTATGAAAAGTTGATTAAAATAACATTAATGTTACATTTTTTTTAAGTGGGATTCATTTTTACATTTTAAACCAATGTTGAATGATCACCCATTTCCGAAAACGTGTTGAAAAAGACAAATGACCTGACAATCAAATAGTATTTACTTCCGGTGGATGGGTCTTTTTTTTTTATTTTGCCATAAATAGGGGAGCATTCTAAATTGAATCAGAATGTGACAGTGAATCCCTCTTTATAAAATTTAGATGCTTCCTTTTTCGAAAAATTAAAAAAAATTGCGGAGAGTTAAAGAATCAAATTAGTTCAAATCACAAAAAATTACAGGAAAAAAGTTTTCAAGTGAACTACTTATTTAGTTAGCTTAGCTTTGTTTGAAACATTCGCCATCTGAGGAACTCAGTGAGAATAGAACTCAACAGTTAAGGAGTGCTAGCATAGCCCTATTTTAAATACTGAGTAAATACTTAAAATTTCAAACTTTTCGTGTTCTTTTTATGTACGTCATTCGTTCTTTTACTCTCGCTCTCTCTCTCTCTCTTTCACACACACACACACACACACACACACTATATATATATATATATATATATATATATATATATATATATATATATATATATACGCTCCCCCATGGGGGTTGAGCACTCTGACGAAGGAATTGTCGGCCGCCGCACGCGTAATGCAAAGCTCTTCGAAAGAATTGAGCACTCTGGTAGCCGATAGGGTATTAAAAAAATGTAAACAATGGCTGTTGATGCTGTTGCTAAAATAAATACCTTAAAAATTCCATTAGGCAATGTGGTCCGCTTTGTGGCCGAGAGGTCCGAAAGTTAGTCTAACGTAAAGTTGGACGGGTTTCGGTCCCGGCTTCTACCGTCCTGCGTGTCTAGACACACTGAAGAGTTTTGATAGAACGAAACAGTCTGTCTGTGGATGACAATATATATATATTGGTTTAACTTCAGTTTTTTTCTATTGATAAATGCAAACGGAACAAATTTATATATCAACTACCCAAACTTTTCATAATATTGGAAGATATAAACGATTACAACCTCAAATGGGTAAATAAAGAAAAAACCGAAAAAATATAATACTCAAAAAAATTAATTAATGGCAACATTTTTTTTCTATTTAATGATAGATCTTAAACTTATTTGAATCCATTGACGGTTCACTATTCTGCCATAATTCCAACAATGATACAGGAAGTGCCCGTGGTGTAATGGTTATCGTCGCAGGAATTGGACACGGCGACACGTCAAATCCTGGACTGATTGCATTTCACATAGCATTAATACCCTTGGGAAAGGTATGAATCCTATTATTCTCCCTCCAGCTATGGGTAAATAGTTGGACAGACTAGGTTCTTTAGCCTTGGTGAGGCAACTAGTCTAGGAGAAGGAAAACTCTGAATTCAAACCTATTAAACACCGCTTAAAAAAATTGACCTTGTGTCATATCCTGCCCGAGCGGAGGGGTTGGGTAAATATGATAATTCTAACAATGTGTCATTAATCAATTTGGATTATACGTGGAAAGTATGTGAGGCAGTGATTATTTCCCATTTATACTGAAAAACCCGGAGCCAAACTAAAATTGAAAGACGAGGAAAGATATCAAACCGAATTTATAATCTAGAATATAATCTAGAATTCTAATACTTATTCGTTTTATTGAAACACTAATCGCCGTAACAGCAGAGTGTAAACCAAAACGACAATCAGTATAAAAATGAAACAATCTGCTGTTTGAAAAAGTTATGATGTAATCAGACTTTGGCAAACAGTCAAACGTAAATTCAACAAAGAGCCTACAACATACAATTTAATTGAATTAAAAAATCTCAGAATAAAGTCATGCAAAATAATAAACGAAGCAAAGATAAAATGTTGGAAAAAAATATAAACAGTCTCAACTCTAACTCAAATACATAAACAATTTAAATTAGGACTTTTAAAATTCACGGCGAGAGTAAGTCCAGCCCAATAAAAGCATCTCTTAGTAAACAATAACAATATAAGTAGTAAACCAGAAATAGCAGGAACATTCTTGGAAAACTCTAAAACAAGTTGAAAAAGAAAAAGGAAAAATACAAACTAAATTTTTCATTAAATAATTCAGATTACTATAACAAGCTTTTTCCCGACAGAACTGGTGGAAAGGTTCCACAACCCAGCCGAAGGCCCGATTGAGATATATTACGAATTCATCAGACAGTTCCCTCAAGAAACACTATATCTTCTGAATCATTTTTGGATAAACAGAGAATTTCCCGAAATATGAAAATAATTGCCATCCCAAAACATAACAAATATAATACAAACACACGAAACTAAAGGCCCATATCCCAAAAGATCTGCCTCTGCAAAACGATGGTACACAGGATTAAGAGAATGGTCTGGTTCCTTGACAATCACAACACCATGACAAAATATCAATTTGGTTTCAAAAACAAAAGAAGCAAGATAAATCACCGAATAAGACTAGAAACTTATATAAGAAAGGCTAATATAAAAAAAGAATACTTAATAAGTTGTCTAAATTTCTGAGACAAAGCTTGATGATTTTTATCACTATTGTCTTTATCTTCATTCTTATTTCCACAACGTTTCGGCCGACATGTCCACTGGCCTTCTCCAGGTGTTTGTCGAACTCTGGAACCTTCCAGCAGGACACATAGCGTAACGGTTATAGGCATTGGTTCCCTTAGCTTTTAAGGAGACAATCATCTGGAGGTTGCAGGTTCAATCCTGACTGCAAGCAAGTAACAATACAGGAATACTTAACACTTGTACCCGGTTAGGGCAAACAGAATCAGAACAAGTGACCCCCGTGGATCTAATAAAGGACGTAGTTCGAAGTTTTGTGAAGGTTTCCGAGTTCGACAAACAACTGAAGAAGGCCGGAGAACATATCGGGCAAAACGTTGTGAAAATAACAATAAAGATGAAGACAATAGTCCAAAAATCTTTAATCATAAGAATACTTAATAACAATATATTTTTTATCTTAAAATAGTTGATTATACCACGTGAAGTGCAGAATAATGAAAGACTTGCGTAAACTTGAACCGAGAAGTAGACTATTTAACTTTAAAGGCGCATTTTTCCCTGGAAGAAACTTTAAATCAGTTTAGGATCGACCCTTTCCAACTAGCAAAAGCTAGAAAAAGGAACACCCCAAGGTAGTCTGCTGTCGGTGACGATGTCCATAATAAAAATCAATGATATAATCGATTGTGTAAAACCTGGGGTTGAGCGCTCTCCATTTGTGAATGACTTCTTGATATATTATCGATCAAGATACATCGTCATTGCAGGGAGACACTTACATCAATGCCTGAATGAAATAAGCAAATGAGTAACATTAAATAGATTCTGATACTCAATGACGAAAACTACTTGTATTTACTTGTCAAATGAGAAAGCTTCATGATGAATCTCTAGTAAAACTTCAACGTTTAGAACTAACAGTGGAAGAACATAAATTTCTGGGCATGACATATGATAAAAAAAAAACCTAAATTCTCATAAAGAAACTTATAACAAAATGTAACAAACCACTGAAACTACTACACGTGGTTACTCATACAGATTGATGAACTAATGAACAAATTCTAAAGAAACAAAACTATAATACACTCCAAGCTGGACTATGGCTGTCTGATCTATGGATCTATCAGAACATCGTACTTGAAAACACTAGACGTTACATCATGAACCAATAAGAGAGTTACATCATGAACTAATAAGACTTGACCTGGGACCCTTCTCAACTTCTCCAGTAGAGACCCTTTATGAGGAAAATGATAAAATACCACTAGGAAGAGAGAAATAAGCCATTCATTTATACCTCAAGTTAAAATTTTGTCTCTCCAATCTAGCATATTGTACTCTAAACCTAAAATATTAACAATTTTTCAACCACAAAATAGAACAAAATAATGACCTTATGAACCCGAATAGAGTAACTCGCCAGAGAATTGATATCTCTCAAGATAATAAACAGAGTTGAACTATAAAATGATGCTAAAATGGGCCATTAAATAACTCATTGTAATTATGAAATTAAGCAACTTTCCTTTAAAAAAAAACACCCAATCACCTACTTTGAAAAATTCTCCCAAATCAGAAAAACATCATTTAAGCATCTTCCCTGATGATTCTAAAAACGGAGAAAACGGTTTGTGCAACAATATTCAACAAAATTAGAATTAAAAAATACATTTACAGAAGGAAACATCCATCATTTGTGTAGAACTTTGTGCAACAGAATGGATTAAATCTAATAGCTACGGGCAAACGTCAGAAATTCATAATATTTTCTATTTCCATTTCTCTTCTAATTTTACAAAGAAGGAAAATCTTGGAATCCCACTGATTATCAAATTCCTGAACAGAATACATGGCATGCACAAAACTATAGCCATCATATAATGCTAGATTCTGAGTCACACCGGAATCAAAGGAGGATATCGAGCAGAATCGGCAACGTAATCAGCCGAATATATTGACCATAACATCAAAATACGCTACACTGATTTAAAAGTTATGGTGAAAGAGTACATGAAAAAGTAATCAACAAAATGAACTTTTTCAAAAGGAGCCTACTCTGGGGAATGAACACAAGAACTCAGAAACTTAACAGTGGACGTGGTCCTAAACCGAATATACATGGATCAAACGTAGCTGACTCAATCCTTTCTACGAAAACTGGAAGAAGGGCCAAAATGAATATGTGGGAAAATAATCTCAGAAAATCCCGTCCATCTCGAATGCAAAATGTTTACACCAATCAGAAATAAATACTATGAGACAAGAAACCTGACAGAAGTCTTTCAACTTGAGAAGAGTAAAATTCTAGACTTTTCATAGAAAACACGACTCTACAACAAAATATATAATCAAAGCTATAAACTTGTCTGCAAAACACAAAAATAAAAATCATGATTCGGCTGAAAATAACCCTAAAATGGTTGATATACCATAAAACCAAAAAATCAAATCAACGATCGTGTCTTCATGACTCTTTAAAGTATTTTAGTTTATCTTATCAGTGCTGTGGTCTATACAATTATTTCTCTGATCTTCAGTTTATCCTGACTTTTTTCAAAGCCTTTGAAGGCCGTTTAAAGTGCAGAGATTAAAATTGTTATCAAGTTCATCTTTATGTTCTTCTGCTTTTCAAGTATTTGTTCACCATTTCGATTTCTTTCATATTTACTCTCTGATCCACTAGAACAGTAGATTTTTCTAGAATTTTCTTGTTCGTTAACACTATGCCCTGTATTCTGATCAAGATTAGGTTATCTCTTTGTATCTTTAATTCCCAGGGAATATCATACTTTTCATTTGCTGGCACAGATTCGCGTTATTCATATACCATTTATTAGCATGATATCAATGTATAATCAAATTTTAATTTCTCGCGCAATTCTCAGTAAATCACCTTTCCTACCGCGTCATGACTACTCTTATGATTCTTTTCAGCCACTTTGCGGCATTTGCTTATGATACGACTAACTGTTTTATTTTTGTCACTAAAGACAGACACGTGCTATTCTGTGTATTATCAATTTTTTCTTCGACAATATTGCTTCTTAAACAAGTCCTGGCGGCAACACCCCACAAGACACCAACTGTACGGCCACCTGCCTCCTATCACGAAAACTATTCAAGTTAGACGAGGCAGACATGCAGGACACTGCTGGAGAAGCAGGGACGAACTCCGAAGTGATGTACTCTTATGGACCCCACACATGGCCGTGCAAAAGCAGGGCGACCAGCACGAACATACATCAGCAACTATGTGAGAATACGGGATGTTGTCCAGAAGACCTGCCTGAGGCGATGAACGATAGGGAAAAGTGTCGAGAGAGGGTCAGGGATATCCATGCTACCAGCACGACATGATGATGATTAAAAGATATTAATTATTATTTTGATAATTAGAAGTCTTTCAGACCAGTGAAAGATCACCGGAGTCTCAATGACTGCAGGTCTCTTCAGGACTCCAGGACTCTTCTGAATATTCCCGTCGATATTAATACGGTGGTCTGGATGGTCTCGATTCTTCTTCGGATTTCTAATTCCGCTCTTCTTTTTTCCAGGCCTTTTTCCAAGTGTACCAACTAAAATTGGTATCACCGCCACTTTCGTGTTCCACAGTTTGGTAAGATCCAAATATTTGTGTCTTTCGGTTTCTTTAATATTTCACACTGTGTTCCGGCAATACTGTAAAATCCGCTCGATAACATGGTATTTTTCTTGTTAAGACAAAGCTGGCTGTGGTTTCTGGCGAGGATGAGATTATCCGTCTGGATCTTAAAATTCCAAACAATTATATACGTCTCATTTTTAGAATGGATTCTGGATTGTGCATTTACTATTTATGTTTTATGGTCAAATTTTAACCTCTTGCACAATTCCCAGTTGATCACCAATTATTATTTTACTCCTTGACAGTTTTTCACAGCTTTAGCTGATGATTTTTTACTGGAGTGTGAGTGACAGCAAGTCTCCTCAAGTCTCCTGGACTCTTCTCAGTATTCTGGCCGATCTCAACAATGGTGTAGTTTGGACAGTCTCCACCCATCCCGTTATTTCCAAGTCCTCCAGTCCTTATACCAATCCACTGGTGACTGCATCAAGAACTTCAATTACAATTGGTATAATCGTCACTCATTTTCCACAGTTTTTTTTTAAATTCCCGAGTACTTATCCCTATATTTGTATTCTTTCAATTTTACTCTGTGGTCAACCGAGACAGCAAAGTCCACCATCCAGCAAGTTCTCTCTTTTTTGTTGATTATTATAAGGTTTGGTCGTCTGGCCAAGATTAGGTGATTCGTTTGTATCTCAGAATCCCAGAGGAGTTTGTGCGTCTCATTTTCCAGGAAAGATTCTGGGTTATGTGTAAATCATTTGTTCGTATGGTCAAACTTCAAATTCTTGCACAATTCCTGGTGGATCACCTTGCCCACACATTCATGCCTATTCTTATTCTCTTCATGTGCTAATTCATGTATTCGCCTTTTATGCAATTGATCATTTCGTCTATATCACCACATAAACTACTTCTACTGTTTTGTAACGTCTTATCTATTCTCGCTTTCATATGGTTAGTCCTTATGGTGTTGTTTTGTGCTGCTATTAGAAGACATTCAGTTTCTCTCATAAGGTTTCCTTTTCTCAGCCACGTTCCCATTTTCTCGTTTGATATGTCTCTTGTTAGTCACTCAAAACGTCCGTAGAGTGTTTTTTTTCTTCCCTTTTTTTGTTTTCTGGTCATTGTCGTTCCGCTGGTCCTCGTGTCGTTAGTATTGTTTCTGTTTGCTGTAATCAGTCTTACTCCGCGCTTTTTATGTAGTCTTCGAGTCGTTGTATCGATGCATCAACGCTGTCTTTAATGAAGGCAAGTCCCCCTCCTCCCTCTTTTCTTGTCACATGTAGTCTTTCAACGCTATCGCTTGGATGCAATGCCTTATGCATGGTCATTAGTTTTCTTGTTCTTGGCCCATTTTTTTATGTTCTTCACTTCAAGAAGGGTCTCGAATATCTGATGAAGAGGACAGCCCATGTATTTATTCCTTTGACAAGGTTCCTGCTATAGAGTTTTATCTCGAGTAATTTTCTGGTTCATCTGAGATACTCTTTTAAAATTTTTCTTTCATTCTCACTTGTTTGATGGTGTCAGCTTCCAATATTTCCAAGTATTTGTAGGTTTCCTTTTCTCCGAGCGTTCTGATTACTATTTGATTTGTTAGTTCGACTCTTTCCAGCACGTGTCGTTTGTCACTTTTCACTACTTGCATGGCGCATTTTTCTATTCCTATATCTTGAGTATATATTCTTACAGTCTGTATTAGGGTTTCCCATTCTTATTTCGTTTTTGACAAAAAGTTTGATGTCGTCTATGTACATCAAGTGGTTGATCTTTTCCTGCGATTTACTGAGATTGTATCGGGCTGTGCATTTCCTAAGGATGTGGTTGAGTGGCATCATGGCTATCGCAACTAATAATTATGGAGATGCATATCACTGGATATGACTCTTTGGATCTTTACCTCTGCCAAGCTCTTTCTTTCTGCTGTCAATTCCACACTCTAGGTTTCATGGTCTTTTCGATAAAAGTCTGAGTTGGTCGGGTATTTTATACATTGTGAGACAGTGTGGTATCCACTTTTGGGGGACCATATCGTAAGCCTTTTTGTGGTCAATCTTGACCATAGCTGGATTTTTCCGTCTCGTTTTACTTTTGTTGAGGTGTGTAGATCTATTATTATTATTATTATTATTAATATTATTATTTATAAGCAGGAGTATTAGTAGCAATAGTTGTCGTCGTGCTATTTCAACCTCGACGATTGTTTCTATTTGTAATTCATTTTTTTATCTCATGTCAAATAGTTTCTGGTTATTAGTTCATGAAAATAAATAACAAACCTATAACCTGGGTATTAAACGGCAGCAAGCCTTTTTAGCACGCCAGCTTTCTCTTGAATATTGTAACAGTCGGAAGTATTGCTGCATAGAATGACTTCGTTTTTTTTTCTTGCTTTTGCAAAGCCACTTTTCCCGGCTCTCAATTTCTGAAAACTCAAACAATGATGAATACATGTGTCACTATCAATTTTCACAATTTCTTAATTTAAACATTTTTTTATTTCTTTGGTTAGCGGGAACGACAAGATGCAACATTTACTGTCTTTTTTTTTATCTGATTCTTTGGACACAGCTGAAATAATGAATAGTATTTTTTTATATCAACTATTATTGAAAAATTTGCAATCAAGTTTAGTTCAGTTTTTAAAAAATGTGATAGTTGATATCAGTATTGAAAAGTATGGAGGAGAAGGCAAAACTTTAAAATTAAAGTGTGGCGATTTTACGATATCAGTCTAGTAACTTGTGGCTGAGTCTCATAATGTATTCCTTCTGGTTTCCTTTGGTTGATTAAAAGTGCACTGAAACTGCTGACCGGATTTAACGGAAACTTTTATCAAGCAATTCAATTAATAAATCAATCATTCTTTCTGCAAAAGCGGTATTGAGAAAATGTCATTTTTACTGTCATTTGTGGCATCCTGTATGGATTTATCCGACATCCCACTTACTCAGATTCGCCATGAAGTCATTTTATAGTTGGTAGCCAAACACAAATTGAGACTCATGTGTGATTTTACAAAAAAAATATTGCTCCCATCGACATACCCTTTTAAAAGAGCCTTAGCTGCTAAGTGATAAACCTAGTTATGCAATACATGTACTGCCTGAAGGAAGATCCCCGGGGACCAGATGATAAAAAATATCCACCCAGCGAAAACGTCAGATGGATCCTGTAAAGGCCAGGTAGTTATTTGCAGTAGCACGTTTTCAATTGATATCTTTTAAAAATTATTCTGTTGAAAATAATGAATATCATCATCTATCAAGTATACATATTTACTCAACCCCTCCGCTCGGGCAGGATATGACACAAGGTCAATTTTTAAGCGAAGTTTAACAGGTCTGAATTCAGAGTTTTCCTTCTCCTAGACTGGTTGCCTCACAAAAGCTGAAGAAAATCAGTCTGCCCTACTATTTACCCATAGGTGGAGGGAGAATAATTGGATTCATACCTTTCCCAAGGGTATTAGCGCTATGTGAAATGCAATCAGTCTCGTCTAGGATTTGAACTCGTGTCGCCGTGTGCATTTCCTACGACGATAACCATTACACCACGGACTCCTCCTCTATCAAGTATAACCTATTATTGTTTCAGGAGTAACATGCAAAATATTAAAGAGAGTCAATGGATTTGTTTATAATGTAAGGAACATTTGAAACTTATATGCAATTCACGCTGATGAAAATCTGTACTTCTGATAAGCAAAATTCAATTTGAAGTAATCTCTTTCCACAATGTGTGTATATGAAACTTCCGAAGGAAATCAGAAATAAATCTTGATAAAGTCTATATACTAAGTACATTGCATATTGAAACGTTGTTCCTGGGAGTAGACGTCATTCCTTAAAGCTCTGCAATGAATGTATTGCTATATCTAGCATCTATTACAATCATCTGACGTGATCTTAAGTCCGAAATATCAAGCACACTCTATATAATAAAATAGCACTATCTTTCAGACTCAGATGCTTTCTTTGAACATTTTCAAGATCGTTTAAACCAGATCTCTTTTCTTGTAACTACTTTATTCTTATTATTACCGATTTTCTATTTTTTTTTCTGCATGTACAACTTGGTATTCATCACTGTAACAGATTTAGTCTCCATTTATTTGCTGTTTTAAATTCTAGTTGAATAAATCATACAATAATTTTAAAATGAAATTATTAATTCAATAACATAATAAGATCCCTCTAATTATCTGTTTTAAAAGACACGCTAAGCCTAACATATATTGTCGAAAGAAAAGAAATCGACAATCCCGGTTCAATTCCTGGATGAGAGTGTTTTACAACGCGTTATTGTCCTTGCCAAAGGCAGGAATTCATTCGTTCCCCTCAAACAAATGTCAAGTTAAGTAGTACACATGTTTGGTTTTTTTTAAGCAACCAGTTTAGGTAAAGCAATATTCAAACCAGCTTTACTCTGCCTAAAAATTGACCTTTTGTCACATCCTGCCCGAGGCAGAAGTTTTGAGTGTCTCAAACTCGAATATGTTTACTCAGCTCGATCAAGTGATATCTCTAATTGACGTCAAAATATCCCTTTTGGGACCATCTCTTTAGAAAAGCATGGAAAAAATTCTCAGATCAATAAGCAAAAGACTGCAATCAATTCTCGATTTTCCACTTTAGTAACGTTAGATTAACACTATGAAAGATGTGGGGGGGGTCATCATGTGAAAAAGTCTCTATTCATTACATTGGGCATTGTGCGACTTTTCAAGAGATGATTCCAAACTGTTATACGTACCCATATACATTTATTGATTTACAGTTCATTGTGTGGAAGCTATGTTGTATCAAATCATTAGAGACCTTATCGCAGTTTCAGTTCTTCTTTAGTCATCTCCTCTACATTCAGGCAGTGCGTTAAACCACACTGCTCTTTTTTCTATATGATAAATACATTTTCAATGCAACATTGAAAAACAAATCAACTTCATAATGCTGAAACTCATATACCACCTTACTTTTGATTTTTTTTTCTTCTTCCTTTCATTCACATAGAATTCACAAATCGATTTTCTTTCTCAGCCGATTGGTCTTAAAAGTTTATAAAAGCTTTTATTCGATACATTGGAATTTGCCACTAGGTCTGTGATTGTTCAGCTTTCAAATATTTATAGTTACTTAATAGTTTTGGCCAGCAAATCATTTTGGAGGTGAGCCAGATTAAAAGTAAGTTTAGATTTTGCAAACCAAGGTAAAAATAATGGTACAGCTCATTTGTATTTTAATTCAACTTGTTCATTTACACATTATAATAATCTATATACCCTTTCTTCGGTCGAGTAAGATACCCCCTAATCAAATGCGATATTCTGAAACGTCGAAGCTTGTCCAATTTCTAGGATCAGCTAAGAAAACATATTTGAGACAACTAAGTATGTATTTACCTTATTTATCGACCAAACTTTAGAGTACCTTTCATATATCAATTGTTATTATTCAAAAAGCTATTATGAAGATAAAAAAAAATGATCATTGATGATATTTATTATATTGATTTCATCACTTTTAATCTTAGTACTTTGTTTCACTAAAATTATATGCAGTAAATTCAAAATATATAATTGTAAAAAATAATTGTTTCGTGAATATTTTTCTTGAAATTACTTCCGGTTGCATAGGTATTAATACAATCAGAATTTTTAAATCTTAATTATCCCGTTAATACATGGGCACCTCTGGTATGTAACGGTTAGCAAGCGAGACTAGCGAACCTACACGAGTGAGTTCAAGTCTCATTGGGTACCCCATTCATTCGGCCTTGTGCCACATCGAAGCAAAGAGCTTTGTAAATTACCTTAGGGCTCCTCTGGTGGTGTAATGGTTAGCAAGCTCGACTAGCAAACCTACACGAGTGAGTTCGAGTCTCATTAGATGCCCCTTTCACATGGCCTTGTGCCACATCTAAGCAAAAAGCTTAGTAAATTTCCACCTCTGGTGGTGTAACGGTTAGCTAGCTTGACTAGCAAACCTACACGAGTGAGTTCGAGTCTCATTAGGCGCCCCATTTATTCGGCCTTGTGCCACATCGAAGCAACGAGCTTTGTAAATTACTATTCCGCTAATACATTGAGCACCTCGGCTAGAGTAATGGTTTGCAAGCTTGAGTAGCAAACCCCCCAGTTCGAGTCTCATTGTGAGTCCCATTCACTCAGCCTTATGCAAAATCTAAGCAAAAAGCTTCGAAAATTTCTCTTCCGATCAGATATTTACAAGACGCATGTTATACAGATCATATAAAGGAAAATTTTTGACTGAATTTCATTTCCTCAGATATGACAACAACAAGAAAAGATTAAGCTGCAGAGTTGTATATAAGCTTCATGTAATAATCTATTCTAAAGAGCATGGAATTAGAGCACCAGTAAGATATTTTCGCCCTCCGCCTACAGAAAGAATGATACATTACTGGCGGTTGCAGGAAAATAACCTCCGGGCAGCGAAGAAAAGAAACTGTAAGCTTCGCCACCAAGCCCTACACTGGCCTGAAATTGAAGAGGAAATTAAAATGTGGATTGTAGATGAGAGGAGTCCAGGCAGAGTCGTTACTACGAAAATGATAAGAAACGAGGCCAGAAGATTAGCAAACGAAAAGGTTATTCAAAACTATATAGGAAAAGAAGGAGAGTATTATCGCTTAATAAAAAAGGGGAGGGTTTGTCAGTGCGTACAAAAACATCAATTGCTCAGACAATGCAATCTAACTATGATTTCAAAATACAAAAATTACATAAATTTGTCATACATGCCCGAAAAAGAACTTCTTTTGAACCCGGCCAGATAGGAAATATGAATAAAGTCTCTCTAATGTTTAATGTTCCATCAAACAAATCTGTGAGTATTAAAGGCTCCAATACTATTACAATCATCATCGTCATCATCATCATGCCGAGTCTCTAGCACGGATTTCCCTGACTCTCTCTTGCCACTCATTTCTATCGTCCATCACTTACGGCATATCTTCTAGGCTACTTCCTCTGTCCTCACAGAACTGCTGTAGATAAGTTCTAGCTGGTCGTCCAACACTTTCTCGTCCATATAAAGGGGTCCAGAGGAGCACGCCGTTTTTGTGTACGTCCTTATTTCACCAGCAGTGTCCAGCATGTCTTGTTAATCAGACTTAGATGGTTTTTGAGACGGGAGGGAGGTGGCCACATAGCTGCTGTTGTGTGGGATGTTGCTACCAGAATTTGTACATGACAGCTTGCAGCATTCTTGTGCACTTGCTGTCAAAACTTTTCTCTACACCCTTTGTTAGCATCCATGTGGTGCATCCATATAGTAGTAGGGACACGACTGCTGCCTGGAAAAAATGGTACGTTATTCTATCGGACACGTCTGACCTCCATATAACCAATAGCCTATCGATAGCTGTCTATGCCTTCGCTTGTCGCGTATTGACATCGTTTTCGGAAGATATAACGGTGCTTCCGAGGAATGTGAACAATAGTTTTAGGACAGAAATGCCTCATTTTTTATTTTGATTAAAGCACATGTATTCTGTTTTGTAAGAATTGATATGGAAGCCTATGCCGCCTGCTGCCTTCTCCAGACTATGTAGCAGGGATTTGGCCAGGGTTGCTGTATTTGCCTGATTCTTGACTTTGTCAGAATAAAGCCATTTTCTTTCATTCAATCTATCGACGTTTGAAACACGTAGTCTAGGTAGATTATGAATAGGTATGGGTCTAATGTATCTTCTTGCAGAATACTCACGACAATGTCAAAGAAGTTTGTGTCTCTCTTCCGGTGAGCGAACCTTTACTTTTATGTTTTTATCTTATTTACCCAACCCCTCCGCTCGGGCAGGATATGACACTAGGTCAATTTTTAAGCGGAGTTGAACAGGTTTGAATTGAGAGTTTTCCTTCTCTTCGACTAGTTGCCTCACCAAGGCTGAAGAACCTAGTCTGTCCTACTATTTACCCATAGCTGGATGGAGAATAATTGGATTCATACCTTTCCGAAGGGTATTAGTGCTATGTGAAATGTATTCAGTCTCGTCCAGGATTTGAACTCGAGTCGCCGTGTCCATTTCCTACGATGATAACCATTACACCACGGGCACCTCCCACTTTTATGTTTTTATAGAGCATCATTATGGCAGCGACGGTTTTATTGGGAAAACCATAGGTTAGAATTATTTAGTTGTCTAAGACGAAGCTTGATAATTTTTATCATTAAAGGTTTTTGAATAATTGTCTTCATCTATATTGTTATTTCTACAACGTTTCGGCCGATATGTCCTCCGGCCTTCTTCAGGTGTTTGTCGAACTCGGGAGCCTTCACAGAACATTGAACTACTTCCTTTACTGAATCCACGGGGGTCGCCTCCTCTGATTCGGTTAGCCATAACTGGGTACAAGTGTTTAGCATTCCTGTATTGTTACTCGCCTGCAGTCAGCTTTGAACCTGAAACCACCAGATGATTGTCTCCTTAGAGAACCAATGCCTGTAACCGTTACGCTATGTGTCCTTCAGAGTGAATTTTTGGGACTTAAAAACTTAATGTTCTTACTTGACTAGGATTTCTAGTATTATCTATGATTTTTTACCTGTGCTCATATTCAGATTTTTTTTTAGAATTATTTATTCCATATTTCTTCTGTATATGGCGTCAAATACCTAAGAGAAATCTACAAATAAGAGTATTGCCAGGCGTTTTCTTTTTTTTTTTTTTGCTCAGACTTCGTCAAGATTTGTGATGTTGTGGATGGATTTCTTCGAAAACCATTTTGATTCTTCCTGAGAATTTTCTCGATTTCTGATTCGATGCGGTTGAGTAGCAGAGGGTTGTAAGTCATATCCGCTATGGAAGTAAGGGTTATTCCTCGGTAGTTCTTGGCAATTCTGAGGTCACCTTTCTTGAAAAAGGGAGGATGCAGCCTTTTGTCCAACAGTCTATTATGTTCTTGCTATACACGGCCTTCTAGTATCGGAGTAGTAGGTCATCGAATCCTCTTGTCTTCCATACCTCTGGTGGTATTTCATTACAACCAGCATCTTTCCTGTTTTAATTTTTTTTTTTTTCAAGTTTGATACTAGTTGATTATTAATAATCTTCGTGATTTGTTTATATGTTACTTAAGGTTGTTTTCAACGCAAATAATTGAAATATTTTTTTTTCACAAGTGTATTCGTTTTTCTTGTCTGGTAGTTTTTAGTTTAGCGCTGGACATGCTCTTCCTTTTACTCACTTCATTTACTCTGTGTATGCCATTCTCATGTTGCACTGATGGCACAAAACTGTCTCCTTTTCTGATTTTTTAGAGAAAAACTATAACGAAAAATGAAATACCAAAAGGTGTACATAATTGTCTTATTTTTGTTTTATTTTCTTAACTTTGAATATGATTAAGTTTTTATCAGCTTGAGTTCTTTTTTCTTATTATTTTTTTAGTTTAATTATAATTATGGCTTGTTTAACCAAAACCACACCTCATGAAAAAGTCTAGGCTGTACCATTTACTAATATTTTTAGTAATGACTAATTTTTTCTTGATTTGCCCTTCTGAAATGTGGGTGCGTCTTATACACCCGCGCGTCTTATATGTCATTAAATTCTGTAAACCCTATTGTTGACTTAGTAATAATATAAAAATATACAATAAGTTAATATTTAATTTTACTGATACTACAAGACCAATATATATATGTATATTCTATTCTGTTGATAACTGTATTGCTGGTAATGAGGAATCTTCGGATCTTTTTTCCTTTTCAGCTTTCGATAGCACGTTGTTAGAGTTAATCAGGGCATCTGGTTTCTCGGAGTTCACCGGGTCTTTAGCAAACCAATATGAAAGAATTTGTTTACTATGCTACGTAGTAAAGATGAAATTAGAAAAGGGCAATTTTTTTGGAGTTGAACACAGGGTATGATTTAATGCAAGTCATCCTTTCTGGCCTTAATACTTTGTATTCTTTCTTCTATGTAATTTCCTGATTGACTTTAATTATTGTAATATTCTTTCATTATGGTTTATGTTTGTAGTGTCTGTCTGTTCAGTAGACTATTACGGCTCCATTCAGGGAAATTATGGTGAGGGATGTATGAAATGTGGCGAATATGACTTGCAAAATGCAATTTTCTTTCGCCTGGTTTAGAGAGATTGGTTGATTTTAATAGCATACCAACCTGCCTAAACTTATTTTATGCATATAGGTTAGGGAATCACGTTTCTTATACGTTCATCGTTACATTTTTTGTGCAGAGGGTTTTTTGCAAACTGTTTAATCGATTAGGAATAATTCTTAAATAGTTTTATTTGATACATAAATGGGACCCTAATTGATAATGTCACTCCGTGTAAGAGGGGATCAGGGATTAAGAGCAATAAAAGTATTCCATAATCCTCAGCCCTCCAGAAGAGGAGCTTCACCAGCAGATGCAGTCCAGTGTCATACACATGATGCACATTTTTGAGGGGGTTAAAACCCCTCCGCAGAGGATACAGTAAGTGTATTCTAAGCCCTGCTGACATAGCGTTCAGAAACTTGGGTCCACTTCGCAAGAAATACAACCTAAATGTGCTCAATTTTGTTTTAAGCCAGATACTATACGTTTTTCCAGTGCTGTAGCATATATATATATATATATATATATATATATATATATATAATCTTGTCGTGCTACAAGCACGAATATCCCAGACCCTCTCTCGCCACTCCTCCCTATTGTTCATCGCTTCTGGCAGGTCCTCAGGGCTACATCCCGTATCCTCACATTGTTGTATACCCATAATACACCTCCACGTATACATATACAAATATATGCGGAAACATAATCAACTGTAATGACGACTTCAATAACGAACGAATACACTTCTTTATAAAAATATAAATCTCTCACACTTTATTTTCGAAAAGGTGATATTTGTTGTGTGTGAGAAATAAATTGAGACAAAGATGGACTGCTATATTGACCCAAGTTCTTCCTCGACCATATCAGCACTTCTTTCGCATCTTGGCTTGGGTTGCTCAACCGGGGGTCACTAAGGGCCCAAAGCCCTCTGTCTGTAGCTGGTTCTCACTACGGTATCCTGTCTCCAACTGACTCGAACCGCCCGGGCACCTGGTTATATTATTTTCTAACGTCCGCCTACTTCCGCTGTTCTTCCGCTTATTTACACAGGTACATCTCTTGATTGACAGCTCGGTCGAGGGTCAATATATGACAACGGAGCTGCTGTATGTAGGTTTGAGCTGGTCGCCCTGCTTTTGCTCGGCCATGTAAGGGGATCCATATGAGAACATCCCTTATGAGCTATATATATATATATATATATATACCTAATATTCCTATTGTACCAGTATCATCTGACTTGATCTTTTTTTACCTCTACCAATTAATTCCTTATTTTCCATTCATTTTAATTCAAAACTTTTTACAATAATTTCTACAATGAAATAATTACCAATCTTTTATATTACATAAACCGTATCTTCCATAAAGAAATATATCCTTATTCTTCTTTTTTCATTTATGTTCTTCAAAATCAAGCACTCCAAGATATTATGATTTTTAATGGAATATCAGACACTCGAAAAATTTATTTTTAGATATTACTTACTTATAAACTCTACAATACTGAAACGCTGTAACAATATCAAAAAGTTTGATTTGAAAATATATTTGACTTTTCTTTAAACTTAAGATGACATTAAAAAGAATTTGTAACAATAACTAAGTTCAAAAATAAAAGTCAAATGTTTGACAAAGATTTTTTCGAGATTTAAAATCAATAACACTGCCTTAACCAATGCTGATATGAAGACAATTTAGTAGAGGCTTGAGAATTTATATATTCCCAAATATCTAACTCTATAAACCGCCAAATTGCAAAGTATCCTAGCTGAAATGAAAAGAGAGATTAAAGGTAGACCTCTTGAAATTGCATAAAAATTACTGCCTGCGGATTCTACTCAAAATATTTTGGCGCTGTGACAACTGGCGATTGTAGAAAGAAAATCAGAGGATTTGGCACTGAGATGAAGAAAAGGCCCCATTTCTTGAATGTGTTTCTTTATGCAACGCCAATAAATGAAATAATTTCCGGGTTTTGATTTCTTTCATCGAGTCACCTTTTATCTTTCGCCCAAGGGCAGATATGTCACCCAGTGAGAATCTAAATCTTAACAAAACAATTTGTTAACCCAGCTGTCTAACTATTACACTAACCATGCGGATCGAACGTTCTGTACAGCTGTAAATGATGGGTGGAATTATATCGCAAACCATGGAGCGATATGGTGCCTCCGCTTTTTTTTTTTTTCATATATATATTTACCCAATCCCTCCAACACAGGCAGGATAAAATTTAGGATCAATTTTTAAGCGGAGTAAAACTGATTTGATTTCAGAATTTTCGTTCTATTCACTTAAACAAAATAAAACACACTGACCTACTATTAACCATTAGTTAGAACAATGCCTTTCCCAAGGGTATAAATACTAAATGAAACGTGAACAACTTTAGGATTTGAACAAGGGTCACCGATTCCATTTCCAATCATGATAACCCTTACACAATGAGCGTTTTCTGTAACGCGAGTTTGTTCATAATTCATGTCAATCAGTTGAATATTTTTTTAAAATTCTTTAGTGTGTGGTTTTATTTCTTTCGTTGACATAACTATAATATTGAACAAGGTTTTTAAAAAAAAGGATGGTGCCCTCTTTTTGCCAACTTGTTTTATTTTAACTTCTTTGTAGTCCAGAAAATACAAGATGTAGACAACCCAATCTACGCTGTTAGCTTTTTAAAAGATTTTCTGGATAAAAGAAGTTTAACGCTCATACGAATAAACGAGAATTTCAACAAATAACATAATCCTGTACTCTTATATATTATATATTTATCAACAATACGCAATATTATCAACTTGTAGGGAAGTTTAAACTATAAAAGTTCATATAACATTCATCTTTTGTAAAACTTACATGTGTAATCCGCATAATTGATTTAACTATTGAAACATTGGAATGGATGCCGGAATTAGAGTATTTACATAATACAATCATACTAAGTGCTAATTACCTTTGATTCTGTGTGCAATCTCGCAATGTTACTAAAAGCGTAACGGAGTAGCACCCTATTAGTGCATGAGACTACCTGTAGGTGGTTGATCTTTATGAGAAAAATATCAATGTAGATAGGCTGATCTTCTTAGCTTCAAATTAGAGAAGAACTGTTCGCAAATGATGATTGGAAATCGAAAATTGAAATCATGATCAGTGATTGTAAGAATTGAAACCGGGATATATATATATATATATATATATATATATATATATATATATATATATATATATATATATATATATATATTAATTCTCGTGAAATTCAGCATCAGTGAGTTTCACCCACCTGCACTTACATCTTGCAGATATGGGATTGACATGAATAATGGGTCTAAAATCTAATATCGGATATAATATTATGTAAGTGCATTATCCACTGAAATTCCTTTATGATATTCTGATATCATTGGATTTTTTTTGTTAAGGTAAATGTTCTTTGGTTGTGTGCTTGTTTGTTTGTTTGGGTTTTATGGCGTATCAACATTTGTAGGTTATTTAATGATAATTCCATTTGTATACAAATAAACAGTTCTATTTCAAGCAATTTAGTTTAGCATACGTAGAGTTTAACTGTCAAAACCATTTCTATTTCAACCTCTTCAGTTAAGTCAAACAGTTTTAATTTTAATAATTCAGCTTAATATAAGTATAGTTTTAATTTAGACACAGTTAAATATCAAACCTTTTCTATTTCAAACAATTCAGTTTAGCATAAGTACGTAGTTTAAATGTCAAAAAAAGTTATATATCAAGAAAATCAGTTTAGCATAAGTTCATAGTTCCATAGATAGGACCCTATCAGGGGCTACCTCCCCGGGTCAGAATGAATTTGAAAACGATGGGCTATTCCGCATTTCCGAAAGCTCCAGCATTTCTGGAAACTCACCATCAGATTGTTAAGTATCATATCCAGACCTCTCGTTATGTGTGTGTGTGGGGGGGTCTTACCCCTCTGCAGAGTTGCAATCGGTGTATTCTACAGTCCCAGTTCACTGGGCAAGTAAAAGTTCTTTGTTGGCGATTCCGTATCGAAGTAAGACCGTATGAAACTCAACGAGGAAAGTTATTGCAAAAAAAAAAAAAAAAGAAACGATAAAGACACTTTGAAGTTAATCACTTTTGATTTGAAATCCACAAAAAGAGTTTATGTCAGAATGGTAACCAACTGTACTTGACTTTCTGTTGCCTATTGATATTGGCGAACAGGTTGGGAAAATACTTGCGTATAAGTTCAGATGAGTCAAGCATTGTATTTCGAATAGTTATCAAAATCTAAAACCAATACTGAATAGAGCATTATCTAATATTACTTGAAACCAATACTTTTTTTTTTCATATTTCGATACAAATAACCAAAAAAGTTTCTTCACATAAACTCCAACATTAAGAGACTTTTTTTTTGTAATTTCTCTGAATGTATGAGATGAGGTTTGATTATAATTTGTAGTATTACGATTCTTCGGACTATTAGCCTCATCTTTATTTATGTCTGTATAACGTTTCGGCCGATGTGCCCTCCGGTCTTCTTCAGGTATCTCTTTTCGAATTCGGGAGCCTTCAAACCCAACCCTTTATTCGATCCACAGGGGTACTCTGCTCTCGTTCCGCTATTCATAGCTGGGTACAAGTGTTAAGCTGTGTTAATTATTATTATATGTTACTGTCACCCTTAACCAGGATTGAACCTGAAGTCCAGAAATAACTGTCACTTAGAACTGTTTAAACCCAACGTGTCCACCAGGACCATCCAGTGTCAATTTTGGGGCCTTATATACCTAATGTTCTTTTCATACCTAGAACATCAACCAGTTTGACGAGTTTGTTTTTTTTTTTCTTTGTTGCTTTAATTCAATTAAGTTGATTCTTTTTGTCTATTCCGTTTCATTTTATTGTTGTTAATCGAACAAAAAATACTATGAATCAATCCAAGCGTATGCAGTTTTTCCAGGTCATGCATATAATATCTGATTCAGATTACCATAAATAATGTTGTATTTATTTATGACCGTATAATGATCAGGTGTTGAACTAGAAACTTCGGAAGCTCTCGACTTTCCCGATTAATTCTACTTATCCTGTCATACGATAGTTACCATAAGTTTAAATGTGAAACTAGAAACTCTGTCTTTCATAACTACTTCATTTCTAATAAGAAATACAACTAAATTTGTCTTATGTACAAAAAGTTATTATTTGATACTTTATCAGATTAAATTACAAGTTTTATACCAAAACATTAATAAAAGATGTATGGCGATGTTTAGATTATTCCTATCAATATAAACATCATTTTAACAATGATGCCCAGCATTAAATGACCCTCTGAGGTTGATATGCCGTAAAACAAAACAAAAAAAAACATTTTAACAACGAACTAAAATTCATTCAAACTGTGGTTAAATAATTACATTAAAGAAAGTAGTCATTATTTGGATGTTTTCTTGTGAAACTTGGGGCGTATTTTTTTATTTATTTGATTAGAACAAAATGATCCGTGAACACCTTATGTTAAGCCGTAAGAGAAATCTATTATTAAAATGATGCTTCTTTTCACGAAAGGGTAAAAGATTCTCTTCACGAAAGAGTAAAAGATTCTCTTCACGAAAGGGTAAAGGATTCTGATTAATATTTTAAAGATATATCTTTTACATCGAGAATTTGGATCATTAAAAATGTTTTTCACCGCGAACTAATACTTTACAAAATGATCATACAGCTTTAAATTGAACAGGAATCTGTTTTATTCTCTGATTTAGATCATTTAAAATATGATACCCAATGTCCCAGTCGGCTAAAGCTGCAGAACACATCGACCGCATCTCGGCAGAGAGGTACAAGTCTGCCCTAATGAAAGTCCTGCATATGACACTAAGCAATCTGATGAGGAGACTCCAGTAATGTTGGAGCTTAAGGGAGTGAGGTGTACCCCTGTATTGTCATCAGTCCCAGGTCATATCTATGGTTTAAATAGAACTAAACGATGTGCTTATGCGAACCGGAATTGTTTGAAATAGAACTATTTATATGTATAAACCTACAATGGTTGACATGCCAGAAAACCAAACAAATCAAAACCTATAATACTCAAATAGAAATCTTCCTATGATTTCATATATATATATATATATATATATATATATATATATATATATATATATATATATATATATATATAACCTCCACATCAGCTACGGCATTACAATAAGCTGACTAACCCTCTGCAGAAGAAAAAAAGCACCCCAATGATTTCCTGGTTATAACACAACCCAGCATCTAATTTTCATCCCCCAGAGTTGGAGTTTTGGAGAAATTTGAGGATACGTTTAATGACATTACTTCCAGATCCACTCAATCAAGGTATGGTTGTTCTTTATAGGGTAAAATCTATAAGTAAAAAAGAACTGTTCATTTAATTCTTAATAATTATTATTTGTTATTGAAACTATACTGTTGTTTGCAAATTATTCACATTATTTATTAATACTTGATAAATAGAATCACTAATATAAAAAGCAAGGCATGGAATCATTTAACTGTGTGCAAAGAAATAATTAATGTTAGATATATTTATATGAGTTTTAACAGTCTGTAAACAAATCATCTGAAAAACTGGTTTAAAAATAAAGTTATCAAAAAACAATTCTTTTACAAATCATTGATATATGTATAAAAATATTTTTTTATTAAATAACCCACAAGGATTGATATACCCTAAAACACTAACAAAAAACAGTATATATATACATATATATATATATATATATATATATATATATTTACTGACCTACTCATGACTATTAATTCCATGTATCTTTATTTAAAAAGCTACAATCTTCCAAAGAGACGTCTATTGCACAGAGACAGAAGAAATAAACAATATCTCCAACTATATATGCGACTGTAAAGAGAATGGGTGGAGATCTTTTTTTGTTTAATTTAGAATCGTATTCTGCTCTACAGGCATATTTTTGAACATATTTCCGAGTTTAGAAATTGTCTTTATATGGATTGGTTTTTACATATATATATATATATATATATATATATGTAAAAACCAATAGCTCCCCTACCCCTATAGGGTTGAGCTCTCTAGGGAAGGATGTAAACGTGTTGCCATTAGCGTAATGCAAGGCTCTTCATATGTATCGAGCTCTTATTAGTCGTTAATCGGATATATGTAAACAATAACAATTGTGATTCATAATCGTTTAAATTTCCTTCGCTTGCGCTGGTTTCCTCGTGGCTGAGTGGTAAAATCTTAGATTGGCGTTTCAGTCAACCGGGTTTCGATCCCAGCTTCAGGAATCTAGCCAGTCTAGCCACACTGAAGCGTTCTGATAGAACGAAACAGATCTGTCTGTAGATGACTATATATATATATATATTATAACAATGCTGGTTGTCACTAAATCACTTTGTGGGTTTGTGTCGAACCAAGTGCAATATAATATAGATCGTGCTCAATATCTAGGATAGGGCTATTATATAATAATAATAATAAATAAATATATATTAGATATATATATTTAATTCATAGAATTTAGACTGCGACCCAGGGTTTCATGGAGTCTTTTTGCAAAACAACGATTATCAGGCAGTTAAAAAATTGAAATGAATCGAAAATCGAAAAAATACAGTAAAAATAAACGTTGGGATTTTGTATGATTCTTTACGTGTGGTTGTAAGAGTGTGTGTGGGTGTGGGTGTGTGCGTATGCGTGTGCGGTTTATAGTTGCGTATTAATGTGTGTTTGTATAAGTTTAAGTTAAGCTGCAAACGCAGCACGTTGTATAACCCGAAGTAAATTCGTAGGTGTATCTTAATTTTTCGCTACATTATTTTATTTCTATATGTGTAGGTGACAATAGCTAAGGAACACATCATCATCATTTCATGTCGAGAGGAATGAATAAAGATTTGATTTGTAAGCATATTTAAACTGTTATATTATTGTAGACCAGAATCACAATGGGTATAAGTAAGGGTATATTGTATTGCAATATAATATTGTACAATGTTGGTATAATATTTTGGGAAGGGAATTGGGCCAGAATATAATAATAAATTGATGAAATGTTGCGTTAATATTATATATACTATAGTTCTTTTTCGTAGTACGTGCGTAATGAAAATAATAAAGGGGTTACAATAATAGTATTTTTATATACGATGATGATTATAACTGAAGAGCAAAGTGTTGTCATTATAAAATTAAGGAGGGGTCACGGTCTAAATTCCATGAATTAAATATATATATCTAATATATATTCATTTATTATATATATATATATATATAAGTAAAAGCTGGTGACTGTTGCCGAGGGCGAACGTTGTCGAGGGCGACCCGAAGGCTCTCCTTTCAAAGGCTGCTACACCGAATTGTAGGGAAAGGCGCAATTCCTTTCCCTAGATTGCTATACTTTACCTTTAATATATACCTTATGATATTGAGTGTTAGACAAGGAAGCATCAAAAACTATTTTTTGAGTGTTTGGTATGACTCGACCCGGGGTTGAACCCTGGCCTCTCGGGCTATTGTCAAACACTCTACCCACTATAAAGATATATATAATATTTATTTCATACCAATACTATAACTCTGATGGTGTGAAAAAAAATGCAGAATATACAACTTGTAAATAAAAAGAATATTACATGAACTAATATTTGGGAAAATATTCATTAAAAAAAAGAAAAAACTAAATCATTTGAACTGTTTGAAAATAATCGACCTGACTGCAATGTCAAGCCAAAAGAAAAAACGACCACAGACTTACCTAAGATGAAACGTAAATGTGCTCAATAAACTTAGTTAGCGACCATAGTCGAGGGTGACCCGAAGGCTCCCTTTTCGATAGCTACTACACCAAGGTGTAGGGGAGGGCGCTACTCCATTCCCAGGATTGCTCCACTTTACCCTTGAACCGTACCTTATAATGCTGAGTGTTAAGCAAGGTGGTATCAAGTTCCATTTTTAAAGTCTTTGGTATGACTCGACCTGGGATTGAACCCAGGTTAGAGTGGAATTATTCTGATGATCAGGTGGGTCATACCTAGATAGATTGATTCTGGGTCTTTAGGTATTATATATATCATAATCTTCATCTTATCGTGCCACCAGCACGGATATCCCTGACCCTCTCTCGCCACCCTCCCTATCGTTCATCGCTTCCGGCAGGTCTTTCGGGCTACCTCTCGTATCCTCACAGAGCTGCTGTATGTAGGTGCGAGATGGTCGCCCTGTCTTTACTCGGCAGTATGAAGGGGTCCACAAGTGTACATCCCTTATGAGCTCGTCCCTACATCTCCAGCAGTGTCTTGCATGTCTGGTTCGTCTAACTTTGATTGTTTTCGTGATGGCTGGTAGGTGGCCGTACAGCGGCTGCTTTGTCGGGTGTTTCCTCTAGGATTTGCTCGTAGCATTCTTGCGTCGTTGCAAACAAGCTTTTTCTCCATCCGTTTCGTTAGCGTCCATGCAGTGCATCCATACAGTAGTATCGATGCGACCGCTGCTTGGAAGAAAATGCGTTTCATTTTATTGGTCAGGTCTGACTTCCATATGACCGATAGGCTATTGATAGTTATCCATGCCTTTGCTAGTCGCGTGTCGATGTCTGTCTCGTCTGAGGAGACACAGCTTCCTAAGTAGGTGAACTTGTTAACTAGTTTCAGAGAGCCACCGTTTAGTGTAGAAATGACGCCTGTTTGATGAAAGCACATATATTCCATTTTGCGTGCATTGACATGGAGGTCAATGCTTGCAGCGGCTCGTTCCAGACGACCGACGATTCCTCTCTCTCTCTCTCTATATATATATATATATGTGTGTGTGTTTGTGTGTGTGTGTGTGTGTGTGTGAATTTTTTTTTGTTAGTCAAAAGAGAGAAAAACAATATTTCAAAATGAGTAAGTCTATTAAAAGATTTTTTTATCTTTTTAAAAATTATTCATTTTGTTCTTATACATGGGTATGTTTACAGCCTGTTTCTTGCCCAGTCGGCTGGGGCTGTAGAATACACCGACTACTTCTCTGCAGAGGGGTAACCCTCTCGCCCAAACGAGTGCCCTGGATATGACACTAAACAATCTGATAGCGAGGTTCGAGTAATGCAGCAACTTTGGGGATTGCGGATTACCCCTTTATTGCCATCACTCCCTGGTCCAGTCTGACACAAAGTGGTAGCACCTGATAGGTCCCTATCTTTAGGTCAAACAGAACTAAATTGCATAGTTTTCTGAAACTGAATTGTTTGGAATAGAACTGTTTTTGACATTTAACTATTTGTGGACAAAAACTATGCTGATACTGATGCTGAAATGTTTGAGTTAGAACTGTTTGAATAAATTGAATAGCTTGAAATACAAATGTTTTGACAATTAAACTGTGTACTCCTGCTAAACTTAATTGTTTGAAATAAAATTGATTTTCTGTATAAAATGGATTTGGCGTTAAATAACCTACGAAGATTGATATGCCACAAAACATAACCAACCAACAAGCTGCTTTCTTCAGAGAACATTATATATATATATATATATATATATGTGTGTGTGTGTGTGTGTGTGTGTTGTAGGTGACTCACGTATGACCAGAATAATGGACTTACCCAAAGAGAATATTAACCAAGAACTAAGCTGGTAGAGGAGAGAGCAACAGCAGCAGCTGTAGTAAGCACCTAGCCTGTCTTCGTGTACTTTAAATCAAGGAAAC